>OX401919.1:7270000-7697500 GCA_947859195.1 Drymonia ruficornis | reverse complement strand
ACTGCGCGCCGGCACTTCACAACTCGTTAGCCTTCCATATCACCTGTTCCTTGTAAATTGCCCGTCGTCTTTAGTTTTCCCACATATATAAAATTTCAGGGGAGGTGAAAAATAGTGTATTGAAAATTTATGAGTATGTGACAGAGTAATTTAAGAAACTGTAAATTATTATTTGAATAATAGGCAATATGTGAAAATTTTGATCTGACATACCTATAACAGTTTTAATTTGACTTACCACGTAACGCAAGAATCGGTTAAAAATAATTGAAAAACTACAAATCTAATAATTACTCCTAAATAAGTACCTACCTAAAAACTACATAGCCTTATATAACTTCAACATTCTAGGAACGAAGTCGCAGTCTCCAGTGTGGTGTGTAATCAGGGTCGCACCGTGGAAAGTGAGCACGGTGCTAATTATAAAGAATCTCACAAATTATCGTCGGAATGTAAATGAGTTGCTTCCTCGATGTAACGTCGAATCCCATAAGATAGATAAGTGTATTCAAACAGGCATCGCTACTGTGAACCATTGTAATCCTTTAACGCTGTATTTATCAGTTAATTACTTACCTAAGGAAATGATTACTGGGAAATTGATAAAAATCTACAATTTTAAATCCATACTCAGAATATGTCGCTTATTTATGTGTTGCGTTAAATCGGGCTCGAAGTCACAGACAGAGCTTGCAAGACTTGAGCAAGAACAAGACTGATTCTTGGAGACGTAAGAGACTTGCAAAATCAGTTTTGTTGTTATAATCCTAGACTGATCTTGCGCTACAATTAGATTGGAATAAAAAAAACGGTAAAAAGAAAATAATGGGCATCTAAATTAATTATGTACTTACCCACATCAAGTATCTATACAGGGGTTCGTCCGGTTTTTAGACGTTAGGATTTTTTTACGTGGTTTGTCTCAAAGATTGACAAACCATTTTACAAAAACCTTATTTTTACGTTCAACGTTACCCCCCAGTGATTACTTGTTCTCAAGTAAATCTAATAATATCTGTCTCACAAACGAATTTTGACTATTTTCCATACGATATTAGAGAATCTGTCAAAACAGGATTTTTTAAATCAGAATTTATTGAAGAAGAAGAATGACTTGTACAATTAGGCAAATAACTTCAGTGTTTGTCCCTGTTTGTTTATATGTAGTTGAAAAAGGTCGGAGGAGTGAGCTATGGTCTTCTTTTTTATACCCTACTTACCGTCAAAGCTGCAATAATACTTTCACAGTTTTGCGACCGAAACTGAGATAAAAATTCAGTGTCAAGTGGATTCAGAATTGCAAATTCAAATTCTAAGGAAACTCGAGGTTACTGCAGGGAGTTTGCGACATTGTTGGCACTTTTATGCCTTTTGTAATAGCCAAAAGTTTAACTGCATTGGCAAAGAAAGAAATATGTGCGCTGGAACGAAAGCACGATTTTATAGATTTTTGTTCTGGCTAGTTTGAACCTTATCGCATTCATGTACCATGTTGATATTACTAATGTCTGTCACGATAGGGCGATAGTCCTTATGATATAACATTCTGTGTTCACTAACAAAGACAGTTTTTAAAACTCAATACAAAATAGAGTTATCCAGAAAGTCTATTTTGAAGAAAATTTCCAGACTATTGTATCTAACATTCAAAAAAATGGTTGGAAATCATTAGGTAGAGTTAAACTGTACCGATTATGAGCAAGTTACCTAAAAAGCAAGATGCCTAAGAAGGCAGCGTACTTAAGTACAATTCCTATTAGGCAATCTTTTAACAATGTATAACTCGAATGTACCACATTGTATGTCGGTAATTTATTGCAATAATCTAACCCTTTCAAGAGTGTTTAAGATAATAGGAAATGGACAAATTGTGTATGTATAAAATAGGGTCAGAGTTCCTTATTTGGTAGTGTTACAGCTAAGCTAGACTTTATAGAGTCCGGCATGCACTCTAAAGTGAATATGGTGAAGCTATTGTTAGTGTATAGTGGTGCAATTAATTCCCTGGTGCTAATATAATGTACCAGCTGTGGTGAACGGCATTCTCATTAGCGGGAGCCACTTACGATTAAAGTAATAGAGGGAAATGAAACATTTGTATGAATATAAACTCGTGTTGGCATTATCAATTAAACTTTCTGCGCTGTGACACAATATTTTATGTAAAATCACTGCAGATAGATACACTTTACGAACTAGGCCCTAACATAAATACACTTTATTGAGCTTCCTAATTAGTTTCTTAAGTTTTCTTGGTTCTTCTTCTGTCTCCTTACCCTTAGAATAACCAATCCTGAGTTTTCGTTCCTTTTAGATACTTGGTCCCTAAAGTATCGGGTGATCTTCCTCTGCTGTAATTTGAGACACAATATATATATAAATTCAAGTACGTCTTACGTCGATCTGTAGTACTGCATACAGATTCGTCAATAGGTCCAGAGTCCAGATTACTCTTCGCCATATTTCGTCGCCATTGCGTACAGGGGGTCTCACACCAGTGACGGATGTCTCACACTGCACGGTTTAAAGAATCTTTTTAATTCAGTCAATTTAGTCCATTATGTGAAACTTAATTAGGTACACACAAAGGAGCATAAATATACGGTGTATTATTTTGTGCGCAGATGATAGTGCGAGTGTGGTGCGAGAGCGGCGCGGGGTGGGCGCCGACTCCCGTGCCGGTGACCCCGCAGACCACGTGCCGGGACGTCCTGGACTGCTGCCGGGAGCCGGGCGACGAGCCTTGCCTGCTGTTCAGCGTGCACCCCACGCATGGAGGTAGGATCATCTCATCTTTTGGAGATATTACAGCCCTCCCCTAGCCAAGTAGCTTCGTCTACAAGCGTTTCTACAAATCGCTACGCTTAAATGTATGGAAATGACCTTACAAGCCTATAAGTATATCACGTGACTTATGTCATTCCCATACATGAAGCGTAGCGATTAGTAGAAACGCTTGTGGGCGAAGCCACTTGGCTAGGGGTGCTGAGTAGAACTAACGCTACCTATCTGTTTGAACCATGGACCAAATTACTAAGGGGACTGGTCCTAAGCAACTCGGCCGAGTGGTCGGCCTAGTATTAACATCGACATAAAACGAAGCGAGTAGTTCAACTATTTACCGGTAGATAGAACAATGAAAATGAAAAAACAATGACCACGTTTTTTTTCATACATATATCTAATAAGGGCACCTCTTTCTTTAACCTTTATTCTGTGGTTTGAACCGTTCTGTTTTGAGCTGGGCGTCGAGCCTCTTAGTAATTAACCATTGTGAAACTACTGGTTTTTAATAATATCTTCATGAATTCTTCATTGTAAATCGTCAATTCTTGGCAGTCGGCATGTTGTCGTCCAGAGGACTGCTAACAGATGGCCGACCAAATGTCGACCACCAAGAACTTACGATTTACTACTCCACCAAGCAAACTTGGCGCACGGGTATTAATATCAAATGATAATAAGTCAATGATTATGCGGTCCGCACCACGTAGTGGGAACTACTGCCACAGGAGTGCCCATGCATTGGCCCAGGCCCACTACGTTTTGGACGGATCGCGGAATCATTGACTTATTATCGAATTGGCTTGGTGGATTAGTATATGAAGAATTCACGAAGATAATATTAGAGTCCAATATCATACTATATAATATATAATATTTTGGCAATAGACAATAGATGTGTCTACAACATACACATGCCGCGCGAGGCTGCTCACCCACATGCCTCGCGAAGCACGACGTTTGCCTCAGTCGCATGCCGCGCGAGGCAAATGGCGAGGCAACTGACACTCTAGACAGAGAAAGGTATAGCCGAGCAATCAGTTTGACACGTTTGACATCGTTCTGTCTGATGACTATGCCAAACTAGGCGAGGCAAATGACAGCGCTCAGGTGAGGTAGGACGCGCATTTGCCTCGCGCGAGGCAAGTCAAACTTCGTGAGGCAATTTGCCTCGCGCGGCATGTGACACATCTGGACGTAGCTATTGGTTAAGAGACTCAAAGCCCAGGGGTTACGCAATCTCCGGCGATAAGACCAATAAATATAACATCAAACATTTAGAAAACATCTCATTTCCCCTGACCCAACAGAGAAAAACATGTAATGTTCTGTTAAGTTCGCGGTATCAGGAAAGCGAGCCGGAAACCTCGCGATGCGGGTACAAAAACGAAACCCCGTTACACTGAGTTGTCACTTTAATTCGCCTTAACAGTACTTGATGGGCCTCTAACCCTGTCAGCCGTGGGATACCATCGTGTCCTATTTGAAACGACGCCGGCGATGGGTTCAGAGAAATACTTAGATGTGGTCGTTTTTCGCGATGAGACACGTCTCCTCTAGCTAAGTGGATTTATCTACAAGCCTAGAAATTGCACGAACTCTGTTAGTTGTTCATACAGTCCCACAAACATCCTATCTGGGCCCTAATTCGCTTGACGACTGCCATTTTAATGCCATCTGTAAATTAATGGAAAAATACTATTACCATCGTGTCAAAAATCTGTAGTCTGATGTAGACTGGTAGCCAATTGTTTTGCTGTTATGTTGCTATTGTGTGGTAGAATCACCAATCAGAGAAGAGAACAAGGCCCTTGTTGGCTCTGATTTGTCGGTCAAATTGATAGACAGGAGACTTCGAAATCCTTCATAATTCAACAACTTTCATCATATTTTGCGCCATTATGACTAAGCGACTTAGGTCCCTGGCGTAGAAAATATAACAAGACCATCATAAAATATAATGTGCTCATAACCCTAAACATTTTTGATTTACTTAGTTATTTAATTCATATAATATACAAGAAAAGATTATGTTACATAACAGCGATATAAAATGGTATAGAAGTAGAGTCACGCTACTGCTCCGCCTAATGGTAGTGATTTAAATTGGAAATTAACTACATACATAACTAAATTAGCCTCCATTTTGTAATTATTGTGTATAATCCGATGATTGACATAATACGATAGCGAGGTGTGATCGAATAAATTTTCTACAGACACTAACGCGTGAAGCGATTTCTTGTTCTTGTGTGACCATAATTTCCATGTTATGACATTTGAAATTTTATTGGTGTTAGAGACAAGCTGTAGCCAATTGACTGCAGCATAGGTACAGGTTGGCTCGACCGGGGTAGTAGTGGTAGTACCACCCACTCACAGAAGATCGGCGTAAAGTAGCTATTACAGCTGCGTTTCGTACGATGAGTGAGAAAGCCGGAAGCCTCCCCCCTTCCCTTCCCTTTGTCCCACTTCTCTTCAGGTCGGCAATGTGGGCCCTTGTTATAGCAAGCATCTATAGGCTACAGTACCTGCTTAACATCAGACGGGCGGTACACTTGTTTGTCACCTTAGTGACATAAAAAATATCATTATTTCTATGTCACGACATTTGCATATTACGCGACCGCTTGGTATCCACCAACCGCGTAGAGAATCGATGATCGCACATCTCGGAAGAAAAGGTCTCGTTCTCGATTTATTCTCGATACAAAAACTCGAGACGCCAGTAATTGCGTCCCGATCGCACTCCGTGGGAAAGATATGGCCGAAATGTCATATTCACTCAGACAGGCGGTTCTGAAGTCGTTTTGACCTTAGGATAAATGATAAATACGCGGCCAATTATTTATTTTTAAACCAATTCTGCGTACCAGCGGGGTAGAATAAACAAAAGCTGATGAATGGCGGAGTGGAATGCGATTTATTAAAAGACAGGCTTGAATTTAAGGAAATAAACATTTTATAGGATAGGTATATTGATGCATTGGGATATCAACTCCTGTAGTGAGAAACAAGAACTATTAAACGAAACAAAAGAGCTGTTTTAAATCTAGGATTATTCGTAATCAGATCAGTATTAAAGCTTACTTACCTCATTTATAGGGTTCCGTACCCAAAGGGTGCCAACGGGACCCTATTACTATAAGCCAACGTTGTCCGTCCGTCTGTCAGCGGGCTGTATCTCACGAACCGTAATAGGTAGAGAGTTGAAATTTTCACAGAATATGTATTTCTGTTGCCGCTACAACAACAAATAATAATATTAAAATAAAATTCAAAAATAAAGGGGGTCCCCATACAAGACACTTGATATATTTTAGGTTTTAATTCTACGGTGGTACGGAACCCTTTATGTGCGAGTCCGACACGCACTTGGCCGGGTTTCTTACGATATTAACTAAATGACTTCATAGCGTTATGTAAACTAAACTATGTAGGTAATTGGCGTCAGTCATACAACGACGTAATCTCTTTTCATGTGAGGATCGGGGAAAATGTAATTATTCGTTTGAAATTATTCAACAGGATTCTATAATGAACACTCCACGGTCTTTGTAAAGTTACGTCAAGTAGATGAGCACAAAAATTAATTAGCTCACCGGGCTTCGACAAGTGGATTCGTCTACAAGCGTTTCTACAATTCGCTACGCTTCAATGTTTAGGAATGACTATAGCCTGCCTAGTAGCCTATATGCTTGCAATACCAAAGTCATCGCTCGCACGTTGATGATCTGAATAGAAGTGCGACAGAGGGAGGAAAAGGGGGGGTTTGGCTTCCGGCTCTCTCACCTATAATACAAAATGCAGCTGTAATAGCAACTTTTATGCCGATCTTCTGTGAAAGGGTTGTACTACCACGGTTGAGCTAGCCCGTATACCTATGAGCTGCAGTTATTTGGAAAAGTAGGTAATCCTTAACCAGATGAACCCTTTATACATCTCACGCCCAAAGAATTAACACGTACAAGTACGTACAACTACTTTCAAAGCAAACGAAGCCAAGTGAAAGTGCTAGTAAATATTTAGAACTGTTGACACTAAATATCACATGTAAAGCGCCTCATTGTGCCCTACAAAACGAGCCTTTGTGGTCTTTGTAGTACTAAGGGCCAGGTGTCAAGTTATGTGGAAAAGTACACGGATGTCTGAGATAAAGCCTTTCCTACATTTCGACATTAGGCGGTCACGATTCGGTACAGATTCGAAGAATATTTGGTGCTGTGTGTAAAGTAGGTTATGTTCAAGGGCTTACACATTAATTTTGGTGTCCGGAAGGCGCTCCCGCGAAATTTTTATAAATCTATGGGCTTACTTAAGATTCGATCGATTTTTTGGCGTCTACAGGGTGCAATCGAAATCGTGAGCAGTATTCTAATCGATGACTTTCTACTTGATTCAGAATATTTTGGGAACTTTCATCAACAAATCAGCATGTACATGTTAGTAGGTACTTGCCTTTGAATTTCAAATAAAAAAGGCGTGGGAGCACTTATTCCCTCCCCCCTCCAGACCAAAAGCTGGGTACGCCCAAGTACAAGGTTGTAAGCAGAGGTGGGCAAAGCTAAGGTCAACCATTCTTCGTCATCATTTCTATCAAATTACCGATCTTAGGTAGCTAGTGGGTACTTGTAGACAAAGTACATGGGAGCAGAATGCATGCTAATGTCGTTTCTCATCAGCGAAACACATTCGCAAATTGCAATATAACAACTATAATTTGGTATAATGAACTCATATTCGAAGAATGGGCAAGATAACACCAGCACGCAACGCTATAAAGGGGTGAAATAAAGCGTGAGAACAGCTCAATAACAGCTCGTTAGCTTACTTGTGTTTCTATAGACGACAGACGACCCTTTTATAGACGTTAATTGCGAATAAGTAATACAATTTTAATCCTCAAACAACATTGAAAATCGTATTATATAGTAAACTCCTATATTGAAAGCGTTTGCAATTATTTTGCGTTCCGGTAAATATTGCCTACACATTTCATGTAGGCGCTCCGCAAACATTGAAATTATTTTATATGGCTTCATTATCGTAGGTACATCGAACTGCTAACAAGATTCTATAAACGTTCAGTTTATTTTACGGCAAATTTTAATAGAAATAAATCCCACTGGACACCCTTCGTTTATTATTATTTAGTTAGGTATGGTTTTTATTACTCGGTTATAAAATGTTTATGATGTTGATGCGAATTACAGAAAATGGAATGGGTTCTGAATGTTAATAATAATAATAATATCCTGGGACATTTTTGTACTCACGGTTACCTGATCCCAAACTAAGCAGAGCTTGTACTATGGAAACCAGATAACTGATATTACTACATAGGTATACTACTTTTTTATTTGTAAATACATACTTAATATACATATACACCCAGACTCCGGACATACAGACATGTTCATGCACTCAAATGCATGTCCCGGGTAGGAATCGAACCTACGACCTGCAGCGTGAAAGGCGCCTCCGCGCCAACCACGCTAACGGGCCCACACGCCACGGGTCACGTCCGTCCGGGCCGTCAGTTGTTATTTTAGAAGTTAATTATTAGTTGTTATACATTTCTGATGAATGTCATATACTATGGCATGATAATACGCATTATACAATTTATGTGAATAGGACTACACTAGTGTACCTACCAATTTCAATTCTAGTTTTCGAAAGGCCGTAGCTTTCCTAATATTTCATAAGTTGTTCATAATTTATCTATTAACTTGGCGCACCAGTAATAGGTTTATTCTGGGTCGACTTGGCGCTTATTCAAACAATCAGGAGTCGGCACAGCCTTGTTTAATTTCCCGAACAATAGCTAGTTACATCCCAAACAACTTTGTTATATAAATCGGTGAAATTGCTTCTCGAACGGAAGAGTTTGTTTACTTTAAAAGTCCAATTATACAAGTATTTATGTTGGAAATAAGTGTATGTGGGTGGGGAAGAACTTCAAGTATCCTTTCAGATAAGGGGTCGATCGATATGACCACACTTTTTCTAAGAATGATTTAGTTTATTCGCCATAGGTAGTATACTTACGACCAGAGTTGGGCAAAATTTAATTGCGATTAATTAATTGCAAATGGCAGGTGATGTCACAATTAACAATTAATTGTGATTTGTCCGCGATTGACAAACAAATCAAAATTAATTGTTATTGTGAGGTGGCACAATTAACAATTGCATGTGGTGACATGCAATTTGCAATTAAATTTTGCCCAACTCTGCTTACGACTCATGCTTGTATCCTATGGGAGTAGGCTGAGACTGTCCTACCTACCTCTTTCGATCTCCTGAAAGTTTCGCAAAGGCCAAAGGCATCTTATTCAATCAAAGAGAAAAAAAGATGCCTTTATATTTCAGGAATTTTCCGAAATTCCCAGTAGGTACTATAGAATACAATGCTTTTCCAATGACATTAAAGACGAAACTGTAACCCGTATTGTTTGCTCTGAAAGTTCAGGATATGTGATAGAGTGTTTGAAGATACATCGCTCCGCGTGTATAAGTAGGATCGAACGAGAAAGGCTCTCCCGAGCTGTTTGTTTACGAATGGAAATACGTTTTCTATACCTTCACGGCGCGGTCCCTTGTGGGTCTAGCTGAGGATGGAGTGCCGATGTCGGTCCTTATTCTTTCTCAGCTTTTCCTGTCACTACGTCTAAGTTTCTTTAAAAACATAGGTACCTGCGTCTAGTTACTTACAACTAAAAACATTCTTCATCGTGTTAAAAAAACAGTTAGTGGTAGGTGGCCGTAGGGGTCACAGATTAAACTAAACCTTATTTGATCGAAGGTAGAATTAATTTTGCATTTTTTTTTTCATTATTCCCTAGCTCACCCTAATCATTCTCCCATTTTCCACTTTCTGTGTAAATTATGTAATAATTTATAAATATTTGTTTTCTAGTGGTGGATTAATAAAGAGTTATCTATCTATCTATCTATCTATCTATCATTCTGGCCTAGGCCACCCTTGTTAGTCCTGAGCCCTAAAGGACCTAGTCCTCATTTTGCTGGTATAGATGTCTATTGGTAGTTATAGTTAGACAAATATAATACTTAGGTATAAGTACTTAGTATCTTTATTAATAACCAAAGAATGCCCTGAATTCTTATTTAATTTGTCCCCAAGGCATTGTTTGAAATGAAGTTAGATTAAGTAAATTAAAGATGAAAAAACCGGCCCACCTGTTCCCAACGAAAATTCTTGAAAGTATTCAGTGAAATGAAGGTATGCTACCCACCTGAGTGCCGCCCGTCAAAGTCGGCCAACTGTGGCGCTAACAGATTATTAGAATTGCCATCAGTTGAGACTGCTTCAACTGAAAGTTAATATTTAGTAATAAAGCTTATTGCTTTGATTTGTGAAGTGGTATTTTCAGTAAATTGTTTTAATCATATTGAAATCGAACAAATTCAAGACCGCAGTATTCCGAAGGGTTTAGAGAAATCCCAAACTTTTAAATAGATTCGGAACATTTTGGTGTAAGGTATTTCAGTCGGATTTTACGGTATCTAATATGGTATTTTGTATTCCACTTTATATTCGTTACTACCAATTACAACCAAACTTTTCTAAAATTAAGCTTTTTCAATTAAATAAAACCCGGTTAATATTCCAAGTACATTTTACCGCATTATTTTCCACTTTCTGGCTCATGACGGTTGTTTTAATCAAACAATAGCCGAGAAATCTGTTTTGTGTTGCGGTCCCCTTGAGCTTTAATGAGTTCAATTCAATGCCAAAAAAAAACCTCTTTATTTTTCATTCACCATTTTAAAAGGCAGACAATCTTCGTTGACACAGTAATGAAAAATACGTTTGGATGACTGTATCTTTCAAATTTTTAAGATAGGTAAATATTACAGTAAATTCACATTCGTTCGTGAATTTTTACTTTTTTGTCTCTACCTTCAAAAGTAAATACAGAAATCGTATTCTACTAACGATAGAGCACCAGAAAGAATAAAAATTTCTTGAATAAAATTTATTATTGATTAGGTCTTGGCACAGACTGATTTAGAACAAAGGAAAAAGTATTAACACATTCTTATTAGTACCTAACTTTCATAATAGTTTAGGTTTAATGAGTTATGTCAGAGCTTTCACAATGGTTTATAGTTGTTAATATTTGTTTTCAGTGCACGTGCTTCGAGACACCGAGTTGCCGCTGGAGGTGGCTTCAGCGATGGGTCCCGACGTGCAGTTTGTGCTCAAGTACGTCGACGTGGGTAAGCTCATCAGTCAATAACTTTGCGCTACAGTACTCTACAAAATTAGGTTATACAACATTTGTAACCAAACCTAGGCATTGCTCTATCAAGGGTATGTTCGGTTGGATCCTCTTTAGCATCGACTTATATAAATAGCTCTTTAACCTTTATACATATAAGCTCTATAGCTTGTGATTGTTTCTTGTAATGTGTCTTATAAATATCGGTATGCCACCTATACGGTACGAAATGTGTTTTCGTTACAGAATCCACTATTGACCACGTACGCAAGTTAGTTTTAGGAAATCCGTTACGTTTCGTGTGTTCAATAATCAGTATGTTGGCGTGTTCTTCTGTTCTAGTAATAACTTAGGTAACTGTTTTTTATCGTGCTGATGAAGTAACTAGTGTTATCGATCATTTGCTTCTTACTTAATTATTGCAATCACAAAGGGTTGTCAATATTGTAACTGTACACATAGTCAAGAAATAAGTTGAGTTTGTGTCCGTTTCATTAAACGCTTGAGAACAACAAACAAACGCTAATCACTTGTTCAAACGGTAACGGTAACGATCACAAAATATTTGAGTCGTATTTAATTAAGCAATACATTGGCGACATAAAGCGCTGAGCATTTATTTATCGCCAACTTCTCTCGTAATTACTTCGTTTATTTGTTCCTGGGGGTGTACTATGGTTTTACGATAATCCAAGTTAGGAGGAGTTGATGTCTTAAATGATTATGTTTTACCATTCAGAATTTTCAAGCGGGATACTAAAGATAAAACCGTACACTTCCCAGTTCTCAACCATAGGTACCTACTATTAATTTTTTTGGCCATATCCTATTCATTGCAACATTTACAACATTTGATTGCCATCCTCATGGATCTCATGAATCCTCATGGATCTCACCTGTATCCTGTATTAAAGCTTGGCCGTTTGAAGTAGGTAGGTAAAATTTATCGAATTTTTCTAATATTTAGACTTTAGTGAACAAAAGTAGTCCCCTTGTCCCATACAGACAGCTCCATAAAACTGTCTGCAATGGAGTGCCAATCGAATTATCAGCTCGTGCTACGTTTCATTAGCAAGTGTATCTTCAGAAGGTGACCCAATAATGCTGCCTCGTGTTTGTTATCAGTTGCTCCCAATACCAAGCCGTCGTAATGTTCTAGGAAAGATAATTTTCGTATTTGCGCTACTTAGGTATTGGATGTTTCGCAATTAGCTACGCAACTTATTTTTATTTTCTTTATTTCTGTTAGTTATTGAATGTGTACGTTCTTTTATTGTTAATGTGATGCAACGTATAAGTAAATTAATTTTTGAAGTTCGGTTGAGTTTTGGCGCTAATTTGCTGTAGCAGTTAATTTAAATTATGGGTCCAACAGCACCACTCTTCTTACTTTCTACTTTGACTTCAGTGAATAATGAAGCTTACTTAGAAATTTCAATTAGAATTCTTCTATAACTACTTACATTTATTCGGGAGAAAATATTAAAAAATCTGGATAATATTAGTCCAGTCGGTTCGGCTTCTGTAAGTTATTAGGAAAATACTAGACGTAAAATATTAGATAAGAAGTTTTGCGAACTTGTTGCCACAAAGTTCGATATAATCTGCCAAGTTTATCTAAGTTGAGTGATGTCGACAAGTTTTGGTTATCTGTCCCGAACTATGATAATCCATCCGATGATATCAACGGTGGATTATTCTCACTTTAGTCCACCGATATATCTTAAGCGACGTTCAAACGAATGGGGTTCTTATTTTTGCTTGATTTCCTCGACTGATGGACGGATAAAGATTAATGGGGACGAACACTCTCGCCAAATTGGAGTCCCTGGGGTCTCCGATGGATTATTAGTTTTTTTCCGAGTGACAGTAGGACGGGCTCCTAATTACAAAAATTATTCATGGAACGACAGACACTTATTAGAAAACAATGAATACAAAGTGAATTTATGTTTGAGCTGGGAGCATGAATTAAAACCGGACGCTTCAAAGGCTCGCTCCGCATTTTAATCGCCAGTACAGTATTGGCAATTTGTCCGCTGTAGTCTTTAGAAATAGTAAGTTACACCGTTTGTATAGCCATATTGGATTCTCATGTAACAAAGGCAAGCATAATCTTCTCAATCATAGTTAAGATAGATTAATATGGGTGTTTCCAGAATATCAGTTTTTACTTGGATCCCTTTTGATCGTATTTTTCTTCTTCTTGTAGAGCCAGAGGTTGGCAATCATTAGGGCTATTTTCACTTTAGAGACTGCAGCTCATAATATTTATGGTGTTTCCTGTTTAACCACTGCCGTAAGTTTTTCAACCACGATATCCATCTGCGACTGGTCCTTCTTCTGCAGTCTATCCTTCGAAAATTATACCTATAATGTGATTTTAAACGATCTATTTCGATATTAACGATCTTTCGCTTTACATCCATAGACATAAATGTTTGAACTTCAACTATAAAAAAAACTGTTTCTAAGGCATTATTCTCAAGGTCCCGTCGATTGGAATGTTTATTCGTATTAAAAAAACGATTAAACCGGCCTGACTAAATTAAATTCTTAGGCCTGTTGCGGAGATAAACAAAGCAATAAATATAACATCAAACGTTCGCAAAAGCCGAGCAAATATTGTGTATGTAGCACATAGTATGAAGGGGGCTAGGAAACATACCTATCAAATTGGCCAAACGTGTTTTTTCTAGCTGTTTGTCAGCCTCGAATTGAAGGCTGTTATAGTAATGACGACTCGGTCTAAAAATGTAAATTCTCTTCACACGTAGCTGATCGACCCAGAAGCATTTAAATTGTGTTTAACCGTAATAAATAACACTAATTGCATACTAGTCGGATCATTACCGTGCGGGGAGCTGATAAAATAGCACCGAACAAAATACTACGTTATCATTAAACCACAATCGAGAAAGCACGCACACGTGGATAGAACCACACACGCACACACGCGAATAATTCACCTGCTGCTATAGTCGTATTGAGAGGCTTTGCGCCGGCGCAGGTTGTAAGTTCTCCCACTACACAGCCACGATGTTGTCGCCGTCCTACTCTTGTAGCTACCGGTAGACAGAGATGGGCGACTTCACGTTTTTAGCGTCGGTAAAGCAGCCCGAGCCTGTTGTATCGACGGCCAGACTGGATCAACGGTCTTTCTCGCGTAGCGGACCTAACTTAGTTTTAACTTAACATCGCACCGTGGCGTTTGTTTTATTCGATTTAACGGTCGGTTTTCAGCAATGTTGTGTTCAACACGTCACAATTTGAATTAGAGAACCGTTTGTGTTGTTTTTGTGATATCGCGAGTGTGTTCTGTGTGTTGGTTTCGGCCGAAGAACCTGTGATACAGCCTTCGTGTGAATGCTTAAATCACGCCAAGTACCGCAGTGCTATGTAGGTTCGTTAAAAGTGCCAGTGCAAAGTTACAAGTTTGAATTTGTGGGAGATATAAAAAAGCTTTCGATATTACGTTGTGCAAGTGTGTTTTGTGATTAAGTGTGCACTATAAAGGATTGGGAGATAGCCTTCAAAGTGAAACAGGGTATGTTCGCATATTACTTTCTACTATATCGTTTGTATGTGACTAACGGTATCGATTCTCGAAAATAGCTATATATCGTAGGCGTATTCAATCGCCAAGCTTTGGGAAGAACATTATATCAATTAATGAAACTGAAGAATGAAGTTAACGGCTGACCACTTCAAAACTTTATTGTATTCAAATGACAATCAAAGCTAATGTGTTTATTTCTTTTGAAGCCTTCTAGAGGCTTAGTGAGGCGTGTTTTCGAGTGGTCGTGAGTTCGAACCTTGACACCGGACACTCCTGCCGTGTTGGGTACATACTTGATACAATGGCATTTAACGACCTAGGGGTCAACAGTTTCAGAAATATGTAATTAAATACCTACATATATTAAAAGATAAGCAATAAATCACGTTTGTAAATTCGTAATTGTATAAATTCAAAGTTTGAAAAGGTAACTTTACAAATGAAAACAAATATGATTTGTTAATTAAATGAACATCAAAACACCCGATAACGCTTAATGAGTGTTAACATTTCCTAATTATAAATATTTTCCTGTCGTTATCGAAGGAAAACACGAGCCTTCTGAAGTCTTGCAGTTGCATTACAACATGGGGTTCTTTAAAGTGCATGTTCACAGGTCCCTAAAAGGCTGGCACCGCTCTGTTCCTCTTAAATTGCAATACCATCAGGTGCACCGTCTGTCCGTGTGCATAGGCTATAAAAATGTTTGTTATGAAATCTAGTTTTATCCAGTTTTCATGATATTAATATTATGTTATAAAAGCAACCACTATTTTAACGAGTTACTCAACTAAAGCTTAATCTTATTTAAAAAAACTCTGCTACAAAAATACCCTATCTTTTGACCCTCTTTAAATTTATTATAAATAAAAAGTCCTAGATTACATTCCTTCGTTTATTACAAAGCATAAAAGCTCAGTATTTGTGCTCCATATCGCGGTAGTCGAGCGAATCTGCCTTTACAAGAACATCAACGCGCTGCATACGTAAGGAGGACGAGATAGGACGCTATGAATGTTAATACAAAATTTCAAGAAACATTCAAATATTACGTAAATAATGTTATGACAATGTATTATTATGTGTCTCGCAACTTAATGTTTAAATCCCAGTAGTTTAAGACGTCGTTATCTATATTTTTCTGTATGGCGCGTCAAATTGAACCCTCTTTGCGTTCGAGTATTTGGCGGTTAGTGAGGGCAAAATAACAAAAATGTTTACTTTTGTAAGGAATGTACACCTAGATTGGAAGGTACCGATTATCATTGTTTACAAATTCTATTCTAACCGTCTTTAGGCCCGCCACATACTTACGGAATTCTCTTTCGAAATATCGAATCGGCGATTCCGAACGCAGTAAATCCATCCAAATGTATGGACGTATCGCGTTTGGAAACCCCGATTCGATATTTCGAAAGGGAATTCCGTACGGAAATTCCGTATGTATGTGACGGGCTTTATAGAGTTTTGAGCCAGCTTACAGTGGTACAGCATTTCTAGGAACATAAGTGATTGATATTGCCAGTGCAAATCGATCATAACTTTCTATAAATTTGGGGGTAGATATTTCCGTTTATTGCTGTTGTCATAACAACCTTTCCAAACTTACCTCTACTAAAGAAACTTAGGAACAATTAAATACAAACATTTCAAAGGCATTGTATCCAACAATCTCCCTACATTTGTCAAACTTTACCAATTTAATATTGTGCAGGTATCAATTACAAATTCATTGCAAGATACAGAAACAAGGATTATATTTCAACGGTGTAGAGTTCAAATTCGTTTAGTGGGTGGTAAACTGGAAAAGGTAAAAAATGCCTCATGCCAACGCAGCACATTCCAGAAATGTCTTTAATAATTAGGGACAGGTATCGCCGCCGGCGCATTGTATGTCGGGATGTTTGTTCACTTGTGGGGCTGCTGATGCGAAATGTGCGTGTAAATAAAATTAGGTATGTAAGTGTATAAAATTGCAGTTCCAAAATTATTACTTTTTGAAAATATCGTTCGTTGTGCAAAGAAAGAGCTAACCTTTTTGTACAAGATTGAAGGTACCTACATAAAAAATAAACCATGCTGGACCCATTCCATCCGATGCAATGCAATTGCAATTTAAATACCAGTGTTATAACAAAAAAATTAAAAACGTTTTGAAACCGTGTCTAAAAAAATCTATTACAAAACCATATTTAAGCATTGTTTAGAGTTAGATAAGCTTTAAGACTTGTATAAATTTAAATATTTTTTTACTATGTAGAATCCTTTATGAGAATTTTATTTTATTATTATTGTACCTAATTGGTCGAACGAGATCAAAATACAATAAAAACTTGTTAAGAATATTAAATCCATATTTAATGTATGTAGATTGTAGAGTTCCCATCCTCCTCCCATCTACTTCTGCGTTATTTAATCTACGCAATAAAACTTATATTAAAATATAAAAACGCCAGGCAAACGTTGGTACTTCTCGAAACTGGCCATTCTGGTTATGGCTGTTAGTAAGCAAAAATTTATTAGCGCCTCTACAAATTGCTGGCTTTAATAAGTATTTTCGGTCACCGGATAATATAGTATCCATTTTAATTTACGAAGGATAGTGTAGATGATCGCTTTATTATGTAAATTTACATAATAAGTATGCTGAATATAACACGCATGCATGATTAAATTATGTAGCTACATACATCTCTGGTTTTATGACAAAGTTTTTATTAATTTGCAACTACATATCTCAAGGACATTTACATTATTAAGAGACCTTTAGCGTGAGTTTTGTTTCCATCAACATTTAGGGGACACCTAAGCCACTAAACTGTATTAAAGTTAAATGTTGATTTAGGGGTCTTTAACAAAGTGTCTCTATGAACGTTATATCTGTTGCGTAAAAGTGCAATCGTCTTAAGATGAGGGTTCGAAATTTGGTTGATTTTCTATTCTACTTTTTCTTTAAGTAAGTATGTGGACTAGGAATCTTATATTTAGATGTATGATTTTTGACTATATTATCATGAGTATCTTTAAATCCAAATCACGATATGATGAAACGTTGTTTATTTCCGAGCGCGCGCACAATATCGCCATCTCACATTTTAAGTACTTGAACTAACCATGTCTCTCTCTAACTTTGTATTGTCAGTGTCCAGTCGGACTTGTTCGACGTCGGACCTGTGAAGGATTTTTTAAAAAATATTACGAAAAAATATTACGGTCGTGCCACATTACAGGTACAGTACAGTATTTACAGTCCGCCGACGCCTATGATAAATAAATAAATATCCTTGGAAATTATTTTACACATGACTACCTGATCCCAAACTAAGCAGAGCTTGTACTATGGAAACCAGATAACTGATATTACTACATATACTACTTTTTGTTTGTAAATACAAACTAAATATACACTTAATTACACCTAGACTCGGGACATGCGGACATGTTTATGCACACAAATGCATGTCCTGGGCAGGAATCGAACCTACGACCTGCACTGCAGCGTGATTTTCGTTTGCTTTTCCTTGTCTTGTGTAATTTCTTTTCATCTCTTGTCATTTTGTGTCATCTCTTGTCATTTTGTGTCATCTCTTGTCATTTCATAGTTATTCGTGTCATTTCTGTAAAAACTCCCTATTTCGCTTACTGTTATATACTTGCAGCATGGTCTTGGGCCGACAGTGGGAATACATTGCTTGTCAAAACAATGGAGTCGCTTTATTGCGTTTGTTGTAGGTATGGATGGGCAAGTAATAAATATATCATACATCAATAAATTATCGTAAAAAATAACATTACAGATATGGATAGGAAAATGTTTGTCCGTCCTATTCAATCTATTATATTATAAACGAAAGTAACTCTGTCTGTTACCTTTTCACGGCTAAACCGCTGAACCAATGTTGATGAATTTTGGTATGGAGATAGACTGGGTCTTGGCGGAGAACATAGGCTACTTTTTAGGGTTCCAAAGGGTGCTAACGGGACCCTATTACTAGGCCTACGCTGTCCGTCTGTCTGTCTGTCCGTCTGTCAGCGCGGGCTGTATCTCACGAACCGTAACAGGTAGAGTTGAAATTTTCACTGAATGTGTATTTCTGTTGCCGGTGCAGAACAAATACTAAAAATATAATAACATTTAAAAATAAATATCAAGTCTCAAACTTGATATTTTTGATGTGTTTATTCTACGGTGGTACGGAACCCTTTATGTGCGAGTCCGACGCCTTCAGATCTTATGAATGTTTTCTTGAAATAAATATAGTGTATTTTAAGTAATTAACTGGCCAACCCTCAGGTCCTACCTACCATGTTAGGATCTTTTTCGTTCTAGCGGGTGTAAACCGTGATTTAACGAGTTAATGTGATAATTTTTGTATTTAAATTATTCAATTCAATGTATTTGTTTCAGACATAGTCCAATATTGATTATTAAAATTATTATAATTTCACAATAAATATAAAACAATAAATAAAAGTAAAATTAAATTAAAAATATATATATATTTATTTTTATTTTTCATGTTTTATCATTAAAATACAATATAATATAACATAAATTAAAATAAAATACAATAAAATAAAAACCTCCCCCTAATTAAACAAATACCGTCCGCGTGGGATACTGGCTGCATGTCCTCCCTGTATTCAAGCTGTTCCTGTTGTCAAGCTAATTTTTTGAGCAAGGAAAGAGCCAGCCCTCTTGTCACCTGTGGCGGTAACCAGTCTAAGGGTGATTTTGATAGATAAAAAAATAAAGATAAAAAGATAAACAAAAAATAAATGCATGGTTAAATCAATAAAATTAATAAAAACTGAAAATTAAATTAAAAAATTTATTAAATATGGTAAAAAAAAATATTATGACACCGCTGATGACTTCATGATCGGCATCGAAGTTAAGTACCAAAGTATTCCTTTGCCTACGAAACATGAAAAAGATACTCATATCCGGCAGTCAGTCACTGACACAGAGTATGTACATTTTTACCCGACTACGGTGGGCGGAGGGTTATGATTTTGACCGATATGTATGTATGTTCAACTGCTCCCGTATAACGTCCAAACTATTTTTATCATAATAATTTGACTAATGAGATATCGTTGGACGTGTCTGGATCGTCCGCTGGTTATAGGCTATTATACGATCGAAATATTGTTATACGTATCTATCAGCATATTGTAGGTATCGTTTGTCTTCTTTTGACTTACTTTGTCTTCAGCAATAAAAACAACATAGAAATTAAATTATTTTTTTCAAATACACTCGACATAAAAATCCCATATAAAACGAAAAAAATATATTTGAATATTTTCATCCATTTCATCTATTTTAAAAGGTGCACTGGGACATATTATTTTAATTGTACGAATTAAACAATATTGTTCCTTCAAAAAATAACTATACTATAGTCTACTCCATAGCTGTTCTGTCCTAGCTAAGCGAGAGGGATATATCCTTCGGCAGCTCACGCGACGCTAGCCACACCCCGAAACTAAAATTCATTTTTTTCTTGTATCGTCTTAAAATCTTCGTAACAGTCTTACTTCCGTTGGCGTATCAACCGGGTAACCCTCAGTCGCCGGCGTCGTCAGATGTTCACACGGCTGCGAGCGGGGCCCCGCGTGGAATCTCGTGAAAGTTGGCCAACACTCGCTCAAGATCAAGTGGATGGGTCGCCGGAACCTGTTTGTGAATCGGCAAGTGTAGATGAGTTAGGAATCTACGAAACCGGCTGTTAACTAGAAGGAAATAGATCATTAATGTACTAGAATGGAAACCAGATTTAAATTACACTTGTTTTGGATAATATCGCGAAGGCAGCGGCGATGGTATCTCGTACGTTGGATAGTGGTGGCGATGTTTTATGCAAATAACAGCCTAGCGAGTGTGTGATAACTATAAAGTTGTCAAATGTCATCGTTGTGTAGCCGCACCCACTTAGTTCACGCGTGCTAAAATTGCTTTCACGTGTCTTATGCAAAGATTGTTTACTGGAGTGTGCTGGAGTGTTGTTTAAACATCGAAATACTTTGAAGCTTTAGCACAGCATTCCGTCTGAAGTGAAGATGTAGAAATTATGGACAAGCCAATTCTGTCACGTTTGTATAGAGAAGGGCAATCAACAATAAAATATCGTAGATCACCTGCAAAAAAATATTGCTATTTGAAGAATAGGTGAACAGTGGAGCTAATTATGTTGGGACATAAACTAAACCTGACTAATCTAACTGTATTGCCATCCCTATCATGGTCGCGTATGTATGTATGAGCGAGGCAGAAATATTTTAAGGTGTGTCAAATTTAGTTTAGTCGTGATTTGATACCAACGTAATTGGTATTTGTAGGAGATTTTAAAGTGAACGATGGTCTATGCAATGGATGCCGCGGCCGAGTACTCAGTTTTGACGTCGAAACGTATAGACATGATGTTATAACATGAGTGCTTGGGCGAGGCATGCGAGGCATCTGGACGCACCAAATGAGCCACCTTGCAGTGCACCTACGCTTTACCAATGGTATGTTGATCCCAATATAATATGAGGCAATCGTTTATATGTGAGATGCGATAGGCATAAAAGGAATCAATCCATCATAATATCACCCGCAAACCACAAAACGTTCCGCGTTTCGACATAGCTTAATTGCCGTAACAATTAGTTCTCCGAGCGATAAATCCGCCATATCTAAAGCCGTGAGGAACTATGTACTTTACGTCGACGTATTCAAATGAATGGCGAAAAAATCTCCCATGCGATTCCTCTCACGTGCTATTGTGGATTGTTCCAGCTATCTAACGCCGGCATTTAATTGTTGTGGCCTCATTGTCGTCTGTATCTGCGATCTCACGACAATGGTACTGCCGAGACGCAAACTAAGCCCTTAGATTATGCCCCACAACCGTTTTGTTGAAAGTATAATTGAATATAAAATACGGTTTTTGAGACTGTTTCTTTTATGCCCCCAATTAGAAGATTTTTCAATTGGCCAGTATCCTCTTGTATTGGTTTTTATGCAAAATAACAATGAAAAAAGTTGCGTATAAGGAAAATAAAATCCTTTGTCGCAGTTGTTTGTGAAACCTAGCAACGATGATTTCTAGCTACGGACAAGGAAGCACGCCTTCTATCGCAACCAGTTGCCAATGAAGAATATTATTTCCTCCACCGAAACTTGTTTGCGTTGGCGTAGGGCGGAGACGTAGTTCAGTCAGGAAATTTTTCTGTTGATGGAAATTTCTCATTACATTTTATATTCCGAACTCCCAATTCTATTTACATCAAGTTCATCAGAATCCTTTACCTAGTATATATCTTGCCTATCTATAACCATGACGCAGTAGGTGGCAAGGGAAGGCAAGCTCACAATAGCGTTTTATTATGTTTCTCATACTGAACACGGTTACTGACAAGATAATCTTGGCCTTCCCAAGCCTCACTTCCACTTTTGTATTATACAATGTATACTGCATTGTTGTTTTTACTGCTTTTATTTTTAAGATTCATAAGCTATTGTATGTATGACGAATGGAATAAATCTCTAAAAAAATTGTTCGAAGCTAGTTCTGGAAATAGGATTGTCGTTCTTATTGAATTGCAAATGGTATTACTGGAACTGCAAGTCGTGTGAACTAAATTCCATTTACTACAACACCAAGCCAACTAGGACCTCGCGTATAAATATCAAATGATAATATGTCAATGATTCCGCGGTTCTTCCACCACGTAGTGGGAGCTACTGCCACAGGAGTGCCCCGGCATTGGCCCAGGCTCACTACGATGTGGACGGACCGCGGAATCATTTACTTGTTATCATTTGATGTTTATACCCAAGTGCCTAGTTGGCTTGGGGTAGTAGTAGGTTTGAACCACAGAGAAATTTCGAAGAAAGAGGTGTTCTTATTAGATTTCCCTATGAAACGATGCGTGAGATTTGCGCGGGTGAAGGCAGGGGTGAAGGGGTGTAGATAACGCCATTTCAATCAACCGGTCAATAGCACACTGACTTAAGTCACGCCTACTGTGATGACTTTAGGGCTTAGTTGAATTCACGGTTGAATCACAGTGCACAGTTGCTTAGACCCAGTCCTCTTCGTATTTGGTTTGTGGTTTGAACTTCCCAAGTTAGCTGTACTCAGATGAATAAACAAGAGAGAGACATACGCTCGCGCTTATCTCACAAATATTTGCATTTAAATAGCTATTGGTTACCGTTCGGTAGATTTTATCAGGGAATCTAATTATATTGAGCAATCTGGGTTTTGAAACTGAATAATTGATTTACGCTCAATATCGAACTTCGGCGATTATTGTTCAAGTTATTCGTATAATGGAAATGGTTAATATTGAAGATGATATAGCATCGTTCTAACTTTTAGTCGAAATGCTAAATTGCGAAACGCTAATTTATTATGTCGCAATGAAAATAGAATCAGTTGAATAACGAAATATACCGTTCAGTCTGTGGAAATGGTTTAATTTAAACATAAAAAGTAACTGTTTTTGAACACAGTACGAACACGAATTCTGTTACCTTTGGTTTTTTTCACATTATTCCTAGACAACTCTAAACTAAACAAACTTTTACTTTTATAAAATAATATTAACACAATAATATCCAATAAAATATGACATAAATACGTGGTACAATGTCGTCCCCATTTACCGTTCTCTATAAATTCAGGTGTAAGTATGTATAGTTAAGTATCCACAGTAATACTAACCGATATTTCATAAGCGGCTTATAAGTTCGAGTTTCCAGCAAGTCGTATCTTCGAACCAGTTCCGAAGTGGTCCTATAAAATTAATAAGGTCATACAGACACCATAAATTTAATGGAACGCACTATTATACGATGGGGGATTACCATGAGATACTTGGGTACCGAAGGTCATGGATGTTCGGGATTCAAATATTACTGACAGTATTACTTCGACTACTAGAAAGAGATAATCGGCTAGCTTCGGCTTTATGGAGTTTATCTACGAGTGACAGAGACGACGCTCTACTTTACGAAACCGACCATCTCTTTCTGGAGTCCGAGGTGTAATATTTACCGCCGGGTATAGTAATTCCCATGAGTGTTAAGGTTTTTAGAATTATTCCCTCCTTCCTTTCCATGGGTATTTAATTTACAAAGGATTTACAGAGCATTTTTAGAAAAAATGCTACGATATACCTAGGTACCATTGCAAATAGATTATAATTTTATGTACATTTTGGGGTTTCACTTTACCAAAAATATTGCCGTCTCCCTTATATAGGTATTAAAGGTATGATAAAGATGACAATAACATTGATAACAAACTTAGTAGTCGGCATAGATTACCTCAAATATGTAATACAAAATTAATTTACTTACAGGTATATTATCAGTCGCTTGCCGAGCTTTTATAATTATTTACATTGTGAGATATGGCGTATTTATTACAGCAGGCAACGTTATCTGTTTACTTTGATGACCGACGTCGTTAGGTGTATTACGGTGGAAGGCAATGACGTTACCAAAAAAGAGAGATATGTGACTGACCAAAATAGTTTGTCCTTCTAAACGGCGTCCATAAAAACAGAGGGCCTACTCTGTTTCAAACGAAAAGGACCTTAAGGACGAAACGAAAATTGTTTGACGTTTAGATTCGACGAAAATTTTCGTTCGTAAGAAATGTCGGAATCAATGAGAAACGTAGTAGGAAATACGCGAATTTCGTCCAAAATTTCGTTTTCGTTTGAAACAGAGTAGGCCCTCAGTACCTACGACTCAGTCGCTCGCAGAAAATAATGTTGAAAACTTGTCGGTATTGCTAATACGGCTCATCTTCTGGTGAATAATGCCTTCTTATGTATTAAATAAGTTAATTATCAAATTGCGAGTGCGATAACAGATGTGTGTATTTAGGAGCATAGCGGTGCACTGAACACTAGTTGAGATTGGTTGAGAGTGTTTGCGATGTGAGAAGGTACCATATCTGCTAAACTAATACATCAATGGTGGAAGGTGTACATTCGACCGCATTCCTGTGCTATCGACAGCATCGACGTTTCGAGACGATAGGTTTTTTGTTATAAAGGTAGAATTGTAAGGTATATTTGAATCGTGGAGTAATTGATGTAAGGTGATGGTAATGATAGTGCATGTGAGTGGTAGCTATGTGTTTTGTGTGTCACAATTAATTTTCTACACAATTCTGAACAAGTTATTATTTATTATAGAAAATAAAATTACCTTCTCGTAGATAAAAGTGTATTCTGTCCTGTTTGAAACCTAGGCTGTAGACATACCCAGACCGAAATTATGTGGGTTCGAAAAACGGCCTAAACAGTAGCCTACCTACAGTAGCACCTACTTTTATGACTCGACTTCTAACTACTAAGCGCCTGTTTCACAATCGTCAAGGATATGTTATCCACCAAATAAATATGTCAAAACGCCAATTTTATTTGGTGGGTAAAAGATATCTGACGATTCTGAAACAAAGGGCCTACTCTTTTACAAATTTCGGACGAAATTCGCGTATTTCATACTACGTTTCTCATTGATTTCGACATTCCTAACGATCGAAAATTGTTTGACGTTTAGATTCGACGACGACGAAGACGTCAAACAATTTTCGCTCGTAAGAAATGTCGGAATCAATGAGAAACGTAGTAGGAAATACGCAAATTTCGTCCGAAATTTCGTTTTCGTTTGTAAAAGAGTAGGCCCTCAGGCTTTAAATCTATATAAACCTTGTTCGCTTCTTTCACATTTAATAATACATAAAAGTGACACGTATCACCATTATTTTATGCTAATCTAACACTTAACTGAAAGGTGTAATGGGTATCAAGTAAGCTCTAATAAGTATCAATTAAGTCCTGTCGTCGTAGCGGGTTCATTTGGAAGCCGGTCGAACAACTAACCTTTCCGCTTCAAAGGTTCTGCTGGCAGTTTGTCCAGACGCGTGCCAGTTGCAAACAGCTGAGTTTTTTGTGAGAAACAGCTGATATTTTGTAACTATAAATAGATTGACTATTACAGTGTATTGTATTGAACTTGACAACACAAAAATAATAAAAATAACAGTGACACTTCCAAAATAATAATTAAAGCTAACAACACAAAAGTTCAAACAAAATCCGAATTTTGAAATTTACATGATAAGTATCTAGGTACGAGTAGGTACCACTAAATCTAAATCTTTTAATTTCATACCTAGTAGGGTAATAAATTAAAAGATTTTTACATCAAAATAAAAAAAGCTTTCCATGCATGTTTCACCGAGATTTTTAACCGTTGTGAAGTTTATTGATATAACCGTATATTGACAAAACCAGACACTCTCAAAATATCCACACGACCATTGAAAATTAAGTAAACTGTCGTTAGGTCCCCAAAAGTAAACAATCAAATTATTATTACACCTGCACGGCTATTGATATTTCGATCGCGTGCGGTTGTACGTGACTCATACGGTACCGCGACGTTACCCCTCGTGTCGACTGTATCGGGACTGGATAAATTGTTATTGTTAGTTACGAAGACAGTTTGGCACCCAAGTTATAAGCTTGTGTTGCAACTTTCGGCAAATTATAACTTTATTCCAAAAAAAAATACTAAACAGGATTATTTGTATGAAAAAATAAACTTCCGTCGAAAATTGCAGAAGTTATGGTACTGTGACAGACTGGGACGGAGGGATGGACTGGATGGTCTTCTAAGGGTTTTTGGTATGGTTCTGTACCCTAAAAAATCGATACTATACCACCACTACAGTGTGCAGAGCATTTTCTTTATGTAGATACTAGCTTTTGCCCGCGACTTCGTCCGCGCAGAATATAAATTTAAAAATTACGTTTCCGTTTGCTGGAACCCAAATCCCGTATCCCGTATCCGTATCCCGTATCACGCATCCCATATCCCGTATCCCTTATCACGTATCCCGTATCCCGTATCCGTATCCGTATCACGCATCCCACATCCCGTATCCCGTATCCCGTATTCCGTATCCCGTATCACGCATCCCATTTCCGTATCCCGTATCCCTTATCCCGTATCCCGTATCACGTATCCCGTATCCGTATCCCGGATCCGTATCCCGTATCCCGTATCCGTATCCCGTATCCCGTATCACGCATCCCACATCCCGTATGCCGCATCCCGCATCCCGCCTCCCATATCCCGTAACCCGTATCCCATATACGAAATCCCGTATCCCATATCGCGTATCCCGTATCCCATACCCCGTATAATTTTCAAAAACTCTATTATTATTATTTTTTTAAAAGACATTTAATCACCAATTTACTTAATTCTAACTACAAAAATGACGAACTTCCATACAAACTTTCATCCCCTATTTTACCCCCTTAGGGGATGTATTTTCAAAAACCCTCAAATTAATTTTGTTTATCTTTTAAAAGTCACCTAATCACCAATTTTTATAATTCCAACTTCAAAAAATGACGAACTTCCATACAAACTTTCACCCCCTATTTTAACCCCTTAGGGTTTAAATTTTCAAAAAAGATGAAATTATTATTTTTAATACGTAAAAAGAAACCTAAACACAAATTTTCATTATGCTAACCTCGGAAATGACGAACTTTCATACAAACTGTCGTCCCCTATTTTACCCCCTTAGGGGTTGAATTTTCAAAAACGCAGCAATTCAAGTTTTTTATTTTTATAAAGGAACCTAAACACCAATTTTCATAATTCTAACTTCAAAAATGACGAACATCTATACAAACTTCCCAACTAACTTTCATCCCCTATTTTACCACCTTAGGGGTTGAATATTCAAAAACCCCGAAAACCATATTTTTTATTTTTAAAAAGACACGTCTACACAAATTTTCATAATTCTAACTTGAAAAATGACGAACTTGCATACAAACTTTCATCCCCTATTTAACCCCCTTAGGGGTTGAATTTTCCAAAATCGCTTCTTATTGCTTGTCTACGTCACAAAATATATCTACTATCCAAATTTCATGTCTCTAACTTCAGTAGTTTCGGCTCGGCGTTGATGAGTCAGTCAGTCAGTCAGTCAGTCAGTCAGTCAGTCAGCATTTCCCTCTTTATATATTAGTATAGACTAGTGCATTCACATGACCCGAGCTGCCGCGCCCGAGCCTTCAGTTACGACATTATGTCTAGGTATGCATTCTTACGCCAAAACTAATTGCTCGGGCATCCTTCTCGGCTCTACTTGACGCACCTAATCGAATAATGACCCAAATTTATATAGCGTTATCAAAACGTTCCACACCCGTTTATTATAATGGTTTACTTCATTGCTACTATTTATTTTCATAAAATATAAGCTTTAGGCAAAAGACTATTTAGACAAACGTTAGCACATTTATATTGTCTGAATGAAAAAGAGCTGAGAGCAAACATAGCCCTGTGAGCTTAACGTTGAAAAGTCGACGCTTTTTGCTCCCGTTTTAGATAATAATACTTATTTATAGTGTTATTCGAGTAAAATGGACGATAATAATGGTTTTAAAAAAAATATATATATATAACGTCACGACTTTTTATCCCCATTCGGGGGTAGTCAGAGGTTTGAGTGGCCATACACCACCACATTGTGGAGGTTTAACATCTATCTATTCTAATAAGGCTAGTTTTAGTGTATACAGGACAATGATTTATCTAGTGCACAATTTATATGTTGTTCTATATCGATAATTGAACAAATTCCATAAATTATTCAGTACTTTTGGATCTTTTGTCTACTTTATCTGAGTGCGAGTGGCGTTTTGAGGGTTTATTCCACTACACTCCAAAATCATTGATTGTCCGGCTATGGCCGGTTCCTCCATCGGTTACTCCACCGTTTACTCACCAGTTACTCCATCAGTTCAACTGGACTCCGAAACAGTTTCTGTTAAATAACGTTGGAAACAACGTGCTCCAAAGTAAGCATTGTTACAGTCAAGGAGTTTTAGTTGGTATGGGTAGTTTTATGCAAGAGTCGCATGTTTATGTGTCGTAATCTCGTAGGTAGTATTTGAAATGGTAGCTTATCTCGAGATAAGGATTTATTGCCTTATACGTATTGTATAACGATTACATTAGAATTTTTATGCCACGACGACGTCGCTTGGTGAAGAAAAATGGTTCAGCCGAATATTAAATCAGGCGTTTTCTATATATTTACTCAGCATTAGAATTTCAAATGATGCAAGAATCAGTTTGATATTGTATTTCTTAGCAGCAATTTTATGATGAATTTCAGCGGTATTAAAAGTGTCAGAAAGTTAAATAATTTATGGCTCAGGTGAATGCTACTTGAAGATTTCAAGCTATGAATTTTGTGTTTATGAATGCATCATTTCGTAGATGTAAATGGTCACTTTACACAAAATAAAATGATAAACTTTTACAAGTAAAATCTTTTAAGTAGCAACTCTTTTTATTTGTCTGTGAAATTGTTTATGATTACCTGTGATTGCATTATTTATTTATGCAATACCGTTATTATTTTCTTATTTAAAGCACATTACCGAATCGTGATCGCACCCATTTGCTCATCATCGTACCCTCATTTCGAGTTTCAACAATGCTAATTGCGGCGGAGTCACGCCCGCCATCGAGAAGTCCCGCGATCCGGCGGAGAAATTGCAAAATTTTCGAGGAAACAGAGGTACCACCCTGCGCGATGGATCAAGCGGAATTCCAACAAAAACGATTTTATGCAATTACGCTTAAGTTGTTAAGGAATTATTACTAAACCGAGAGTGCGGTCACGCCGCGCCGTAATGTTCGGCCGGATCGCTCGTGCGAGTCACGAGCCCCTTACAGCCTTATTCAGCAACAGAATCCAGCCTTAGCGTCTTTTTGCCCTTTGTAAAAGGTTATGCTTTTTTAAGAACGGAGAAATGTACGGTTGAAATATGCGAACGATATTCTTTATGGCCACGTATATTCCCACGGGTATTACTCGTACCATTCATGGCCCTGGAACTAATACGCAAGGTCTACGTTGACTTTGTGTACAGTTTTTATCAAAGAAGGAAAAAAATTGACGGTAGGTTTTTATCATTGAAAAAAAAAAAAAAAATATATCACTAGTGCTAGCTTTACGGATATTGTTTCTTCACCAGTATTTATTGGAGAATTATCTAACCTAGTAAGTATGTTTATGGTATTGCCAAGTAACTGGATAAGTACAATTTTATAAGTCAGTATCGAGATCTAGGTGTCCGATAATAAGTTTAGGACGGATTTTTCCCGGGTAGTTAAAGACGGAGCAAGTGGAAAAAGGCCTTTGCCCTGCAGTAGGACAGTGCAGGCTAGAAATGAAATGAACGCATGATAGTTTTAACGTGTTCAAACACACCGACCACAAAGCCTCAATCACAGCAATGGTTCGTGCTCTCCACGATAGCCGAATGAACTCCATCGCATGCCATCACGTTGGGAACCGCTTTATAAGAGCCACACGCACAAATACATTATTAAATAGATTGTGGAACCTTTATGATGAAATGTTATACTATTCTTAGGAATCTGGACTTCGGAGAAATGTGAATTAATGAACAATTTGTAATTGACAAGTATATTTAACTGCTGGTAGCGCTAAGCTGAAGCCAATTGACTGCAGCTCATATACGGGATGGATACCGGGATAGTACCACCCCCTCGCCTCGCAGAAGATCGGCGTAAATAAGCTATTACAGCTGAGTCTCGTACGATGAGTGGGAGAGCCGGAAGCCTAAGTTCTTTTCAAGAACGTTGCAATGTCTACGTTGTGCTAATACAGTGTACAGTATTTTGAGTATGATATACATATTGATACATTCAAATGCGCGTAAATAGCCACGTCCAGATGTCCCATATGCCGCGTGAGGAAACTTGCCTCACGAACTTTGACTTGCCTCGCGCGAGGCAAATGTGCGTCCTGCCTCACCTGGACGCTGTCAATTGCCTCGTCTAGTTTGGCCATAGCCATGAGACAGAATGATGTCAATTTGTCAAACTGATTGGTCGGATATACCCTTCTCTGTCTAGAGTGTAGGTTGCCACGCCATTTGCCTAGCGCGGCATGCGACTGAGGCAAACGTCATCGCGTGGCATGTGGGTGAGCAGCCTCGCGCGGCATGTGCATGTTGTAGACACGCCTGTGGCTCTACTGTTCCGCAGTGGATGTAATCTCCAAAGTGTTCACAGTGACTGTACTTATGATGCATTTATAGCTTCTACAAATACCTACATTATTTGTCTGAACAGGAGTTTTCTAGTTTAGGCTCCAGTTCACACCAAACAAAAACTAAATTAGTACCTATAGTATTTCTAAGGGACTTCCCAAATTCAAAATTTTAGCAATACATTTTTATCCCATATTAACCAAAGTTGTCAGAGTTGCTAAATTAATCCAGACTTCAAATTAGTTTATCGCGCAGATTTACTAGGTCCATTTAATTAATGTACTTTACGCATACATTGCTCATACATTGCTTAATAAAAGTTGCGTAATTTGTTTAGCCATTTATTTACAGAAAAATATATTGCGCATCACAAATTAGTTCAATTTTAATGATGAATTGTTATTATGGCGTATTGTATCATGTGTGAATTCATACTATGTCCTAACATTGTAAATTATATTAATGATGTCTTAAAAACTTGTCGCCATATTTATAGATATTTTTAGCCAGTTTTAATAGCCTTACAAAGCACTTCTAGGAACAAAAGTGATTTGCAATGCCAGTGTAACTTCGTCATAACTATCTATGGGGATTAATCATTAACCCATAAGCGAATCATTCCTCAAAGAACACCTTAAATTCAATAGTTTATTAAATCTAAATTTTTCAAAAACGCATTTTTATGGACAAAGTATTCGGATATTTACCGAACGTCACCAATAAAATATGGAATGTAGGTGTATTGTTCCAGACCTCGACCGGAACTGCGGCTCGCGGCGTCGAGGGATTCCGTGACGTCATATTAATATCCGTTATAACGGCACCCGGTTTCCTGTTTCCGGTATTGTTGCATTTCGCTGAACAGAGTAATTACCCGACTAGATATTTTTAACACTCTCGAAATGTTTTACGCAAATTTTATCACTGTTGTGTAAGATTCGTTTTTTTTTCGGATTTATTAGAGTGTGTATGTAAGAAAGTTGAAAACGAAAGTTACAACTTTCTAAATTAGAGGTATGTGGGCAATTATTTTACGCGCTAATTGTAGAAACATTACCGCAGAGTAAGTTAAATAGTTGCTAATGTGATCTTATGATGTAACACGGATTTTTATTATTACATAAACACTGACGAGTTTCTGTCTTATCTGATGTTTCCTACAGTTTTCGGTGCTGTGGTACTTTTATAAATAGAACATTCACAAGATCTTCTTTTTTTTGTTACTATATCAACTCCCGCGCAGAATGTTGCCATGTCTGCGTTGTCAGTAGCCATTAATTACCTAGGTACCTGCATTATTATTACACTCTGTGCTGCCAGTATAGTCATTAATTAAGAACTAATTATTATGCAACAGCCCAACACGTCATTCCACTCTGTGTGTCAGACTATCGTCACTGCATCCGCTTGTAATGCCCCCAGACACCCGCACTGGCTCGTGACACGGAGCTTTAGATGTCCCAGCAAGCGACAGGCAAAGCCCTGGAGTCTGGCGACACTCGCGTCACTGTAACTTTTGCAATTAGACAGCAAAGTCCTAGCTTTTAATGAGGAGACAGATTTATAGATGCAATTCTGGTTTGGTTTTGTAAGCATATTGGATGTTGTTTTATGGGATGTCCAGAGTAGCCTAGAACTATAGAGAGTTCGTCCAAGACTCTTTTTTAGAGTTAAAGGGTTAGAACACACAGTCACAGCGTTGCTGTTTGAAAATGTGTACAATTAGGTTTTCATTTTGTTTTGATAAGAGTTACCATTGAGTTTCTTGCTGGCTCGTCTGAATGGAAGCAACATTAATACTGTAAGACTGGTTTTACTTTTGCCAAGGATCCATTGTGAGTGGACACGAGAATGGTCACAAGCGAGAATGGTAACAAATCTTATTTGCAACCTTCGTTTGTGTAAACTCACCGTGTTAACAGCTTATAAGTTGAACATTACGTCTACAAGCTGTCGTCCTTCACTCTAAGTTTTATTTGACATCTTCACCAAACCTAAGGTTACCGCGATACATATAGCACCACAAGGCTCTCAACTATTGTTCTAGCAAAAGAAACAATGGGTAGTTAAGGGCGTACCTCGTCCATAAATTTAGACATACTTTCTACGGCCGCCGCCCACAAACTCGTCACAGTTGTCGCGCCGAGAGCTTGACTGACAGAACAAGACAACCGGCTAGACGTATGAAGTATGAACTATTTAGAAACTTGTGCACAAAATAAAGTTCTTCTTTATTTTTGTAAAAGATAATTAAGAATTGTTTTTGAATTACTTTTCTTTTGAAAGATGTGCCGGAGAGTGGGACAGAGGCAGGGGAAGGGGGGATGGAGTTGGGTTTTTGGCTGTCGCACTCATCGTAAAAAGCGCGGCTGTACTGTAATAGCTACTTCACGCCGAACTCCTGTGAGAGGGTGGTACTACCTCGGTCGATCCACTGCAGCTCACGGGCGTATATGAGCTGCAGTTAATTGGCTACAACTTGGTTCTACAACCAATAGAACATATTTGTCCTTAGTAGAAACTCATGCGTACATTAGAGATTTAACTTTAATCGTAACTTACATACAACTATTAACATTGAGTCCATTTTAGCTACTGATACAAAGCTTAGCGTAGATTGGAATGTATAGATTCGAGTTTATAAAGTAGTAAAAGCTGCCAAACCTACACGTGAGTGGGTTGCGAAACGAAACCGTGCATAGCAAGCGCCAAGCTTGACGCCTACTGACCCCACTGCGGAAGTTGCGTAGTGATAACACGACACGAGCGAGATTAACGACCCGAAGACAGACGTGGAGACAATTCTAATAATAAAAGGTAAATATTTAAAGATCTTTTGAAATGAAATGACTATTTACACGGCTCCGGACACTTGACCGATATTCGGTCGTCGACGTAAAAATTCGATGTAAGTCATCGAAATATACCGGTAGTTGCTGCCGCGTGCACCTGTACGTACATACATTCTCTCCAAAAAGTTTCACTACTTATAGAACTACTTAAAGTTTGCCGTACTTGTACCTAAGGAGTGCTTTTCCAGGTACCTAGTTTATTTCTGAATACGGTACATACTCTATTACAATATTGCTATTATTTTGAGCTGAGCTATCTGTTAGTGCATCTTGCCTACGGCCCACCTGATTTTAAGCGGTTGCCGTAGGCTATAGCTTGTAATACCTGAGGCATCATTCGCACGTTCGTTGGCGATGCTGTAAAAATCTTGTAACACGTTTCGTGATGAAACCCTTGCTGTCTCTTGGGAAAACCTTAACACCTCCTCCTCTTGGGAATCTCTGTCTACTACGAAACCCGACAGGCTGTACGTAGTTAACTTCAAGAGTTGATCGCTCAATGTTAAAGCTGGTAATCAGTTCTAAGCACAGTCCATTGTGGCCGCCTTCTCCCGGAATTTGCGACTGATTACATGTTTAGTTCCAAGCAACCATTCCCAGCTGGCCTACTCCGAAATACGAACCTAACGTTTCGGCTGACGGATTGTCGTGATTTGACATTTCTTCTTTCGTTTTTCTCTACGATTTGACATTGTTATGATCGTAAATCGAATCCGTACTTCGGACGATCCGTCAGCGACGTATTTCGGAGTAACCCCCCAGGTTCCACAGTTTAATACTGCTTAGTTTGTCAAACCTGACCTAACTGGGGATGGCCGGCAGTGATAACGCTCTACAAGATTAACGAGCAGACAGACATACAGCGGAACACTCATGACTATGTGATGAAGCATGTGCGCGTGATGTTCATGAATATCTGAATTTAGCCTATATACACGTGTGACGTTTAAATTTTGCTGAAGAGAGCGAAATGTTTGAAAGTGAAGACAGGCTCCTTCACTGTAGGTATATGTATAGGTATTTCGGCGGAAGCATTATCGTGCCTACATATACTACATATTCATAATTTCACTTTTTGGGTAATTTAATTTTCATTGCATACTAGAGTCTTACCTATCTATAGTAGGCGACAGGTCGAGATGACATTCGGGTTATGAGCTTTTTGCAGAATAAAATCCGAATCATAATTACCAGGACCCGCAACGCAACAAAATAATTTAATTAAATAATTTTGTGGGCGATTTTAATTTATCGGGTCCTGCTAATCAAAATTTTGATTCGGATTTTATTCTGCAAAAAGCTCATAACCCGAATGTCATGTCGACCTGTCGCGAACTATACCTATGTGTGATTGGATGCAAATTGACGTGCAATAAACTAAAAAAACGAAGGTTAAATTGAGACACCTCCGTTTTTAATGTCTGTTAAAAGTAAACTGCCAGCGTTTTTAATTATGCCTGAAATGTGCTGACGCGTTGAAATCTATATAAAACAGCAGGTAAACAAAGTGTGAAACAAAATGCGCGCGTAAACAAAATGTTCAGTTATTTTGTGTATAAAATCTCCAAACCAATCAACCTCTTGTTTACTATTTTTAATTAAATCGATAGTATCACAAATAACGCTGAAAGTTTATTATGGTTTGTTTGCTAGAGGATTCTGTAAATTTTTTTGCCGTCGTCATACCACAATAAAGTCACACTAATAAAGAATATAGACTTGAACAAAACTGGAATAAGACATACGATTATATTCAACAGTAATTTGAGAACATTTTCTTAAACGGGCTTCTTTCTTGTCAGGAGAGTTCTTTTCATTAGTTTGTCTATTCTTGTAGCTCCTTGATTATCTGGTACGATACAACGGTTTTCTTTATGTAGGGGAGTTTAAACCCACGTCTATATTTCCAGTTTTGGAACGTAATTCTTGCTACAAATCTTTATTACTATTTCTTTGCTTCCTACCTTTTAATTTTAAAGACCTTTGCCTAGAAATATTGAAAGGGGGAAACTCACTAGTGGGTGAGTTATTTTGTAGGTGAGAGTTAATAGCCCCTAAAAATATTCCTACTGTTTATGGTAGCCCTATCACAAGATTATTGTATTACCAACTACTTACTACACAACTCAATTCACTGATATACAAAATACATAATTCGGGATGGTTTGACTAACACTCTTTCAAATAGTCTTCTCACCCACATTCATCTTACATCTGGATTGAGTTGACCGTTAACAAGTTTTGGAGTTGTTTTCTCACCTACGCTCATGTAGTCCAGTGGGTGATTATACCACCCAAAATGTTGAAAGGGGGAACACACCATGGGTGAGTTTTTTTGTAACTGAGTAGCCCTCTAAGTCAGTCTTGCTCTGTTTTCTTCTTGCCAAAAATTACGTAGCTAGCATTGTCTTAATGTTCTAGGAGCCAGTCATAGCAACCCATGACTGTCTCTAGTAGAAGCACAAACGTACTAATATAGATCTATGAGTAGAAGTATCAGCCAACATACTTGTGTGGCCTCTAGTACCTCTGTCGACACACGTCGTGAATGTACAAGGAAATGCATCAATCCCTTTGAATACTAATTATAGTGACGAATGGCTTGTTTGTTTGTTAAGTCTAAGCCATGATTATGAGTTGTCGTGAATAGAAAGTAGGCGTAGTGATTACGTTTGGTGGTTGCGTAATTTGTGGTTGTGTTATTATCCCGCGTCAAATGTGTAGTAAAGTATGTATGAGTTGGGAATGTAGGTAGTATTATAGGTAGTTGTGATATGAACTTGAACGTCGATATCACAGAAAGAAGAAAGAAAGAAGGTCAAATGCGCTAGATCGTTTACTTTTACAATGAGAAGCGAAGTTTTAATGTTATAACCGTAATTCTGTTCCCGATTTTCTTAAGTAACTAACTGCTTTATCGTTATATTTGCTTCTTATTTCGGAGCAGATTTAAGAAGCCAATAAAATATATTGGCGACCGGCAATACACTGTTTATTCCCCACTTACGATATCCTTATATTAAGATGGGGAATAACCATACGCTTATGGTGATGGCATTATAATACGCTGAGCAATGCCGGCGATTGCTATGGTGTAACAATTCCAACACCCATTAAACTGCCTATCACACAGCAATACTATTGTTAACTCCAAACAATTGATTGTACGGTAACACATAACATAATCCACATTTCTTAGTGACATTACACGCATAGAACCTTGATAGTCGACGTGGGATAGGCTCGCGTGCGTAAATTGACCTCAGCGGCTGCTAAATTGTATAGAACTGGTTCTGTAGCGCTATTTCATGTTCAATAAGACGTAAACAAACGGAACGAACGCTCAAATGAGCTAGAGCTTGGCTTGGGCGTTGTGTCTTCAAACGTTTTCTGACTGAGACCAAGATATTTGATAATAATAGAGGACCTCTTTAAACTCAGTTTAGACGTCGTCGGAACATAATTATAGACTTGAGTGCCCTGGCAAGGCATGCGCCTGATGTTGACGCAGCTATTGCAATTATTCGTAGCAGAATGCAACATCGATCGATATTTTTCGTTACTCGTAAAAAAGCGCTAAAATTTAACAGAAAGATAGATATATCGAACGAAGACATAGCCTTTGAGTTGCTCTTGCGAATGATTCGTCTTGGAGTGTCAAAAGTGGGAATACTGTCCGCTTCTTAGCGATTTCGTACACGTAATTGTGTTTTAAATTTATTCCCAGCATTTGCGAATGCTTTATAAATTACATTATTTCACTAAGTTTACGGTGAGATTTGAACTGTTTTATGTCTTCATCATTGCGTCTTTGCATTATTTATTTAGCAACATAAGCCAAAGATTGTATTTGATTTACTTCATGAATGTTTAGTAGGTTGACGCATGTAGTATAAGACGTGTAAGAGTATGTATATTTTATGCATTCTCTCTAAATAAATGGAGTTTTTAATATTCACAGACCTATACAAATCACGAGACTAGACAAATAATAAAATCTATTATGTATAAACATAGTCGGGGTTCCTCTTTACGGGTCACGTTTAGATAAGAACGTAGGTATTTCAAAGTTTTTTTTTTGTTTTCTTTACTGAGTAGGTACAGAATAATTTTGTATCATAAATAAATATCGCCAGACTTACACACCAACTGTAGAGTCCCAAGGCTTGTACTATGGCTACCATACAATGGACCAGTAGCCCGATTCACGTAACCAAAATCGTAACGATGTCTCAGCGATATAGTCGTTGATAGCCTTTTTGTATTACGGAAAGGCTTTCAACGACTATATCGCTGAGACATCGTTACGGTTTTGGTTACGTGAATCGGGCCACAGGGCGAATTACGAAAGGCTGTTTCTGAAATTTGCCCGTAACTACCCGATGCAGTGAGCGGCCAACGCTCAAACCACTACGCTTAGCGGTCGTCAAAACACATTATCATTATTTATCCTGTAATTATTTACATAATCAGTGTGTAATTAACCACTTATTATTTATTTATAACACTTTAAATGAATTTAAATTGTTGACTAACAATGGATTTAATTAACAGCAACTTATCATTAATAACTAATCTATTTTAATCACGTCACATTCTAAAACTTACTTAACATATCGAATTATATAGCTGGTCAGCAAAATTAGGGAACATAATTGTGAAATGTAAGAAATCATAAAAAGTAAAGTACTTACCTATAAGAGTAGGTACCGACTTGACTTTGATTATACAGTTTACCAACATTCTTATTCGAGCTCTACACTGTAGGTGCCATTACGTCTCCAGTCTCCACAAAGCTGGCTGCCCCAGGGATCCTACTAGGGATATAGGCAAGTATAAAAAAAACTGTCAGTATCGATATTTATCGAGTAAACAATATCGATATGTCCATATTTCTGTCAAATGCCAGTTATTAAGAAGTATTAGAAAAAATCGATACGTTTTTGATTTGCAGGTAAAGTAAAAACTCGAAAAGTATAGATTTTCCATATATCGAGATTAAAAATTTCGATGTCAATTATTATTCATAAAAAAATATCGATATTTTGATTCATCGATACTTTTAACCCAAGCCTAGATCCCAGTGCTTTAATTGTTTGTACGCATTAAATGTAACACAGAATGTTAATTGCACATCGCCGTATCGAATTAAAGAGACGCGTTTGTTTATCAAGCCCCGTGGACAAACGGGATACATAAGTACGTAATACGTCTGCGTGTTTGCTCAGCCCAAGGGGTCTATTACAACCCCAAAACATTTCTTTCATACGTTCATGATTTGACATTAATACGGACATGTGTCAAAATTCAAAATTAGAAGCCCGAACGAAACGAATTATTTCTTTCGTACCGCTTGCCTAGACCATTCGTTTCGTTCGTTTGACTTTGACACTAATTTACAATAGAATAGTGTCAAAAGTAAAAATTCGAAGACCGAACGAAACGGATTGTGTATTCGTTCGTACCGGGTTTGTAATAGCAATCCGGGTAACTTTACGGAGGAAAGGTCGGATCGTATTTTGTCTTGTTTTGTGTACTCAGCAGGTTATTAATGGCGGATCTTCTCAGTGAGGTCGCGTTACGATCCGGTGGTAGTTTTTACCTCCGTTCTCTCTCTTGAGACAGCAGCCAAGCCGAGGCCGAGCCCTATGTGGCGCCCTTGAGCGTGCTGTCCCCTACCCTTCTGGTTGGAGCGCACTTTGCACTCACCAAAGTCCGGGTGAAGTTGTAGAGGCCACTCTGGCCAACAACGTACTGTCAATTCAAAAAAAAAAAAAAAAAAAAAAAAAAGGTTATTAATACGTTTTTATGCGGACATAATTGCCGTTTACATTGGACAAGCTTATCTGTTTCAATTATCGTAGAAGTCTATTGGCGAGTTTGTAAAATTGTGTGGGTGTGGGCGATGCCGGCGTTACGTTTTAGGAATGTTTAATTAATATGCAGTAGCTATATTCAGAGAAGGATGTTGTTATCTGTTTTTGGGAGACACGTGTTATTTTTTGCACAATCGGTTACGTTATCGCGAATTCATTCTGTTCTATCAGCTAATATTTTTAAGTTTTTTAAACGTTTCTAGAAGTCATTTCATAAAACATTGTCTCAATCACTCAAGTGATAGCCTTTCTCTCTCCCAGTCCAGTGAGCTAGTCGGCTTATGACGCGGACAGTGCTCTCATGAAGCACTGGACGAGAGCGCACGTAGCTGTCGCACGTCCCTTATAACCCGTAGACTTGTTTTATATATTTAGTTTGTTTTGTGCTACCTTAATATGGATCTTTCCGAAATTATCGATTTATTATTACTATTATTATTATTATTATATGTTCGCTTATGTAGTTCATATAAATTAATTTTAACTTTAAGGGCCACCGCCGAATTGCTCTATCTGCTCTCTTTCTGCAGTCGGACGCAGCGACTGCTCCGATGCTAAAAGCGACTAAATCGTCGATCGCTGATCCAAAAAAAGTAAGTTTAAAAACTAAAACCCGACTACTGAAAAATAGCGCTCTAAAAAGTATGAAACAAGAAAATATTCTCATCTAGAGGATAGCCGTGGTACCGTATAGGTCCTTTAGGGCCAAATGGCATATGAACACGGACCACGGCTATCCTCTAGATGAGAATATTTTCTTGTTTCATACTTTTTAGAGCGCTATTTTTCAGTAGTCGGGTTTTAGTTTTTAAACTTACTTTTTATTTAATTATTTTGGAGTTATAGGTAACAATATATATATTTTTGAAATGTGCTCATCAAGCTCTTTCATTTGATACCCCACACGGTTTTATTAAAAAATATTTTTTTTTAGTTCATGACATTATGTCCTCTAGAGGGCGCCATATGCAATGTTATATGACGTCACATAGCCTATAACTAGCGCGCCATTAAGCCGCTTCTAACGATACCTCATTTGTCAAATTACGAATAGTAGTTTGGAAGTTAGGTGGGAACAGATGCACATACATACATACATACATACATACATACATACCGGTCAAAATCATAACCCTCCGCCGTAGTCGGGTAAAAAGTAGCAAGTCTGCGGTGTCCCTAACATACTCGTAGAAGCCCTGTTGTCGGTATAACATTGTCCTTCTTGTTCGATACATTCTTCATAAAATGGTCGCAAGTCAACATCTATGACTGCCACCCTTTTAGTGGTTTTCTGTATTGACGTTACACCTAATCACCTACTCCTAAGAATCACCTACAGACATATTTTATGATAGCAGTCTAAATTAAGGTGGTCTACCGGAGATCATACAAGAAACATACTTCAACATACAGCCTACATATTAAAAACACAATGCTCCACACGGCAGGCACTTGAGTCGTCGTCGCGAACATCTCGAGTCGCGCTCGGCTCGAGTGCCCTTGCTCAGGTCGAGCCGCGCTCGAGTGTAATAGCGGTGTGTCTTCACCCTGTTACCTTATTGCGACAATCCGACTTTGTGCAACACCCTGTTATGAATAGCCTATTCAAAGATATTTTAAAAGGAAACTGAGGTGAGATGTAAGCCGCTCCCCAACTTTGCAAAACATGGATGTCTAGGTTTCGTTTTTTACCTAAAGCTTTGGAACCTTGGTATGGAAATACTGACTGAATGCTCAAACGATACACACATGTTTAAGTCCTACATTGCTGTTTGAGTCGTTACCTGTAGTTTATATCTTCTTCTTTCTGTGCTATCTCCTCTTAGAGATCGCTTATTATAGTTAAGTAACTCGGCTTTAGAGACAGCTGCTCTGAATAGGGATCTGGCCCTCCCGAAGCAGTATCTAAGTCTTTTTATCCAGGATATGCGTCTTCGGGCGGGTAGTCTTTGTCCTTGTATTTTTCCATGTTGTTTTATATAGGTCTTTAAAATGAACTAGCTCTCTTTGAAACCAAACCTGGTCATCATGGACGCACATGGAGTGGCATTACTACGAGTCGCCAAATACGGTCATATATCGCTATATACATAGTGGGTGGGCTCAAGCCGATTAGGTTGGTAGTTTTGGTAGGCGTTTGTTTTTCTTTTTTTTTGTAGGAAGCTAATGTTGTCCGAGTTGGTGGTGTAGATCTCTGATTATGATTATTCGGTCTATTTCAATTCGGCAAGGATAGAGTGCCTCAAATCCAACCCTTTCATGGTGCGATGAGGGAACATGTTTATAGGACCGTTTTAAAATTGGACGTTGTCAAAGTTTGATGAGTATTCGAAAACATTCTCCGAGATTATGTTTGTGATTACAATGTAACTTTTAAAATAGTATTGTATTGCTTTTATTGGCCAAGTCAGGCACACAACTGCATCCTACTTAGGTATATTTTAAGCTCTAAGAAATGGTACATTGAGTTCCGATTCTATTTACACAGTTTAAAATTATTGAGTTGATATCATTCAGTGTGGAAAACTGCAAACATTGTAAACCGAGGCAGTCCTTTATCCTGGTTTAGTTACTACAAAATTATCTTCAATGGCTTTATTCAACGTTCGTTCTCAATTTATCGCTCAGTAGAATATTGTTCTTGAATTTATGTTACCTTAGTATCGGGCATTGGCTACTGAATTGAGTGTACCTTTTACCAGCTTGCTTGATAGTACACATACCTAGGTATACTAAGAAACTCGCCGTTTAACTAGAGCGCCTGCAATCCAAGTAGTTTACACAGTTGGAACGAACCGATCAGATGAACTTTTTCCCAATAGAACGCGTGTAACAAACTTCAAGTGATTGTCAAAGCTTCATTTGTAGCGATCGATGTAGAGTAATCGGCGAGAGTTATTACTTGATTATGGAATTTTGATATTTAGTTATTGATCGAAAGAAATGAAAAGACTTTAATATAATACTTTTGCTTATAGAATGTGTTTTAAAGATATTTTGATGAGTGAGTCAATGGATCTCCCTTTTGCCTTTATTTCCTCAATCATTTCTATCTCCTCAAACATCCTATCCGATCACGAACAATTGCATCTGAACTCATAACAAATATAATGACAGTACAGATTGTTAACCGGCTGGTACACATCGGAATGACTTGTTTGCTCGTGACTAGACGATTTAGTTTCAATAGGAAAGTTATTACTGGCATATTTATTTGGATACGTGGGTGCTTGCACAACAGTCGCCTGTTACCGATATAGGGTGGCACTACCTATTGCCAGATTGCTGTATATGGATTTCGCGACTAAATGTTGTTTTTGGTAAAGCCGAAATAAGTATCGCTAATCGCTCATTAAAGTTTGACATATTTATAGACGATTGGTATAAAATTTCATTTGTTGATTTTTTTATTGACCGCGACATAAAAATATGAATTTAACCCTCTTTTAAATATTTAATAGCGTATACTTACACATAAAATTATCACATTTTGAATCGTTTTGTTCTGCTACCTATAGAATAAGATATTTCTTTGCTCTTCCATAAATACGCTCGTAGTATATTCGTAGCAATAAGTCTTCCCTGGCCTGCAATCGTGATAGGTCAGCTTAGGTTGTAAGGCTTAGTTCTTTCCACTTTGACAGTAGTTAGGCCATACGTTATTATTATAATACTGTTCTATATTTGAAAAACAAAATTATCTATAATATTTCCGTCCTACTTATAATCATAATGAAAGAGCAAAATATAAATATTTATAGTTATGTCAAATTTTAGGCATTTTAAAATGAATTACAAAATGAATGAATTAATTAAACTAAAAAATATAGTATATTGGTGTAATTTACGACATTATTGTTAAAACATACAAAAAAAAAACATTGCCCATAACGGAATCAATACCAAAAGCGTCTAGCCAGTAATTGGATACTTTACCCTATTATAATATCTACGTATGTAGTTGAATAGCTATGATTCAGAGAGCATTAAACTCTAGATTATGACTCATCTAGGTGATATAGGAATGCTTGCGATTTGGTTTCATGCGGATAAGGCGGCGTCTGACAGGGGATTTAATCTGTGCGTTCCCGATTCTGATGCTGCGGTTTAACTTGCGTTTAATATACGCGCTTTAATGAAATAAGCCGTGATTTGTGTATACTGTTCAGATTCGAGGGAATGTAGCAAGGAGGAGAAAGGGAACGCATTTATAGTTTGAAGTCATTTATCAAGACGAAAATACTAAGTTTGAATCTATTGTTGTGAAGTATCTGAGAGAAATTAACCATTCTCTCTCTTTTTGCGTAAACAGTGGTGTAAGGACCTTTCTACAAAAGCTCGTTTGTGCCTGGTATAGTGGGCAAAGACTCGCCCCCTATTACTTTGGCTTGCACTTCTACCTACCCTTTGTGGAATACAGTCGTGATGGTGCATTAATAACATTAGACCTACGATGCTTTCAACTCTAAGGTCAGAGTAGCGTCGTGTACGAGCCGCCATTGAAATACTAGTAACTAGTAGTAGTAACTCATTAGTAATTTAGGTTCGAAACCAGTTTCTTTTGAGTAGCGTTGTGGTCGAATGGCCTCGTAAATACGTATGATGCTAATAAAAATAAACATTTTATTATTATTATAATATCTACCTCGGTGCTAATAACCTCTACTTGCTGTGAAAGAATAACGGATATATTCAATTCATAAAGCAGTGTTATAAAAATCCTATACATCCGAAATCTATACATTTAAGTTGAGTGCGTGAGAGAAAGGATTCCAGCGCGGAACTGGTTTTAACCACGTTGCGTTCGTTCGGTGTTTGATTCGCGAAGTGTGATTGCCAAGGCCAAGAGTTCGGTTATAGACTGTGGATTTATTTAGTTAGGCTGTCTATCTTACGAACGACGTAGGTAAGTACTAGTTTTTATTTTATTAAGGTTCACGAATAATTTTAACACTTAAAATGCATAATTTTTAAGGTAAACAACATGCAAAAATATCGTAAGAAAAATTATTTACTCTTAATGCCTACATTTTGAAATTGTGTCCGATAAATGGCATTGCAATTCCTCCTATTACTTGGCGTGCAAGTATATCGAAAACCTACTGAACTCTTAACTAATTTCGTATTTATTTGTTACGAATAATAAAACAAAAGTTTTAATTAATCGGTTTTCTGAGAGCGGTCTTAGAAATGTCACGTCGAAAGCATACCTACTTATAATGGTCAATACAAAAAATGGTGGTAAATGGCCATAGAGGTTTATTCGATGAGGCCATCGATATCAATTTAAAACATCAGAGGAATAGTAGAATAATGTTATGATGTGAGGATATCTATTAGTGATGATTTTCTATTACATTGTACGTTTGTTCATTTGGCAACATCAATCAAACAGCAAATCTTATTCAAAGGGCGTAGACCCCAGTCTCGACTGCGATTCATTCAGTCTCCAAGGCTGACGTCATCGCCTTCGCAGACGGACTAAATACGTGTTTATTTATTCAAATATGTGGCCGGGGTATGCACGGAATCGTAATAAAAAGCTTGGGAACTTTGTTTACAAGTAAACATTACGAATAATAGCGTCATACAACTCCATTTATCATTTTTGATTAGGCTGTAAATTGACCCACAGTGCAAAGCCCACTGGTATTTCTCTTGCGACAGTAGGTTGTCATTTATCTGGCAAATGTTTCCTGTCCTAACGGTTCATTTATGTTGCTGGATTCGGCTCTTAGAGGAAAGTTACCATAAAAATAATGTAGAGTCCGTATCGTACCGAACCGTTCGCAACCCTTCAAAGTTCTTGGAAGATAATAACATTTGTCTAGAAGAGTTTAATTCCGTGATTGTTATTGCAGCACCTAGTTGCAGGGTACGTCTGGGTCTAGACTGCAGTCTCTACCGGAAAAGTTCGCTTAGCATTCATAAGGATGGTGTGGCGAACTATTTTGCATCCGCACTCCAAGACAAAGCTCAATTTGCAAGTCGCCGTTGCCTCCGCTGCCTTTGACTTCGGTTTCATTAGTGACTGAGTGCAATTCTCCAAAAGATAACTGCCATTTAAATTTTGCATTTTGTTGGTTTAAATGGAATTTGTATAATAACTTTCAAGGCATTAATTTTCTTCGAAGCTCCGAATTACTCGTTCCTTTCAATATGATGGTAAATAATTATTTGATTCTGTCAAGTTTTATTATTTTTATCACCGTAACAATCTATAAATTACAACCTACAAAAAATATATTTAAACGAGCATCCATGGAGTTTGTTGCCCATGCTTCAGCATAAAAACTGTATTTCGAATGGGTAGTCTTCTAATACCACCATTTTGTAAAATTTTCTTGAATCATAAGTACTTACTGTAAAACACGAATAAATAATTTTGTGATTCTCATTGGAATAAGTACCGACCTACCTTAAGACAATCCCCAAATTTATAGAAAGTTATGATAGACTTACACTGGCATTACAAATCACTTCCTCACACTCTTCCTCATATTTTATTTTATTTATGTGAGTAATATCTTTTTATTATTTTATTTCTTCTGCTTGGCATCCGTTAGGCACTCGGGTCCCAGGTGAAAATCAGCGCCAAGCTTATGTCTGGCATTAGGCTGATCTGGGAACCCATTTGGTCCAGCCGTGAGACACACTCGACTTCTTCTGTTGTGTTTCTTCTTTTTTTTTTTTCTGTTTCTATCTTTCTTGTTTGTTTTATTTAAACTGTACTGTGTCTTTTGTGCTATGCCAAATACATGTTTTCTTTCTTTCTTTCTTTCTTTTATTCCTAGATATGTTTGGTAAAACCATTGTAAACTAGCTAAAAAACCATAATTTTTCGAATGATTATAAACAGAATGTAACATTCAATGGCTTAATTTTGCTTGTCCTTTTTGATTTTGCTTCATGCAAGACTATAGAACAGATAATTACATTCATAAATCCGTCGATCTCCCAACAAAAACAACAATGCGTAGTTCTTATGGCAATGAGGAGAGGAGTGATGGCGTCAGCCGATGCCAGGCGGGTTTCCTTTTAAGGCCCGTCTGGTCTAGCCCGCACACCTATAGCATATAATGGACTTTCAAGTACTTCTTCTTTATACGGAATAAATACACCACACTGGTTTAAGTCCTTACGAAAATATTGCGAAGGTAACGAGAAAGAAATTGAGCCAAATTATGTAACTAATAATAGAATCAGAGACAAAGTTCTGCAAATGATATGATAAAAAAAGTTTAGGAAAGCATCAGGCGTGTAAATAAGGCCATAAATGTTGCTCCAAATATTGGAACAAAAGAAATAAGAATAGATTCAATCGAACTTTGGCAATCAACGGCTGGTAACAAGACAGGGGAATCGTAAAACGAAGCTTCGTTTAGGGCCACCGCAGACTTGCTACTTTTAGCATCGGCGATCGGCGATTTGGATGTTGCGTCTCGCTCGTTCGCGCTCGATGAAACGCTACGCAGCATCGATATGTCACAAAATCGCCGGTCACCGATGCTAAAAGTAGCAAGTCTGCGGAGGCCCTTAAACAGGAACACAAACAGTATTAGTTTACTGTCATTATTAGTTCTCTAACATGTATGTTAGGTAAACCAAAGGTGGTAGAGCCAAGCTGTAGCCAATTGACTGCAGCTCTTGGACTTCTACAATCTATTTCAACTAATACACTATCGCAAACGTACGGAACTCAACTTTATTTACGTACATGATAGTGTGACAGTGTAAACGTGGCTCCAGTTTCCAGGTCTAGCAATAGATTGCTAGCCAGGCTGAGTCGTCTAGCCGCGGTTTTGAGCCTTTGCTGTAACATTCCCGGGGGTACTTGATGCAATTAATGGGTCTGCAAGTATTGATCCTGCTTCAAACAATCTATGTAGGCAGGATTTTTTTTAATGTTATTAAAGTGACAAACAACCGTACGACTCGCCTGATGTTAAGCAGTTACAATGGCCTATATATGCTTGCAATACCAAAGGCATCGCTCGCACGTTGCCGACCTGAAGGGGAGTTGGACACAGGGAGGGGAAGGAGGGGGGAGTCTGGGTTTCCGGCTCTCTCTTTCATCGCACGAAACGCACCTGTAATAGCCACTCTAACTGCAGGACCTTTGTATAAGAATGTTCTCAGAAGACTTAAAGTTATTTCTTTAGTTTGTTAACTTATATTTTGCCCTTATCCCCTTGCATTTCGCACTAATGACTACATCAATATACCTTGAAACCATTTGATTCACTGTGTTTCAATGTGGTTGGAAACACTGCTTAGCTGTGTATTCATACTAGCGTAGTTTAATACTCATGTATTCCAATACCTCTGCCCAGCTACTGAAATTGCTAGTTACTGGTCTTTCTCTGTAATGCTTAACCAGCTTCTACAAAAACACGGTCCGAACCCTGTAATTCGACGTTAAAGACTACAATTCATATCAGGATCAGTTTCATTGCTGGTGATTAAGGTAACCACTAATGTTTGGTTGCAAACATTTTGCGCAATAGTTTAGTAATTCCACTACGTGTTTGCAAAATGGTCGTGTGTTGATCGCGTCTTGAATCCTCACCGCGCGCACGCCCACTTAGTTCGCTCTAGGGACCTATGATTCAGTGCTAAAGGGTGCCATTAGGGGTATGGTGCAAGCGTCTAAGTGAAGCGTTAAGTAAACATATATTTTTAAATATCTATCACATAAAATGTATAATTTGAGACGAGTCGTCGTGTATTTATTTCAATTGACTGATGTACAGTAGCTAATACCTATAGCTGCATTTCGTATGATGATTGAGAGTGACAGAAGATTTTGCTGTGTTCTGCTATTTATAAAAATAAAACGTCTACAATTTATTGAACAATTGAAATGAAAAATGCTTTGAAATGGGGCTCTTTATATGTAAAGATGCAAAAATTAATACAAGTATTGTACTTGATTTCAATCAGTCATTATCACCCAAAATAAAAAAAAAACGATCGTCTGCGTACTTGGTCAATGAGAGAAAATAGCGTATGCGCTCATACCTCATGATTTAATCCAAGGTTCAAGCTTGCGTCTGCAGGGAGAGGGTATTGAACAAAAACTCTGAGAGTACGCTGTTTAATCACTGACTCCATATTTATGAAGCGGCGGAGCCAGCCCGGCGACATTCTTAGACCCTGCCTGGCCGGCAACCCACTCTATAGACGCAGAACCGAGATTACTAGCCACTTTTTATTATATTTTATACAGGGTTACTTGTAATTCGAAGAATTCCTTGCAGAGTATGGTAAAGCTTAAATACAAAAAAAAAAAAAATGGTTAGTGGACTCAGTGTGTTTCTTTTTAGATATTTCCAAAGTTTCTGATCCAATTGACACTATTTTTAATTGAGCTCCTGCAGCATATCTTGCATGGAATATGTCGAATTACAAGTAACCCTGTATACCCAAGTACATGTCATCGAATCTTAGAGAAGAAATCCGTGTATATTTTTTATTTATTTTTATTTCATAGATAGTAAATTTCATCATCATACATTATAGTAGATTTCTAATGAATTAACTTAGCTTATCCATTCGATGTTATCTGCCATCTCGTTCCTAAAGTACAAATTTCAAGACCAAAGCACCAATAAATTATGGTGGAGACTCTTTAGATCCATTTTTAGGGTTCCGTACCCAAAGGGTGCCAACGGGACCCTATTACTAAGCCTACGCTGTCCGTCTGTCTGTCTGTCTGTCTGTCTGTCTGTCTGTCCGTCTGTCTGTCAGCGGGCTGTATCTAACAAACGGTAATAGCTAGAGACATGAAATTTTCACAGAATGTGTATTTCTGTTGCCGCTACAACAACAAATACTAAAAATAAAATAAAACTTAAAAATAAAGGGGGTCCCCATACAATAAACTCGATATTTTTGGCGTTTTTATTGATAACTCATAAATTAAACAATATATAAAGAGAAAACTAACATTTTAACCATGAGTGATCATTATGACATATTTTAGATAAATTGTTGACAAAAAAAAGGAATGTAAAACTACATTTTTGACCCATAAATAAGTTTTAAATTAATAGTACCAGTCAAAGTAGCGCCATCTAACATTGTTATGATATCATTGGCATTACAGTGTCATAAGTAGTATAATAATTCGAGTGCAATACTAGAGATCATCTTAGCCGTATGGTTAAGGCGTTAGTCCACGTGTATGTGGGTATTAGGTTCGAATCTTACTACGAGTTGTTTTTTTTTTTGAGTAATTCGCATTTTTTTTGTCGCCCACAGCTTAAATTAAAATAATGTTAACACTAAACTGATTTGTGCAAATACATTGTTTACGTACGTAAACATATTTGTAAATCAAGTTTCAAATGCATTCGGAGTTTCAAGCACAGAGTATTAGAACTATAGATGGCGTTGTAATAGTTTTTCACAGAATGTGTATTTATTTATTTGTGTACTTTATGTACCTATTATTGCAGGTGTGTACTAACAATTATGGGACTGAGGTGGCAAAAAAGCGTACAGCCCGCCTGATGTTGAGCAGTTTTTTTTTATGGGAGTGAGGTGGCAAAGAGTAAATAATTGTTGCTATAACAAAGATAATATAAAATAAGAACCTCATAATATATAAAATAATAGTACCGCTACGCACCACTAGATGACGCTAGATGAGCTCCTAGATCGCGCTATGGTTTCGTTTTTCAGATCGCAATATAGTCACGACCAAAATTCGCCTGCTATTGACAAGTTTTGCGTTATCTCTAGGTTTCGATCGATTGGAAATTGTTGTATTGCTTTCATAGTGTCATATTTGATGGCAGAATACTCCCGTTGCCTCCGACTATAGTGTGCGGGGATTTTAATGTAGACTTACTGGAATCTAATGAGAATGCACCTTTAAAAAAATATTTTGACCATATTGGTTTAAATTCAAAACTTCCTCGTGTTGTTACCACAACGGGTTATACTCAAATAGATAATGTGTTTATCAATATTGACTTGAATGCTGGCACATACTGTGCACTCTTTAGTTACCATAGCCCTTTATGGATACAATTTCGAATTGAGCAATAGATTTTATCAAAACTATCCGAAAAGTCAGAATAAAAATTGTATTTCTGTTGCCGCTGTAACAACAAATACTAAAACAGAATAAAAAAATATTTAAGTGGGGTTCCCATACAACAGACATGATTGCCGTTTTTATAGAATGGTACGGAACCCTTCGTGCGCGAGTCCGACTCGCACTTGGCCGGTTTTATAATTATCATAGTATAAACCTGTTGATGTAATTATGATAGAAAATAATCCAGTCTGACGGGTCGAATCGTACAAAAAATCAGGGACATTTTATCTGACGATGGGAACTTGTAAGTTAAATCAATCGATATAAATTAGATCGTGATTGACTCATTAACGTCCGAATTCCGGACCTAGTCATGTATATTTGGAGAACATTTTTGTTATATAACAAGTTGTAGATCTGTAGAGCGTGTTAATTTGAAGAGGAAGTTTTGTGTTCTCGATTTTTTTTGGATAAACTAGATCGGAATATAAACCAACTATATTATGACATTCTTACAGAATATTAAGCTCGTTACTGAATAGGTACTTCTAGTTATTTATCTGCTAGAGACATTCAAAGCATTAGAAAGTGAAAGTTTGCCATAAAGATATGACTATAAACTGCACCTCTACTTAATTCTATAGATATGAGGACAGTCATGCTGTTAAGGCGAAGAAGATAGACAAGCTATTATTTCAAACTAATCCGTGATGTGACAATGATAATGATTAAATCGTGCTTTCGATCTGTCTATATTCTCTATGCTTTCGATGCACTCCAGAAGATTAACGGCCGCCGCGGCGGCAGATTTTTAATGAATTAACTATTAATCTGGAAGTATTGCTCCCTAGAGTGGTCGTTGGTTTTAACAAATGTCACCGATTAAGCCTATTAGGCATGTAATCTGTGATTAAGCCCCGCCCACGTGGGTGGGCCCGCGTTCTGAACATGACAGAGAAGCTTTATTCATGTGAGCATTTTGTATATCAAATACCAAAGGTATTTCTTCACATATTTCAACCTAATTTTGTTTCGAAAAAAATAAAAACATATAAAATATTCAATTAAGTTTGTGAATTCCACTGAATAGTTGAGATATGGGTCGCATAAATTATTATAATAAGATATTATTACTTTTATAACATTTTTGGTATATCCTTGGAACAAAATATACTACTGAGATGGTGTAACCCGCAGTTCGCAGAATTATTAATAATAATAACAATCTAAGCGGGTCTTAGCAGACCCTTTGTATAATATAGGTACATCGCGGTTTCACGTGCGGTGTTACATTATCAAATCCCATTTGGCTCGAAGGTGTGTACTGTGTAAGTGATCAACGTGGAACGATCTGCTTATGGGGGCTTATTAACCCTCGACCTATTGCTAGTTTACAACTGTACCCTATGGGCCATAAAGACCCCGCCGTGAGCTTTAATTATTGGGTATAATAATGTTTCGCCAAAGTGCGGTGGATCCATGGTAGATCGTAGTTATTGTTGTGCTCCAATATTTCTTGAGGTGTTAATTTTAGTCCTGCGTTACCCAACATAAATATCTAAGTATACCTACTTCACAAAATGATTTAGATTCCCATCTTTACTTTTGTATTACATATTATCTCTATCTTTTTGTTCCTAGCAACATGTTTCAGTGTCAACGTTTTGGTCAGTGCAAACCTAGGGTTAGGAAAACAAAAACAATAATGTTTTACAATATCTTTGAAATCAGATAGCACCTATTTAATCAAGAATAAGTTTTAAACCATCTGTAGTTTGAATTACCGATCCGTCCACAACTTTAACATAAGTACAAACGTGGTCCGCAGTCATAACTTGAAGCCGCTAATCCAACCCTAGCTATTTTAATTAAAACTTCAATCACTTGTAACGAAATTAGCACGGGATCCTTTGCATCACGCACTAGAGGTATACTTACAGAATAATATAAGAAGTTGAAAACTTAATCAAAGTTCTCATAGATGCTTAACTGTCGGTCGGGCCCTCACAAACAATGTTTAACATAGTCGGAGTCGGTTAACTACATTAAAAATGTAAAAAGTTCTCGTGTAAATACAGGTCTTACTGATTCGATGTTAAGAGCCTTGTATACGAACCGTGGTTTGTGTCGAATGGTAAAAGTGCCAGTTTACTTTGTGTGGTAACAAACGTAGTACATGATGTAATTTTTCTTATTAATAATAACTAAAATACCTCGGTATATTAACTTAAAATCGTGGTGGTGATGTTTTAAGATACTATAATAGTTTACAAATAATTAATTATCAACGTGTGAAGCGATATATTTACAGCTAAACAGTCACTATTCGAGCAGAAGTGATTATGGTGTAACCTGTTAAGCAATTCAAACCGCCAGGAGTATGAAATTTATTATTGTCTTTTAATGCACCACGAAGTAACTGAACGTAGCTTCCTCCATTATAAATCCTATAACGCGTACCAAATTGATTGACGCGGAATATAACTACGTCTACTAGTGTACACGTTTCTTAATAACGGACCAACATACACTTGTCAAAGCGGAATTTGGTTTGAAGCGGTATGAAAAAGTCTTCGGAATAAAGATGTACCTCGCGTTGTCTTATATTTTTTATTTTTTTATAGGAAATGCGGTGGCAAAAAAGCGTACGGCCCGCCTGATGTTAAGCAGTTACCGTAGTCTATAGATGCTTGCAATACCAATGGCATTGCTCGCACATTGCCGACCTGAAGGGAAGTGGAATGGAGGGAGGGGAAGGGGGGGGGAGTTTGGGCTTTCAGCTCTCTCACTCATCGCACGAAACGCAGTTGTAATAGCTGCTTTACGACGATTTTCTGTGAGAGGGTGGTCCTACCCCGGTCGAGCCAGCCCGTATATGAGCTTCAGTCAATTGGTTACAGCTTGGCTCTACCACCTTATATGACTCGAGGCTATTGTTGGGAAACACCTCTAATGCGAAGTCATAAAGATGTTTTCGACCGGTTCAAAACGTACCAGTGTTGATAGTGTGATAGCACCCTAAGGCCATCAAATACGCGAGTACCGGTGCTATCTGCTGGTGAGAAGAGCTCATTATTCGTTGTTTAACTGTGGGATTGGTATGGCATTTAAGGTGCTAATTGGAAACCTTGTGTTTGTTATGTGAGTTTGTTTCAATTACGTGCTTCTTTAGTCACGGTTTAATGGGATTATGCTTCCGAGCTATCAGATGCTATTAGCTACGTCCAGATGTGTCACATGCCGCGCGAGGCAAATTGCCTCACGAAGTTTGACTTGCCTCGCGCGAGGCAAATGCGCGTCCTGCCTCACCTGAGCGCTGTCATTTGCCTCGCCTAGTTTGGCATAGTCATCAGACAGAACGATGTCAAACGTGTCAAACTGATTGCTCGGCTATACCTTTCTCTGTCTAGAGTGTCAGTTGTCTCGCCATTTGCTTCGCGCGGCATGCGACTGAGGCAAACGTCGTGCTTCGCGAGGCATGTGGGTGAGCAGCCTCGCGCGGCATGTGTATGTTGTAGACACGTCTATTGAATTGTAAAAGAGGCGTTAATCTTACCATAAAATCTATTGTATACTTATTAATAGCGAATAGTATTCAGAAACGCAATAAACTTTACATAACGCAACTCAAAGTATCAAAAATGCATTCGATTGGAAACTTGGCAGGCGCTGGCAATCTTGGCATATTGCCGGTTGAATGCCATGCACATTGCACATTGATACTAAATTACTCGTCAATCTTCAAGACTTTTGATGATAACAGTACTCCACAGTAGGCAGGTACAGTCCAGCTGCAATAGGTTGTGTCAAGAGCCAAAATCTTGGCTTTTTACAGATATCAGCCAAGTGTTAATAATGTGACCTATTTCACTTCGAGAAACAGCGACTTTTTATGAAAGCAGCCATGAAATAACTGCTCGTAATCGGCTCGCGTGTGGCGATAAAATTGCATAAAAACTAAGTTGAAACACGCTATAGAACTTCCTGAAACAACGCTGAAACGCGTAAAACTTCGGCTGTAAATCGAAGGTGCAATAAAATAAAATTGTCTGAATCACACCTTTAAAGCTTATGTCTTATACTTTTATGGACTATTATATATCTCTAGCTTTATCTCTAGGTTAGTCTCCTCTCGTCTTGTTTGAGTAGAGGTATTTGAGGTATTTGAGACGCTATCGGTGTGGCTGCTGAAACTCTCTCCACGTGTCTCTGAAGAGAGCACATCTTTTACCTCTAAGTAGTCTCTAAATGGCACGTTTTGGCTTATAATAGAAAATAGCCTGGGGATGTGTGGATCGGAGGACTCTCCTTGCCTTTTGACATGTCGATTGGTTCCTTTACCAAATCTAGACGACATAACTCTGAACTTTTTGATATAATATTAATTGATAAAATAATAAACTGTTGTTTGTCGTTAAGATGGGCTAACATCTTCACAAAATGTATATGGGAGCTGAAAACGCCACAGCAATTCTGCAAAAGCTATTCATTTTTGTGAGAATCTTTAGTAATTCCGCTAAGTTTCTGAAAACCGGTCACGAATGGCGTAAAATGTGACCATTTTTTTTTGCTTTTACAGTATTGCTATGAGGCGTTTTTAGCTCCCCTGGTATATTCAACTTGTTTACAAGTACAAGAGCAATTCGTTTGCGTAGGGCAATCTCCGCCAAGGGACCAATTATCCCCGCACTGACAGTAACATGACGAACGACATGGAATCGGTAATTATAGTCACTAGGTATTGACACGCCACTTACACGGACCATTTAAACGGTTATAACTTGTTTTTGTTTCGAAATGCAAATGATTGTGGCAGACGCAGAGCTTAAATGATGTGGTTATTAGGTGATCCGCTAATCTTATAACAAAAAAGCTTAGTGACTCGACAGGAGATAAAAGTGCTTAGTCTAAAATACTTATACGTAAATTGGGGAGAAGGACACTCAAATTCGGCTTGTCAACCTTCAAAATTATAAAACAATTGATTTAAGTAACGCCTGAGTTATTTTGTATTATTTTTCTTGTGTCTGTAAATAAAAACGGTTAAACTTCTGACTGTTAATGTCAGTAGTAGTCATAGGTACCTACTCCCATTTTATTTATATAACATAACTTTCAAAACGCTATAATTAAAGAGTCAAAATCGATGACTTTTGTATAATAACTGATAAACACAGCTATTTATAATGTCAAGGAAGTTTCAACTTGACTACGAGACAGGGCTAGAGGCATTAAAGTAGGTAGTTCCTGGTTTATATTATGAATTATTGCAGTCTCTCTGTGTGACAACATCATTAACGTTGAATGAGACATTCGAATCAGTCCTCCGATCATGGTTACGTCAATTGCTGAAGCGTGCACGCGCAAGACACAATCGCCAACATTATCTAGTCACATTAGCTGGGAGTCTGGGAGCATAGCTTCATTTGCTGCTTAGGCATACCAACATTCCTGCAAACACAATTTCTAAAGAGTAACACAGTGTGTAATGGCAGAATTAAATACCAATTAGGGCCTGGGGGGTACTCCGAAATACGTCGCTGACGGATCGTCCGTAGTACGGATTCGATTTACGATCAAAACAATGTCAAATCGTAGAGAAAAACGAAAGAAGAAATGTCAAATCACGACAATCCGTCAGCCGAAACGTTAGGTTCGTATTTCGGAGTAGGCCGACTGTTTCAGAATCGTCGGATAACTTTTAATTTACTAAATAAATGTGAAGTTTTCTAGCCACATTGCCATTGCTAACCACTAATTATACTCTTGAGCAATTAGTACTTTATTCATCGGCAACACTTTTTGTTGATATGGTGCGTCTAGATGCCCCGCAAACCCGCATGCATCGCCCGAGCACTCATGTGTTACATTATGTCCATGCATTTTGACGACAAAACTGAGTGCTCGGCCGCGGCATCCGCATGATGTAGACGCAGCCATGCAATGTGTCACAGTTGGGAAACTTGTGGGACACATTACAGGATCGATGGAAGTAGTAAACTTGATAATAGTAAATAGATCGATCTATAACGACCAGTAATAAATTTCCAGCTAATGAATCGTGCAACTTACGATATGATTTATTTCATCTGTCCCATAGAAATTGATTAGATGTGTCCATATGGCGCACATGCCTCACCCGAGCACTCATATTATGACATTACGTCTATGCGTTCCGACGTCAAAAGTGAGTGCTCGCGCGAGGCATGCGCCTGATGAAGACGCCGCCATTGACGAGCGCATTATGACGTTCGACTCCATAGCAGTCGGACTTTGACAGATGCTAAAAGCGGGAACAATAGTTTATGTAACGGAAAGTCGTTGGTCACGGAGCGTGGAACGTGACCCTGTGAGCGGTAGCCGTCTTTTAATTGACGGCGAAAGTTTTGAAAGCGGTCCCATCGGCATCGCATAAACTACAATTTAATACGAAGATACCGGTTCACAACTGACCCTTGCTTTGGAACATCTAAGAGAAGAATTGTAAAATGTTTCCGCCTGGTGACATAATGGTCTCGAGACACGCAGACGGATTTACGATTTACTTTCTGCGGAACTGTTATAAAATGCGACGAATTTATTTGTGGTTTCGCCGTTGAAATTCAAAGCTCCTAGTTACGGAATAAAGTAGAATTGCTAATGGCGGCGTCTTTATCAGGCGCATGCCTCGCGCGAGCACTCACTTTTGACGTCGGAACACATAGACGCAATGTCATAATATGAGTGCTCGGGTGAGGCATGCGCGCCATATGGACACATCTATTGGAATAGAATACATTGATATGATATAATTTGCGTGGTAGCACGTAATAGTGCCATAAGATAAAACCGTGAAGCGGAAAAGCATCTCTGAAAGCTGCAAACGAACGTGCGATGAATAAAACGCTTTTTATATTCGCATCATCGGTGTAATCACTGTGCACTTCAATAACTACTTTTCGCAGTACGCTATTAACATAAAACCGTAGTTAACTGTCATTGAGAGAGATGAAGTGAATATTATTATTTCGGTTTTTAATTTTATTCTCTGTATTAATAACCATGTATCCTGCGATTGTTGCCAGTTCTGTTAGGGCCGCCTCATACATACGGAATTCCGTTTCGGAATATCGAATCGGGATTCCGTACGCAGTAAATCCATCCAAATGTATTGACGTACTATGTCATACGTACGGAATTTTTCCGTTTCGGAATTCCGAATATGGTAACCTGCGCGTCCGGAATTATTCCGAACGGAAAGAAACATATGTGTGTGATAAGCTTACGGAATCCCGATTCGATATTCCGAAACGCGGCCCTATATGACGGCTTATCTATCCTCTTTGATGCGCGTTTGTTTTGTCACAAGCGTTCAACTAAAGGGTACTTTACATTGAAATAATAGCGTTGAAAATCAATTGTACACTGTTTCATCCAGCGTGAATCAGTCCATATTCCCTGGAGTTAATGGCATTGCCTAATAAGCAAAACGATCTGATATGACATTTGTGTAGGTTTGCATAACTCTACGTGTCGCTCTAGAGAGCCATGTTTTAGTTTATCTGCCTACATGTAGCTAGAGACGTGTTTCGAATGTATATTCCTATTTTGCTAAATTATATTATTTTGGCAGACATTTTGGGTTATGTAGATCTCTTTGTCTAAGGTCTACCTATTTTCTTTGGCCTTGATATGAACATAGTGATACTAAATACAAAATATGTACAGGGTGGATTTTTGAGACGGGGCAGTAAGGGCAGGTACCTTAACCGTTATAGTTAGAGGAAAACGTTCCTAGGAGACCTTCCCTAACTTTTTGAGATATTCTGAACTGCATTCACAGATTTTAGAAAAAATGGACAGTCAGCGAAAAAAATGCTAAAATACCAAAATATATTTTTTTTATTCCTATCGGTCCCATTTCATGTAGGGATCAAAAGACTCTATCGGGCCATTTAAGGTTTGAGTACTAGAAATGACAGAAATCGCCAAAAACTTTTCCCATACATTTTGTACTGAAATATGATTAGTCAACTCGAAATACGATCCTATTTCTTACTTTGAGACGGCTCAAAAATCCATCCTGTATATGTAGGTCATCTAGCCTCCATTTTTTCTAAGCGTTTTTGTGATCAGGAAAACATAATACGTCAAGAAGGGCCGCTCTCATAATCGTGAGGTGCCGGGTTCGATTCCCGTCCTGGCCATAACATTTTTGATGTGAGACCAATCTTAACAAAAGCTAATGGGACTACTTTTTGTAAAAAATCAACAATCAGCAGTGAGAAGTATCTATTTTGAACATAGAAATTGATTTTAAATAACTATAAAACGTTAGCACTACGCAGTTTCATTTCAATTTCAGTGAACACCGTGTAAACTCTGTTATTTAATTTGTTGGCGCACAAAAGGCCTGATTGAGCCTGTATATGACGCAATCAATGTCGCTTCAGAGGTGATGAATCGAACGAATTAACCCGCAGGTTCGCGACATTAAGTTTAATTTCACAAAACTAATTTCCAATGAATAGCGTATTTATAGCGTCGTAATGTTTACGGGGGTTATCAGGGGCTTATTACGAACCCAGACCATCAGTATCGTTCGTTAGTTTTTGATTCAGACACTAATTTACTACGGTAATGTGTCAAAATTAAAAATTCGAACCACGTACGAAACGGATTATTGCTTTCGTACCGGGTTTGCAATAGCAACCCTGCCCCGCATCCGTCATCGCTGTCGTAAGTTACTACTCCACCAAGCCAACTAGGCACCTGACAAATGTGACGTCATCCGCCGCAGGCGGTGGCGGGTGTGCGGGCGGTATGCGGGCGGAGAAGCCGCTTTATATCCGAGCGTCTAGTTGGCTTGGTCGAGTAGTAAAAGGAACATTTTATCCTTTTGGAGGTGGGAGGTAATATTCCTTATTACTTTCATGAGAATACATAGCGTACGATCTTCAAGCCTTTTCTCGCGTAGGTTTCCCTCACCGCCAAATACTCGAAGAAACCAAAAATATAAGGGTTAGGTGCCAATTGCACACACGAATTTGGACACACGCGTGTCCAGTTTGTGAAACTCGATCCTTGCGCCTATTTAAACAGCCCTTGTTATGTGAACATAAGCATGAATGAGCGTGAGAATGAGAAAGGAATACAACTAATATTGACGAAACATCCTGTTTAATATTTGCTTTAAAGGATTCCCATTAATGGTGGTTGTTTTGTTGCAGAGACGGGGAGCACGGATAAGAGCAATGGTATGAAGGAACCGGGATCCCCTGAGGAACTGGTATGTACTTTTTATAACAAACTAAAGATTATGTAATATTTTTGTCAGGTTTCCATTTTGGTTTTAAAAATCTGACTGTGATTATATTTAATTCGAATTATTTAGACATAGTCAATGGAGAAGAACTTGCTTTTATTACAAAGGTCTATGATTGAATGTCCACAAGCCCCAAGCAACTGCATCCGAGCATTCCGAGAAATCATATATTATGACGTTTTATCTATCTTTAGGCGTCAAAAATGATTGCTGGGGCGCGCCACTCGGCTCATGTAAACGCACTAAATAAGGTCAGACAAAAACCGACCGCATGACCCCAAACTAACCTATACTTATACCTACTATGATGGATACTGTAGGTACAGTGGACTAGGAGCGATCCCCAGTACACCTAGAATAGGGCTAAAAAATAAAAACATTATCTACCTTTTCCTGAAACATAACAGAGACATTTGAGATAGGCATTCCAAACCCACATTTCAAAAATCGCTTCTTTAAAGGTATCCGATCACTTATACAAGATTTTGTCGGCTTTACCTCGTCTTCCAAATGATATAAAGAACGTTGAGTGCGACACACGCGGATTGGTTTGATCTATCACAAAGAACTGAAGGTACCCAAATCAGGCGCTTTACGGGCGCGTCGAGGGATATCGTTTGAATCGGCTCAATTGCCTTTAAGTTTTCATCCTCCTTTTTGAATATCGAATCGCTGACGACTTTCATGTACAAAATCATGGATATTATCGTCTTCGAAAATGGCAATGTTCACATCTTGACAATGGATAAAAAAATAAATCCCTGTATGGAGAAAACAGATGATAAATATATCCATGGAGCGTTCAAACAAAGTTAAATTCAACGTTTTTGACTTGAATTTTGAAGGTGGCATACAAGCGTACGACCCGCCTGATGTTAAGCAGTTATCATAGCCTATAGATGCTTGCAATGCCAAAGGCATCGCTTCCACGTTGCCAACCTGAAGGAGAGTGGGACAGAGGGAGGCGAAGGGGGTATTGGGCTTTCGACTCTCTCACTCATCGTACTTTACGCCGATATTTTGTGAGAGGGTGGTACTACTCCCGTCGAGCCAGCCCATATATGAGCTGCAGTCAATTGGCTACAGCTTCGCACTACAATCAGTACCTATAGTAGGTACACCACCAGTACATTAGTTGACACTGGCGACATACATTTTTTTTTTAAGAAGATTTAACCACTTTATACCAATTTTACTCAGTAGGTAATCGAATTTTTATCTCACCTTGTATGGCCAGCAAGATAAGTTTAAATGTCATTAGCCGGAGTGAGTTACGTCCGCAGTGTGGTTTTTTCCTGCTGGTCTAATCAAAATTTGAATGATGCAGATAATTAGTGCTCCATCTCGTGTAAATGTGCCGAAAATTTTAAATTTGTGCCTATAGCCGTTTTGGAGTTATTCACGAATATATGATCTTGCTGGCGTAACGTTACCGCAGCAGTGTGGTTTTTTCCTGCTGGTCTAATCAAAATTTGAATGATACAGATAATTAGTGCTCCATGTCGTGTAAATGTGCCGAAATTTTTAAATTTGTGCCCCCTAAGGTTTCAGAGTTATTTCAAATCTTGCTGGCGTAACGTTTTGCGAATTCCTGTATCTCAAAAACTGTTTGGCACACAATCATGATTTTTCGTACACACATTAGTGTTAATTTGTGCCCATTTGTGACAGTTTCATATTTCAATAAATCAGAAAGGTTCGGGTGTTATAATATTTTTCCTAAAAAAACTAAAATAGCTCCTAGCTCTTAAACTGGGAAACCTAGAAACCAAATGTTAGTGCTATCTTGTATTTCTTATGGATCCTAAGCATTTCTATAATGATTGTAAGCCTACTTCAAGGAATTTACGATTTATTACGATTTTATTGCTATCTCGCGGTGAAATAATTTAAACCCTAAATACACGAGTTTCGTATGTTCCGATTACTTTTATTAATATACAAAAATTAGTGCCCTACTTCAAATATACGTGTACGAAATATCAGCTCTGTAAACCTTATAATTAAAATATTATTAATAAATAACCATCACGAAGCGCTTTCGGTGGTTAACTGACGGAATTGGAATGTATAGAAACAAGCGAACGCTCCGTACTTCAAGCCATCCTATTTCAATTGACAGCGTTGTAATGAGTGCAGACGCGTACATAATACTTTGGGGTGTATTTATAAACTATTAAATAAGGTAAATAAATGTATAATCGCAGGGTATGCTGAATTTAAATATGTAGGTACCTTCCTTAATATTCCTTTTATGTTTCGTGTAGCTAAATGAGCTTTAACTAATAACACACAACAACAGTAAAAGTATCTTCTTTTATATATTTCTAGAGATAAAAAATCGACGCTTATAAACAGCAATACGACTTTGAAAAATAATATCCATTCTTTAAATCGAAATCATTCACCATCATCGAGATATAAAACGAATGAACACTTATAAATATTAGTATTTTCAACAATTATAAACAAACAAAACATTACTTCATTGACACAACATCAAAATATAAAAATAATGTAGGTACTTACATTAAACAAAAAAAAAATATCTTGATATTAGAAATAATAAAAAAAACTTATGGTAGTAGCACAGTACAAACAGTGAGCGGACGAAGGGGTCTAGACAGGGGGCAAGGGTAGGAAGTCGAGTTTAACCATTACAAAGAAAATATAAAAATAAATATTACTCATTCACTTTTCTACAGAACTGTTAGCACACAGCCAATTTATTGTATACATTTAAGATGGTAGGCGGTATGTATCGGGCGGCCGCATTTTTCAACTCATTTTATTTGGTCGGTTAATCATTGAAAGTTTGTCATGGTGTTTTTTATTAACTATTTTATAATTATAAGGTTTACAGAGCTGATATTTGGTACACGTATATTTGAAGTAGGGCACTAATTTTTGTATATTAATAAAAGTAATCGGAACATAAGAAACTCGTGTATTTAGGGTTTAAATAATGTCACCGCGAGATAGCAATAAAATCATAATAAATCGTAAATTCCTTGGAGTAGGCTTACGATCATTATAAAAATGCTTAGGATCAATAAGCAATACAAGCTACCACTAACATTTGGTTTATAGGTTTCCTAGTTTAAGAGCTAGGAGCTATTTTAGTTTTTTTAGGAAAAATATTATAACACCCGAACCTTTCTGATTTATTGAAATATGAAACTGTCACAAATGGGCACAAATTAACACTAATGTGTGTACGAAAAATAATGATTGTGTGCAAAACAGTTTTTGAGATACAGGAATTCGCAAAACGTTACGCCAGCAAGATTTGAAATAACTCTGAAACCTTAGGGGGCACAAATTTAAAATTTTTGGCACATTTACACGACATGGAGCACTAATTATCTGTATCATTCAAATTTTGATTAGACCAGCAGGAAAAAAACACACTGCTGCGGTAACGTTACGCCAGCAAGATCATATATTCGTGAATAACTCCAAAACGGCTATAGGCACAAATTTAAAATTTTCGGCACATTTACACGAGATGGAGCACTAATTATCTGCATCATTCAAATTTTGATTAGACCAGCAGGAAAAAACCACACTGCGGACGTAACTCACTCCATTAGCCGATACCACCCACACTAGGCAATCAAAGTTGCTCGTTTCGATTTCATTTCTATCTCGTTAGGATCGGTGCTATCCATTCGATAACTATCGCCGCTTGTCGATGATGGATTGCAAACCTACGCTGCGCCGAAGGGCATTTTTTACTCGTTAGAAATTACTATGTATAGCGTTTCTAGACCTACCGGTCTAGACTGAGCGTTGTCTGTCGCTATTTATCTGTTTTTTTTTATAATAATATAATAGGTATTAGCCCTTTCAACATCCCGCTTCGGGCTTGGGCCTCCCCCAGAGCGAGGGGGATTCAGGCCTTAATCCACCACGCTGGCCCAGTGCGGGTTGATGGATTTCGCAGGTCTTTCGATTGTTAGACTTTCAGGGATATGCAGGTTTCAATCATATTAACGTTATGATTCGAACATAGATTTCGAAAAATCCAGAGGTGCGAGCCGGGGTTTGAACCCTGGACGTTAAGCCCGCAAGTCGCGTGGCTATCATGGAATTTCACACTTGTCTGTTACCAAACACAGCTAACACTGATACATATAATAAAACTCGAACGTTTAGTTGCGATTACCTATCATCCTCTGCCAATCAAACTGGCACGTTTCGATTACGATTCGAACGCTAGGTCGTGTTGCCGCACGAGCTGTCGGCTGCTATGATGGATGATCTCTCGGAATGGCCGCTCGGTATATACGATTAATTGGAGCTGTTAAATTGTCGTTGTTTAGGTAGAATAACGTGCGAAGATCGGATCTAATCGATACGATAATAATCGGGTTGTCGCTACTAGATTTCTTGCCATTTACATTGAATATATATATAGTATATATATATAGTATAATAGTATATATATAGTATAAATAATTCAAGCTCTTTGTCAGCTTTCTATTGTAATCGAATATTATGTAACAATAGAACATATCCACTGTATGGGGTTTGAGGGATGTTACACGATTTTGTTCGTGTTTCAACTTTAAAATTACAATTCTGTATGAGATACAGATTCAATAGAATAGCAATATTAATTCACTGCTACGTTATTCTTCGGCCTAGGACGTGCCATTGCTAGGTAAAGTACTACTTTTCTTTCTTTCACTTCTGCCAATGATTAGTGCGTGACGGGAAGACCAAGTTATCCCGCTATGTCCTTCTGAACCTGTCGTGATACTGCACTCATATTTGAGTTGCGTTTGCCTGTACTTCATTGTTTTAATACAAGGACATGAAACTATAGTTTTGGCTTTTTTAAAACCTTGATGAATGTTTGCAAGTAACATAAATTGTTGCGTCGGCAGCACGGATACATATATAACGTGTGTCCCACATTGAATATAAACAAGGCGTCCGATATTGCCAATTATTAAGAAGATATACGAATCCAAAAGTCAGAGTATGCGAATTGAAATAAATTCTGTTAAAACTGGGCCTTGGAGTGTCGCCAAAGTTGGTTGTGGCAACGCGACGCGACTATAAATAGTAGGTATAGAAAGAACGATATTGGGTAAGGTAGCCGGTTTTTTACTTTAAAAGTTTAGAGAAAAAGCATCATTAAAAGCAATGGGTGTTCCAGAAACGTGAAGCGAGTGAAAAATCAGGTTTATTAACGCAATCATCATTTCAGCCAAAATACGTGTATTGCTGGACATAGGCCTGCCCCAAGGTTTGCAACAACGACTAGTAAATACCTACCTCTTTATAAAAAAATTGAATTCATTCCGAAATCATCGAGCTGAATACAATATTAAAACAAATTAATAATGTTGTATTCGTTTCGGTTCATCAGGTTATAAATGTACACAGAATTTCAGTGAAGCATGCAAATGATTTCCAACGAGGTTTCTTGGAAGTCTGATATATTTTCTTCACGAAATCCGATTTCTAAACAAGAGTCGGAATATTATTAGTGGGACTCAAAACTAGCTGTAGAATAATCCGTATTTGCTTTGAACTAAACTAGTCTAAACCCCTGCTCGTGGAGTCCGTACAAATGATAATGTCGGGGCTATCTCGTAGTCAACAGGGCGCTGTTAGGGCGCTGTGTTGAGGTTAACCCATTTGCGGCCCGGGGCCGGTCAGACCCTGCAAATAGGCTCTGCGTAAAGCTGAGTATACATGCATTCCGGATTTACATGCGAGTTGCAGTTTCGAATTTCGAACACTTTAGTTAATTCGTCATTAGTGTAATAGATAGGATAGGAACACAAGAGGTCCTAGAAACCGAGAGGTTCCAGGGGGCCCGTAGAGTTTTATGTTAATAATCTCTGATTGCCGTAATTTAAAGAACTGCTCTTTAAAAACCCTTTTAGGTGTGTTTGAAGCTATCTCAGCAGGTACCTACATCTGCTTGTTAAATTATTTAGACATTTAAACTAAGTCTATACGTGTGAATACAGCGTAATTGTCGTAACGGAGTGACCCCGTTCGTAGTGTCAAGTCTCGGAGCACAGATGTTGCCCCGATAAGTGGACTAGATAGCAAATTGTTATGATTTCTGTAATGTCAAGGCTAGCGTCTAGAATAGACCATTATTTCAATGATATGAGCTTCAATATGAACTACTGGACCATTAAACAAACAAAAAGTAGTTTTAAATCAAATATGAGGCCCATAACCCCCTATTCATTTGATCCAAAAATGACTTTAGTCTTGACAAATCCATATAAATCACCAGGATCACAGTCAGTCCGATCGGACTTCGGCTTTTACGTGGCTTTGACGATATCTGAAATAGCCGCCCTATTATGTAAATAGCAACAAGTTGTTAATCGCACAACTAGTCGCTACAGATAGGTGGGAAGAGCGATCGGTTCGAATCGATTACCAAGCTTGATTTTCCTGACTACTGGACATATGAATATTAATGAGTTCGAATCTCAAAAGCTAATTTATTTAAATAGAATGTGATATTTAATCAGCTTCTGGTATCTGTTTAGATATTTCGTGCTTTTAACGACTGCCTATTAAATTGAGGGAAACTATCAATCAATTATCAGACGTTACAAAGCATAACATCAGTTAATTGTGACGGCGTTAGTGAACGTCAGTCATAACGGGCCGATGCCGACCGCTGCGAATTGATCGCTAGCATGCATATGCAAGGGCAATTTACGAGTCAAGTCTCCGTGGCCATCGCAGTTCATATCAACTGCAATTGCCTTCATCATTGCTTGATTTAAAATGACTGTAGCGATCAATTGCTTCGAGTGTTGTGGAGACGTCCTCTGATGAGGATCAGTTTCCTTGTGGAATTAAATAAGTTTGAAGGGTCCTTTGTTAGTTACTTCCTGAAGTAAGTATCCAGTTAGTCTATGCTAACAATCCTAATAAGATAATGACTCTAGCTTTTCTTCGGAAAGTTTACGATTTAAGTTCTATACAGGGTTATTGGTAAAACACTAACAAACTTGCAGGGGCGTATTACTGACATCAAAAACAATAACTTTTGTTCTATAACTTTTTACAAAACAAAAAAAATTGTAACAAAAAATCACACTCTGAAATGTATGAAACAAGAAAATATGCAAATCTAGAGGATAGCCGTGGTCCGCTTAGGTACTTTAGGGCAAAGTGGAATACAACCACGTAACATGGCTTTCCTCTAGATGAGAAAAAAAAAGTCATACATTTTAGAAAGTGAGTTTTTTTATTTTTTTTTGTTTTGTAAAAAGTTATAGAACAAAAGTTGTTGTTTTTGATGTCAGTAATACGCCCCTGCAAGGTTGTTAGTGTTTTACCAATAACCCTGTATAGTTTCTGTAATCTTTAAAGATTTCTAGCAAGGTGACGTTATCACTTATCACATTACTAGCCTTGTTAGCCCTTCCAATGAGGTTAAATGCTTCTAGGAATGGGCTCACGTTAGTAGTTTAATGAATCCCGGAGCCTCTAGGTTACGAGGATCGCCTTTATCACCACTAGCTAACACCCATTTTCCTACTCAACCGAAGGACCTTTTTTATAGCATCGACAGGCACACGGACAAACGGTCCACGTGATGGTAAGTGGAAAACGCCGCCCAGGACATCAGCAACTTGAGGGGAGCAGACGGGGTGCCGACCTTTAGGGACCTGTAACACGTCCTTTGGAGAACCCCATATTAAAACCTCAAGGAATTCCTCAAAGAGTCTTGGATTATGGGTTACACTTTTGGCGATTGGTTGTAACAAGGTTTTAGAAGAAAATATGAAAGACTACCAACCTTTTTTCTCAGGGAATCATCAGGCTTTGATCCAAGATAATCTCCAAATAGCCAGCATTCTTGGTCACCTATTCTCCTACAAAAATCCTGTTGTGAACAAGTTTTTGTGAGCGCCCCTTCTGGTGAATGGACGAGCCATCGGTGGCAGAACACTTGGACGCTTCATAAATATGTACGCGACACTGTGACGTCACTTTTTATGCGCTCAAAAGGACGCTCGCGGATGATTGATGATCGGGGACCGACGAGCTTATTGATTCACTCAATTCGAGTGTTATGCGTGTTGTTAACATAACCATTAGGAGAAATCTTTGGTTCGCATTGATTAGAAATCAGTGAGGAAATTATTTGGGAATGTAATCTTTTGACCGCTTGGCGCAGTGGTTTGGGCGTTGGCCGCTCGGCTCACTGCATCGGGTGGTTGCGGATTCGATTCCCGCCAGAGGCAAATTTCAGAAACGGCCTTTTCGTAATTTCTCCCTGGTCTTGGTGTCACTGGGATCGCCCCCAGTTCATTGTATGGTATAGCTATAGTACAAGCGTTGCTTAGTTTGGGACCATACAGGTGGTGTGTAAGTCTGGCGATAATTATTTAAGTAACATGTAAAGTTTATATTTGAATAAAACTATCTGTAGCTCTATTTTAAACATTTTACTGTGTGGTTTCTCACTGCTAGATAATTCAAGGGCACGGCTATCGGCTCGCCATCGGCGGTGAGTCGACCGCATTTTATTCCCCATCTCGGCCATGCATCACTCGCCCAAGGTTACCCGACAACAATATTTACGTGCACATCAAAATAAACGAAATAGAGAAACTGGTACAATCTACGTGAATATATTAAATTTTAGATTACTATGGATTCACTACTTGTTAGTCAAGTTTGAATTGATGTGACGCGTGAATTGACAAAAAATGCCAATAGGTGCGTCTACATGAGCCGAGCGTTATAATTTTTGACGTCTAACAAGTAGACTTGCAACGAATAGTATATTCGGCCATACGCCGAATACCGAATATTCGGCGAGGTTCCTGGCCGAATAGCCGAATATTCGGCAAAATTATTCGGCCGGTGTGTGGAAGGAAGGGAAGGAAGTAGTGTTTATTCAGAACGTCGTTTCCCTGAAGCTGGGATGATCTACGAGAAAAAAGGAGTACTTCCTTGAGTAACTACTTGAGTTACTTAAGTAACTACTTCGCGAAAATGCACAAAAATTGGGTTTTCTGCATCATAATCTATCGCTTCTAAATTTTGATTATGATAATTCAAATGCATAGACATTGTTTATTTCATTTAAGGATTTTTTTGTTAAATTTTGTATTGAAGAAGTTGATTATAAACCTGTGACTACTTTAATGATTATAAGAGATTTTTTATATATTTTAACCTACATTATCCCACTGCTGGGCAAAGGTCTCCCCCAATACATTCCACATATCTCTATTAGACGCCGCTTCCATCCATCCCTCCAGAGAAAATATAAAAATAAATCAATATTTTCTTTCATTGTATCATTTATCTCAATAAAACAATATATTCTTAAGTATTCGGTATTCGGCCGAATAGTATCTAGATATTCGGTATTCGGCCGAATAGCATAAAAGTAGCCGAATATGCCGAATACCGAATAGTAACCGAATATTCGTTGCAAGTCTACTAACAAGACATAATGTCATATCATGGTCAGGCGCGGCTGTTCAGGGTGGTGGATGCGGTCATTGCAATAGATGCCCATATGCGTGACATGAAGGGCGTTAATGCATATCAAATGTCCTCAAAACCTACCATGCAACGTATGAAGGACTGGATTTACGTCACTCAACAACCGGTTACTGCTCATCCCAGTAATATCGTTACAAAGTAGTAGGCCTTGGCGTGTGGTTCCAATGCCAAAGATATGTAAATAAAGAAAATAAAAGATATAGGATCGTGTGAAAGCTGAGATGTTCGTGCTTCGATTCGTTGCGTGTCCAGACGTACCTTATTAAGAATTTGGCAAGCCGACCTAATTTCTAACAGCTACCGTCTGGTGGCTGACAGACTGGCATTTAAATTGGCAATTTTCATGATAAAAAAACTCACGCAATATTCACATTTGCCAAAATATTGTGAGATCCTAACTTTTTAAATCCTAATTAAAATTTCCAAGAAATGTTGTAATTATAGTTGGCACTTACGTCCCTGTATTTATTAAATTCGTTTATAAGGTCGGTTTTGTATGAAAATTTACAAATTAAAATAGTTATAAATCACTCAAGCGGGCTCCCAGTAGCTCTATTAATATTAATTTAAGGTACTTACGTAATACAAACGCCGTAATATTATAATTTACAACGCATGTCAGTTCGCAATACCAATCCTTCCACCAACCACCAACCATCGCCAACCAAGCACCAATCTTACACCAACGTTAAGTATCACTTGGCAAGCGTTTGACTCAAATAATTACCACGTACGCGCGTAATATGTTGATAGCAACATAATAGCTGGAACGTCAATTGATACGGCTTTAAATTTGGACATGGAGCCGGTAAATTGGACCGAACAGTAAGGAAGAATTCCGCTTATACAGGGTGTTAGTTTAGACGAGGGATGTATTCATGCTTACCACATTACTAAAATAACTTCAGTTACTAAAAAACACTAATAAATGACAGATAAAATTTAACAAAAAAATCGCAATGTGGGCCATTCTTGTCGAACGACTATGAGTTATCTTATCAAAAGGAATGTACTCGAGTAAATGACCTTAATCTTTTGTCCCTTTATTGTATTCATTAATTCGTATATTATTGGATAATTAGGTCAAAAATTCATGTAGTTATATTTTTTTATGTATTTTGAATGAGAATCGAACACTAAATACCCTCCTTCAATACGTCTCTCCTCTTATCTAACACCCTGTATACCGCCGTTTTCTCATTAGACAGAAGCCAGGTACAAGTACAAAAACACTGTTCATGGATAAATATTTATATCACGAAGATAATAACGAAAAACGATTACCATCAATAACGAACATGAATAACTTGTTGATAAATAATCACGAACGTTATTATCATTATAATACTTAATCAGTCCTTCAATTTCGTTAATCGTTTATCAAAATGTTATTTTGGCATGCAACAACACGTAATTTCGAGAGTCGTTATTTAAATTAAACTAGAACACGGGTTCGGAATAGCTTTAGTTTGTCTGGAGGTAATCACTGACTGGCAAAAAGGACAAACATTATACCGTAACAACGAATAAATAAAACAGTATGTTATTTGGCAAAACAAATCTGACTACACCATCACGACTTTATTCACTGAAGGGGTAGGTAGAGTTGCATTGCACTGCACCAACATTTTTGTGATGGTATTTTTTGGTCCCAAAGCGAGCACGCCTAATGTTAACTGTAAAATATAATCATGATAGGAACATGACATAACATGGCATAAATTATGATTAATAAATATCGCCAGACTTACACACTAACCGTATGTTCCCAAACTAAGCAAAGCTTGTACTATGGGTACTGTACATTGGACACATTGTATTTGGACTGGAGGCGATTCTAGTAACACTCAGACCTGGGCCAATTACGAAAAGGCTGTTTCCGAAATTTGCCTCTGGCGGGAATCGACCCTGCAACCACTCGATGCAGTGAGCCGAGCGGCCTACGCTCGAACCACTGCGCCAAGCTATCGTCAATTGTTGTTATAAGTCTAACCATCGCCCTGTGTTTCTAGGAAAATTGGAACCTTCCTTCACAACAGATGTTCGACCTACATACGCTTATAGTCTTAAGGAATATGCTCTCCTTTAATTCTGCTATTGTAGTTGTAACTAATTCAGTATTCAGCATTATACAAGTCTCGCTACCTTGTTGCGGCTCATCGATTTCTCACGATACCTGTGCCTCGAGTCTCTTAACGATTGTCCATTGCGAATCCACCTTAATTGTTAATCGCAAATTCTTGGTGGTAATGCAATCGCATGTTGTCGGCCAGAGGACTGCTAAGTGCGATATCGCACGAGGCAACCATGGTTGCGCCACCAGCGGGTAATTTGATAGCCGACACCGAATTGGTTGCGCTACCAAGCGGACACCAGGTGCGATACCCTCCATACAGCTCTATACATTTTGTTGGTGGAGCGACTGGTTGCGCTACCACTGGTGTCCTCGTGCGGTAAGGCTCTAAAAGATGACTGACAACATACCTACCGACCGCCAAAATTTACGATTTGAAGAATTCACGAACATAATATTATTATTAGAGACCAGTAGTTTCGCTATAGACAATTGTTAAGGGACTCGAGGTCCTGTTCGGATACCGGATACTTCAGATTGGAGATTCCATTTTCCGGAGTTCGGTTCGCACCTTTAGTAATTATCTCGGCTCTTATGAGTAACGGACAACATAGGCCATGATTGTAACAGTTTGTTCGGGATAATAGTCTCGTGGATTTAGTAAATTGGTTCCGTGTGTTCATTCTTCTCTGTTTATTTATAGGGGATGGTCAATTATCTTGGGGAATGTTATATTAATTTCCCATGATGATTGGGTTTATGTTTGGCTGTTTGGGTGGGCTGATGCTGTATATTATGTCATAGTTTATTTCAGATTTGTAAAGGTATTTGGTAGGGCACAGTAAAATGCAGAGACCCTTCTCAATATAACAGGATCAGAGACTGAAGAACCAGATAAAAAAAATACTACGATACACCCTTACGCCTGAATTTCCAGTAGAGTTGCACTGCGTATTTGGTCCTAATGTTATACGGCAATTCAGGTATTTTTATGGGATCACCACACACTCCACAATTACTCTGGTAAGCCAGAATCGACAATGGTGTCCAACGATGACGCCAAGGTTTGACCCTCGACGAGTCCCGAAGAATAGCTAATTGTCTTGGAACCCGCACGAATTTAAACAAAAGAAAGGATAGGAGTAGTTGCAAGATATAATAAGCAATTTAAATGTATCAAGATGAAAGTGAATAATAAATCTCTTAAGTAATTTCTTACGAGTGACAAGAGAAACAACGGCCCCATTAGAATAATGTTATATTCCACAGGTAATGTATCACGTAAATCCGCTATAAGCCTATTTATGTATCCCACATGTGAGGGCTCGACCCACATGGGGTTTCGTTAACGTTGTCACTACAAACATTTGGATAGGGCGGAGGAAAAATAAATTCCTTCCCTTTGTGGTAACAAACAATAAGGTGTACCTTAATGATCTAGCTTTGTGATTATTGAGTCTAATGTAGATAATGAGTTATTTTTCATTCATCCTGATTCTAGTATAGTAGACGAAGTAGACGAAGCATGATAGAGAGCAATTGACCGGACTAGACCACTGACTGGAATTGTATAAAATAAATAGATACTTATTACAAGTATTAGCGATACTTCCTGTTAAATTTTTCTCGTTATATAACACATTCTTATTCTAATCACATTCTAAGTAATTATAATCCGTATTCACAAAAAAATAATCATATATGACCAAAGCTATACCTTTAATAATATTGCATTACTTTTTTTAATGGCCTCTTTTCATTGATTCAGGCCCAATGTGATTCTGCCAATGTCAACGTAGCGGCACAGACATTGCACTACTTAACTATGAAGTATACCTAATATCAGACTGTATCAAGTACCCTATTACCTGTTATACTCGACGGACCAGCTGACTATTCGGTTCAAGGTTCATTACCCACTTACTTCGCCTCTTTGAGAGTATGAAATTTCAATAATGACACATTACAGTTTATTTTGTTAACCATTTTATTTTATGGTAATGAATGGGATGGCAATGAATATAAATTGATGTTGCTAACGGAAAACAATTTACACGCCAGAAATAGGAAGTATCATCTTAATAAATATCAAAGTGTGATTTAAAATGTCCTTACCTACTTACTTGGTCTTTTAGAAAACTTATTGATTACCTACTTCAATTTTAGAACCTGTTTTAAGTAAAATAGTAGGGATAAATAGTTAACAAAATTACTTTTGGCACAAAAATAGGCACTGCAAAAGGTAGCCAAGTAGAACATTAAATTATTTCGCAGATTTGTTCGGCGCCTGATCGAAATATCACTCAAAGCGCGAACAGAGCAACAAAGATCAAAAGAACCATAGATAAAAGGATTGAAATACCAAAAGCAATGATCATGTTACAGAAACCTCACTTAGCTGTTCACAATAAAATGTTTCCATTAAAAGATATGGGTAAGATCCAATTATTTTCTTTGGTAAGCTGTTTTAACACCGGCCAGCGTAGGTATATTGACGTGCATAAAGTATATGTATTTATGCAGCGCAGCAGCAGGTGGGACTACGAATACAAGTAGGTATTTAAGGTGATACAAATGTTCAACTGGGTGGGTCTAAGTAAATGGTTTGATGAAGCAGCTGGCTTATGTGCAATATAAAGTATACAACATTAAACCTCATATGGTCGGGAATAAAATGGCTTAGCCGATTTACTTTAAATGTTACCAAATTTTGTAGAAATCGATTTCAAAATATGAAATTGTCAACCTTAATCGTAAATGTTCTCCATAGCAACTGAACAGATTTACGTGAAACCTATACCAGAAAAATTGTCAAGACTTGTCTAAGAATCCGTGGATCCAAGATTTAATATTAGTCATTTTATTTAAAAAATAATCAATAATAACCTTAAATATGCGACAAACGTCATGGGTCATCATGACTTGGCCGGCAAAATGTTCCTGGCAGTAGCGCAATGGCGCCGTTGAAAGCTGGACGTGCGCGCAAATTTTTGCGTGAAATTCGTAAAAATGTTACGTCTTCTTAGCTTTTTATGAATTAAATCACGTTTTAAATAGTTTAAATATAATATTGAACATATTTTTTAGAATATTATATCGACGCTTGAAAGGCAAAAGGTCACAAGCGCCACTTTGGTCGAAAATGAGTTAAGTATGAGGTCATACTCAGTTTTTTTTTCTGCGTCGAATGAACCGGGTTTCATTCCGATAGGAGCATTTTGATGTCACTTATGCCTGATGTGATTTTAGCAAAAAGAGGTATCAAAAGGTATCAAGTGACACATAATTTTCTCACATCAGGGAATTGTTGTTTACGCCTACACAAAAAAACAACAAAGCAATGCACTTCGGCGTTTAGTGTATTCTGCTTTTCAATATTTTCATATGCATGGTCTTTAAGTAGTTTTGCCTGAAGGTCTTCATACCACAAACTGCGTTTACTTCTTTTCTACCTGTTAAACTAGAATACCATTTAACCACTTATTGCGTTTTGCCTTTTCGGAATAAAATCAAAAAAGGAGTTTAGGCTGTTTTGCTTTTACTTAAAAACTAATGCAATGTTGCTTGATCCGTTTTTGCCTGGAAATAAAAAAAATTATTTTGGCGTTTATCCCTTTTTGCCTCGTTCTTGAAATAAAATTGATGTCGCTTGTGCTGTTTCTACCGAATACGAGAAATGAGAATTTAGTCAAAAAATCGAAGTTGAATGTCGTTTATCCTATTTTAAATAACTGCGTGCAATGATAGTGATTATCGCGTTGATGTCTAATATTAGTCTAAATGTCAGTCCCATTTTTGTGAATGACAAATGAATTGAAATAAATGAAAAGTTTATGAAGTTAATGAATAGAGATTTTTCATCATCATCATCTCAGCCGAAAGACGTCAACAGCTGGACATAGGCCTTCGCTAAGTTTCGCCACACCTGTCTTGCGCTGCCCGCATCCAGTGTATTACTGCCACCTTCACCAGATTGTCGGTCCACGTTGCGGGACCCACCCTACGCTTTCCGGTGCGCGGCTGCCACTCGAGAACTTTTCGGCCCCATTGGCCATCCGTTCTACGAGTAATGTGCCCTGCCCACTGCCGCTTAAGTTTGGCAATCCTGCGGGCTATGTCGGCTACCTTGATCCTTCTGCTTCTGCGTATCTCCTCATTCTTGAGTTGATCTCGCAAGGAAACTCCGAGCATAGCCCTCTCTATTGCCCTTTGAGTGAATTTGAGCTTTTTATGAGGCCCATTGTGAACGGCCATGTCTCAGATCCATAGGTCATCACTGGCAACACACACTGGTCGAAGACTTTCGTCTTGAGATACTGCGGTATTTCGGACGGGAAGATATTGCATAGCTTCCCGAACGCTGCCCAACCGAGTCGGATTCGTAGATTGACCTTTTTCTCGAAGTTGGACCTACCTAACTGGATAGTTTGTCCCAGACAACTTTTAGCGTAGTCTCCGATCTTCACGGGAGTGGGTAAAACACGGCAAATCGATATTTGACGAAGATCAATTCGTCTTGTCCATGTTCATTTTAAGACCAACTCGTTCGGAGGCTCTACTGAGGCCATCGAGCTTGGTATTGAGGTCTTCCATAGTCTCAGCCATGACCACTATGTTGTCGGCAAACCGAAGATGAGTACTCGCCGTTTATGTTGATGCCCAGCCCGTCCAAGTCCAGAACCTTGAAAACGTTTTTCAGTGCAGCGGTGAACAGTTTCGGAGAGATAACGTCTCCCTGTATCACACATCGCTGCAACTGGATAACTTTCGAGTTCTGGTCCTGTAATCGGATTCACATAGCGGCATTTTCATACAAACATTTCAAAACTTCGATGTACCGGTAATCGACTTGGCATCGCTGGAGAGACTGCAATACAGCTCATCTCGACCGAATCGAAGGCTTTCTCGTTGTCCCCAAACGCTAAGCAAAGGGGCAGGTTATACTCCTCGGTCTTCTATAATATCCTGTTACAGCGTATGTAAGTATGTGGTCTACGGTACTAAAGCCTTTTTGGAAATCGGCTTGTTCGGGAGGCTGGAGGTCGTCGAACTTGCGTGCGAGACGGTTCGTTATGACCCTCAAAAACAGCTCGTAGACATGGCTCAGAAGTGAGATGGGTCTATAATTCTTTCGCAGAGCGTTATCGCCCTTTTGAAAGAACCACCACACCTTCGCTCCATGCCTGCGACGTTTTTCCCTCGAGTATGACGGAACCGAACAGCTTCTGAAGGGCCTTTAGCACCGGTTTTACACCCGCTTTCAGGAGCTCAGCCGTTATTCCATCATCACCCGGTGCCTTGTCGTTTTTAAGCAGTTTAAGAGCCATACTAATCTCACGCGCACAAGCTCACAAGCTGACGTTCGAATGTCTTTGGTATAGTGTCGGATTGGTCTAGCTCTTGGGTCGTTCGTCAGGTTTGTAACGGGTGCCCGTATTGACGTGTATAACTGTTTATAGAACTGTGTATGTGTGTGTGTGTGTGTTCTTTGACCTCCATCCAAAGCTGTCGTTTGGATGAAACAATTCTGCCGTCATCGATCTTCAGTTTCATTAGCTTACTTTGCCCAATAGACAGATTTCTAGCGTACACTTCGGAGCTTTTGTTCCGCTCGATAGCCTCTTTAATACCTTCGGTATTAAATTGGCGGAAGTCACGTGTCAAGGTATTCGAAATCTGTCTATTGAGCTGCCGGTATTTAGACGCGTCTTCTGAAGACTGCAGTATCATTTCACTCCTCTCTTTCCTCAGAGATTTTGTACCACGGGCCTTGCATCCACGAACCCGTCGTTATAATAATCGTCCACGTTACTCCCTAGGACATCGTATCGGTTTTGAAATTCCAGCTGAAAGCTCTCGGGGTTTTGGATCTGGGTTGGTGCTGGCCGGTGCGTAGACTTCATCAGTCAAGATCTTTCAAGTTTTATATTGAGATTCAATGTGCATCTTACCAGTCGGTGATCACTACCGGTTTTGACCGCGTTGATCACAGATACATCATTGAATACTTGCTTCTTCGTCGACATGATGGAGTCTATCTCGTTTTATGTTGCACCGTCGGGGCTCATCCAGATCCACCTCCTGTGCTCACACTTCCTGAAGAAGGAGTTCATCATAAAGAGTCCCTCCTTCTCCATGAAGCCCGCCAGCTGGTGGCCCCGGTGGTTACGCCGTCCAACTCCAAATTGCCCTACTCGCAGCTCATCACCGTCTCATTTTTCCAGTTTCGCGTTGAAGTCACCCATGACAACGGTAAAGTAAGTTTTGAAACTATGCATAGCTCTAGAGATAACCTCATACATAGTTTCCACTTCGTTGTCTGAATATGCCAATGTCGGAGCGTACACGTGAACTACTTTTAACGAATACAGTTGGGTTATTCGGAGAACAAGATACGCCGCCACCCTAGTTGACACACTCTACGACGACGATAAACCCGACACCCCCTAGGACTGCTGGTCGCCCTCTCGGAAATAGAGCAGGTTACCAGATTTCAGAATTATCGAGTCCTCCCCCCTCTTCGGACTTCAGATAATCCGATGACGTCCCACCGTACCCTACTCAATTTTTCCTCGAGCTCAGTGATCTTCTCGTCGGTCCGCAGTGTGCGCATGTTAAATGTTGCCAGGTCCAATCGTCGGTTTATGTGGTAGCCGTCCTGCCGGAAATTCTTAACACCCCCTCCCCCGCCGTTACCATAGCCGCTACCATGGCCAGGACTAGCTAGCGAGGCTGCCGGGGACTGGGGGTTGGTCCCTGTTTGTCCGTTTCATTGGGGGGTTTTGCCATAATCGCCACGCTTGGCAGATGGGTTGGCGATCGCAGTAGGTAAAATATGTACTCGGAGGACGCTGCTGCCCATCCTCCGGTGAATCCCTTAATCGCCTCTTACGGCACCCAAGGAATGAGATGGGTTAGTGCTATTTACGGCAGATTTTATAAGTTGATTATATTTCTTGTTATTTTAAATACTGTTTCTCTACAAAGAGCTCTTTCACACAACTGCCAACGATATCCAACAACTGCCGACTACGCCCCTCAGCGATTGCGGTAGTTATTATTGACATTAAGTTGTCGTTCGCGTTAAAAGAGCAGTAGGAAATTTCAATAAACACATTCAAGGTGTACTTATAATAAATAAAATAGATACTTACCTTAAATTGCAGAACACACACTAATTTTATAATCAATTTTGCATGTTCTTTTACCATTATTTTAAAATTTAAGGCTATGTGTATTGAAATTTAAAGCGGCATATCTGTTAGTATTGTCATGTTGCCGGTTTTGCCTCGCTATGATGAATAAAAAAGCGCCGTTTATAACGTTTTGCAATACATTACTTAACTTTTTTGTCCCGTTTAAGATATTTCTGCTCGGAAATTGACAATGATAAACTTTTACTTGAGCTGTTTTGTCTTTTATTAGAAAATCTCAGTGGGTCGTTAGCAACATTTCTACTTGCATTTGTTTTGAGAAAAAAAGTTACTTAACCTTTTTTGTCTAATCGTGTTTATTTTTTTATTGTAGTTTATGTCTTTTTGTTTCGATTTAAAAAAAAATTGTCCTGTCGCTTGCTCCTTTTCTACCTGCCGCCTTGTCATGTTTTTAGAGCTTATGAGCCACTATCTCAGAAACTAAGGGGCCTATTTATTAAATAGTTGTTTGAGCAGATAAAGCATGTTTTTGTAGGTTTTCTGCTTTTGGTTTTATCTAAAAAGGTCTATCGAGTAAAAAGTTATGATTTTTTTTCCGAATTTTAAAACTTTAAACGGCTCTCCTGTAAAGTTGCTATTATGGCGCTTGTTACCTTTTGACTTTCAAGCGTCGATATGCTTACAAATATTTTTAAATTAATATTTATGTCAGTGACGCGTTTTGTTGTCATCATAGATTATGAATAATATAGAATGATGAATAGGTATATGATTAAAAAAGCATAATCGTCCTCTAAAAACCGCTTACCTACTTTCTAATCTTATTGTCTTGCCTAACAACAACAACAGGTTGGGCTAACAATCAGAAGGTCCCAGGTTCGATCACCGGTGGGGCATGCACCAATGGATGAATTTTCATCTATGTGCATAATTTACAGTTCGCTGACGGTGAGGGAAAACATCGTGAGGAAACCTACCTATCCCTCGGGATTAGGTAATAGTCAGTTCCTGTATACACGGCGACAAGGTTCACCACCTGTCACGTTGGGTTCTGACTATCTGGTGAAACGTGGGCTTTGAGTTGGTTAATCCCTCCACAATGTGGTGGTGTATGGCCACTCACGCCTCTGACTACCCCCGAATGGGGATAAAAGTCGTGACGTTACATTTAATTTTTTCATAGTTTTTGTCTTGCCTATGATATCTTTTTATACCACTGAGTTGCTACACAAACTTGTTTTTTCTTGGCGGGAAGTGGCGAAGTGCATCATTGAAAATCTATATTATTATAGGTAGGTACTTGACACTGGCTATATGCGACAAGAAAAGCCAAGACAAAAAAACATGCGTACGGCCCGCCTGATGTTAAGCGTGTTTCAGTTGATGTTATTCATACTAGTTAATATTAGTGATACGAAATTATTTTTGTTTGCTTATTTTTAAGCTGGACTAACCACCGTTTAGTGGGGTAGTACCACCCTCTCATAGAAGATCGGCGTAAAGCAGCTATTACAGCTGCGTTTCGTACGATGAGTGAGAGAGCCGTAAGCCCAAACCCCCCCCCCCCCCCTTCTCCCCTTCCCTTCAGGTCGGCAATGTTTACTATATGTTTAGTTTTATTGAGCATCAGGATTAAGTTGGGAGACCGGAGTTCAATGCTCGACATTACTAAACCATACATCAAATAAACATCACAGCTTCTTAGGAATGGGTCCAAATTTAATAAGCAGCTAAATTTGCAGTGCTAAATTTATTTAGTGTCATCACCTGTTAAATATTTTTTTAGAAATGTAACGTCACACTTTTTATCCCCATTCGGGGGTTGTCAGAGGCTTGAGTGGATATACACCACCCCATTGTAGAGGTATTAACCAACTCAAAGCCCACGTTTATACAGGATGAATTTTTCAAGTGTGCGTGGATGGCCAAATCCGAAACTATAAGGAATATCGAAAGGTACTCAAAGAAGTCTCGGGGCCGATTTTGGTGAAAACTAAAACTGCATCATTGGATTTTTGAAAAAAACTAAATTCGTAGCCAGGAATCGAACTAGTTGATTTCGAACTAGTTGAAAAAACCACTTACTGTATTATTACACCATTCGATAGTGTCGCTGATAAGGAACGAATTCTGGGAAGTAATGACATACGGCAAACTTAATAAAAACTGTGTTTTTTAATAAACTGCTGCATATTTTCAAGTTGACTGTAATAAGTCATACGTACATTACCTTTACCTTGTTCGAAATTATGCTCAATATTTTTATTTATTTACCTTCGCAGCGCAGTCATCTTCACAACATTATGTTCTAATTACAAATTTTCAATCATTTTTGAACAATTAATCAGTTTAGGTTTAATAGTTAGGTAACTTAAGAGAAATAAAATAGTATTTTGTTTAAAATTAGCTCTTTCCTTAAGTTTACCGTAAAAACAATATTCGTAGCCAGGAATCAAACTAGTTTTTAGAAGAAAAAAATTTAGAATAAAAAACCAAATACTGTATTATTACAGCATGCGATAGTGTCGCTGATAAGAAACGAATTTTGAGAAGTAATTAAAATTTTCATCAAAATCAGCCCCGAGATTCTTTTGAGTACTTTCGATATCACTCATAGTTTCGGATTTGGCCATCCACGCACACTTAAAAAATTCACCCTGTATAGTCAGAACCCAACGTGACAGGTGGTGAATCTTGTCGCCGTGTATACAGGAACTGACTACTACCTAATCCCGAGGGATAGGTAGGTTTCCTCACGATGTTTTCTCTCGCCGTCAGCGAACTGTAAATTATGCACAAAGATGAAAATTCATCCATTGGTGAATGCCCCAACGGGGATCGAGCCTGGGACCTTTTGATTGTTAGCACAACCTGTTCACCACAGTCGCTTGCAGTGCAGTTGTTATCCCGAGATTCGAGTCTCCATGATTTTCCCTGTTTTCGGAACAATACCCACTTAGGTGTTGTAATTATTATGTATTGTTCCGAAAACTGGCAAAGTGGAAGCTCGAAGAACCCCAGCGAGACAGTGGAGCACATCTTGCTTCATTGCCCTGTATTTTCACGCCAAAGATATGATGCACACACAAACATAATAAAATTTGTACGGAACCCTCAGAGCACGAGTCCTACTTGCACTTGTCCGGTTTTAATTTGTAATGAGTAGCCCAAATACAAATTTTCATGGCTCTAGCTTCAGAAAAATTGGGACGCCCATACAAACTTGCACCCCCTATTTTACACCGTTAGAGGTGAAATGATCAAAAACGCTGAAATTACTATTCTTAGTTAATAAGAAGCCTAAATACAAATTTTCTTGTGCCTAGGTTTAGACAAATTGGAACCCCCATATAAACTTCCACCCCTTATTTTACCCTCTTGGGAGTAGAATTTTCAAAAGCGCCAAAATTACTATTTTGTATTTGTATTAGTAGCCTAAATATAAATTTTCATGTTTCTAACTTCAGAAATGAGGGAATTCCATACAAACTTCCACCCCTTATTTTACCCCCTTAGGGTAAGAATTTTCTAAAATCCTTCCTTTGCTCGTCTTTTACGCTATGAAAGGTACCTATTGTCCAAATTTCATGTTTGTATCACCAGCGGTTTGGGCTGTGCACGTTTTGACGGACGGACAGATAGACAGACGGACAAAAAAGTGATTCTATAAGGGTTCCGTTTTTTCCTTCTGAGGTACGGAACCCTAAAAACTCACAAAACGAGGCGTTTTGTGGAGCAAGTATTTTATTTTTAATTATACCATATATTATTATTATCATGGAGCTGCTCCAGACCCATGGCTCTGGCTTGAAAATCATGACCTTACATGAAAATTAGTACCTATTTCGGCTACTCAGCCAACAAATACAAATATTCATGTCTCTAGCTTCAGAAAAACTGAGACTATCCATAGATACTTTCTCCCCTTAATTGTTGAATTCTCAAAAATCCTTCCTGTGGTCTTCTTCTACGCTATAAAAAGTTAAAATTTCATGTTTCTAACCCAAGCGGTTTAGGCTGTGCACGTTTTGACAGACGGACAGATAGACTGACGGGCAAAACAGTGATTTTATGAGGGTTGCATGCATGCCCGGCATGCGTTGCATTGCCACTCCATCCGTCCGTCATCCTCCATCAATCCATCAGTCAAATAAGGGGTAACCTTTTCCAAAAATGTGCGCGTACTAGGTCGCAGGCACAGCTAGTGACTAATAAGGATTAGTACTACTTTTATTTCAGTTACTAGCTTTCCCCCGCGACTTCGTCCGCGTAGAATTTAAATTAAAAAAAATCGGATCTCTGATCCCAGATCCAGGATCCCGTATCTCGGATCCCGTTTCCCGTTTTTACCGGATCCTGGATCCTGTTTGCCGGATCCCGTATCCCGGTTCCCGTATTCGGGATATCCCGGATCCCGTATTCCGTGTCCCGTATATCCCGGATCCCGTATCCCAGATCCCGGATCTCGGATCCCGCAGTCCGGATTCCCGATCCCGTATCGTATTTGCCAGTAAAAGTCCCTTCAAAATCGGTCCAGCCGTTTCGGAGATTAGCCGGAATCGGTACCGCCATACAAACTTTAACCCCCAATTTTACCCCCTTAGGGGTTAAATTTTCAAACACGCTGAAGTTTATATTTCTTTCTTTTATATAAAAAGAAACCTCCAGACGAATTTTTATCATCCTAACTTCAAAAATGACGAACTTCCATATAAACCTTAATCCCCGATTTAACGCCCTTTTTTCAATTCGTAATATCTTTTGAATGGAATGTCCGATTTAAATAATTCAAAAAGTAATCTACAGGTATTAAAATAGTCTCAAATACGAAATGATTTATTTGGATAAGGATTCATACTAAGGTATGGATAACATGGTCTGATTTTGGTCGGCATTTCTATCAACTTTTAAAATGTAAAAAAGTAGTTATAGTAACGTAACTACAATAGTTGGGCATATGGTATCGCGAAGTTTTTTGTAGATATTGATATGTTCTTTAATATTGTAGAACATTTTTTTGTTCTATCTTCAATAGTTTCCTTAGCGCATGCGATGAAAGGCATCTTACGGCTAATTTTTTTACACCTTGGGTTACATTATTGAAGTTTTAGTAGGGATCCCTAATTTTTGCTAGTAATAAATATAGCCTATGTTACTCAGCGATAATGTAGCATTCTATTGGTGAAAGAATTTTTGAAATCGGTCCAGTAGTTTTTGATTTTATTCATAACATACAAAAATACAAACATACAAAAATACAAAAATACAAATCTTTTCTCTTTATAATATTAGTATAGATTAGTACCTATAGATTACCCGATGTTGTCAACAATTTTTCTTGTTTTCAGTTATTTAGAATTTTAAGTTGTTTTAATTTTACTTATTTTGTCCTATAATATTAAACATTTAAATTATGTACTAGTCTTTTTTTAAGTAGTACTACCTATTACCCAGTGCTGGGCAAAATTAAATTTCAGAACAATTAAAAATTAACAGTTAGTGAGCTTTTATTTACAATATCAACAAAATAAGAATAAAAAAGATTACAAAGAAAAAATAACCTACCCACCTACCTATTAATAAAAATGTAGTACTTAAATTGTACTTAAGATTTAGTGAAACTTGTCCTTTACGAAGTTACCCTTATACGACTAAATAAAAGTAGGCAAGATACGAATTTATTATATGAGTCACTTCTGTTTTTGATTTATCATGTCGTCTTTTTGATGTATCGTGGCGTATCGAAAATTCTAAATTCAAAAAATTCAACTCGCGGTCCTACGACATTGTTTGAGCAAAAAGCGGTCAACCTCGAGCTGTCAGTTGCAATGGTTCCAGCCTTAATAATCCAAACATTGCTAATATTCTCAAAAAACATTTCAACCCTGAATGAAACGACCCAACCAGCGTAGGAATCATTGATGTAATTTAGTAATGCCTTTCATAAGAACTCAGAGTCGGCAATGATGTGTTTATCACTTCGTTGACGACAACATTTTGGCTTTTCCAGCTCTTGACTTTCATTATTCGGAACTCCCGACCGCATAATACCATCCATCCATGCAAATGCTTCTGGCACCAGATCAAATCGGCGAGACGGACGGCGCAAGGTCGCGGTTACTAACTCATAAAACTTTACTGTTTCACTGCACATCCTCTGTGTGGTTAATAAACAATAACAAAGTCCGGCGCTGGACCAAGGTCGTCTGTAAGTCGTGTCACGGACGATGGGAGCTTCAAAGAAGTCAGTGATTTATGGCGTCTGGGTACAATTGCAATGAATAGAACGTACCTGTAATTCATTATTCAAAGCTGTCTTGCCTTTTTAATAAAGCAGTGTATTGCAGGGTACCTCTGTCACAGTCCATGAACCATTCATGAGCTTTGGTCAAGGACTCTAGAGACGCGAGCCTTCGTGAAGCTTGTTTACCGGCATTCTTGTGGATTAAAGAATGTAAGGCGAGCTTACTTTACATGAGCTTTTATCCAGGATATATTATTTTTTTGCCTAAAATAAATGATGTTATGTATATGTAATTTTATATTGTTAGAACGAGCATTGAAAGACTGATTATTATTTTTCTTACGAATCGAATTTGAAAAGAAACACAAAAGCTCCTAAAGTTTAAATCGATTCAGAATTCGTAAAAAATGTCTCGTCATTTTTAAACTGAATATGAAAGTCTATTCTTTAAATTCTGATTAATATTCCAATAACGATTTTGTTTATGAAGACAGTTTTAATATTCGCTGGGATTTCAATAGGCGCCAAGAAAAATCAATCTGCAATCATGTTGGACGCAAAAAAAATGAATATATGAGTCACCACGGATGTCACTGTCGGGAGAAAACGGGAAAATATACGCAATGTTATTACCCACTTCATTTCAAATTTAGAACAGTCCAGTCTCGATTCATCCCGCGCGGCGCGTGCGCCGATGGCGTCGCAAACTGTTTGAATAGGAAACTATCACTCAAAAGTGCTTATAATAACGATATTAATATTTAGCTTCTATACAAAGTGAACGTGACAAGTGTTTCCCTAGTGTATATGAAAAGTTTGGGTTTTCAAGTCTTTCTAAATACATATAGATAGGTACATAGATAGATGATAGGTAGACACATGGAATAAAATGATCGTTAAATTGTGATAAACGTAAATACGGTGGATATTAAATAATATTGTATTAACTTAAATGTTTCGTGAATTTTGCAAGTATTCAGTGAGATAGAGCTATTTCTATTTGTGAGTTTATTCGATGAATTCATGTTAATTCGGTTTAAAATCAATACACTCACAATAAAGGAGGATGCCAAACAGTAATCATTATGTTTCGTATACTGTCGTGCAAAACATTGTAGGCTACTATCATCGTGATCCGATGTCGCTGTTTACAAAACATTTGTTATTCCATAATCGATCTATTCGCAGTAATTAATTTGATGTGTTTGATCGTATACACAGTAGACGAAGTCAGATCATCACAGGGGTAATTGGTGGGAGTATGTAGATAAACATGTCCAATAAGAATACATATATAAACTAGGTTTATAATATACCAATATTTCGGTTGAAATCCATAGATATTCTTGGACTTTCTTTGTAGTCTAGCTGCTGCCCGCGGCTCCACCTGCGTGTTACTTAGAGATTTGACAATGTATAGTGTAGCTTTTAAATCTACCATATTATTAAATTACAACAAACAACAGGCAAAACTACCAGGTATTAAGTAACTAAAAGCATACTAACCTTAGACTTTTCATAAGGAGGAATCTACCCTGCGGTTTAATGAACCGGGATTTCGCATCAAATAAGCAAACAACATTAAATTCATGCTCTTTGGCAGTAACATGCTTAAATAGACGCGAGTGCGATGACACCGCACTCAGGACTGGTTTTGTTGCATGACATTTACGTTTTGGCCCGTCTTGTCTGGACGCCGTCTAATTTATTTCAGACTCCTTCATAAATGGCAATCAGTGCAAATGCGCCCGGGTAACACTAGCTTATTTTGATTGGGGTGTTTGCAATTTTGAACTTTAAAAAATGGATGATATTATGCAAAATGTTGAAAGATAAATAACTTGCAGAGACAGTTAATAAATAATGAGACGGAATCCAAATTTTACTTTTACTGATATTACTCATTAAACAGCTCTATTCGTTAAGCTAAAGAATTGACATTATACAAAACAAACTATATTATTTACCAAAGAATATACCAAAGGGGCAAATTAAATATAAGAGGTAGGTATTTCAACGCGGCTGAATTCAGCTAATTTGAGGTTAGAGGTGGGAGCGGGCCGAGTCTCTCGTTGACCCTTATCACCAACGTTTTCAGCACCTGTGGACAGGCCGTAATATTTTGAAACCTACCGTTTATAAAAATGTCCAAACATTTTCACCGCTGCCGTTGTCATGTAGATAATTTTGTACTAAAAACAATTTAGAGTCCTTGGTCTTGACACTTCTATGTGCAACTTTAAAAAATATTACGAATTTATTTTTAAATAATTCTATAAAATAACTTTATAGTGAATTTATTTCATTTACCTACTCACAAAAAACAAATGCCGCCGTATTAATATTTTTTTAATTGTATCACCAACATAATTATTCGCTATACGCGTGTCGGTCAATAGATTGCAGATTGTAATCGGACACTCTATACGCCCACCCGGCGACAGACGCATATCGTCATACCTCTGCTGGTCACACTGAAGGCAACAGTCATATTATTGTCCACCGAAATAAACAGTCATTGAGCCAGTGAAAACATAACTTGGAACAATGGAGTGCGACCATCTCACCGGTCTGAAGTGGAGTGCATTCGCTTCCGCGTCATCAGATGTAAACAAACCTGCCATAGTGATCCAACACGCCTGCGGTGACGAACACAGCCCAGTTCACGACGATTATATCATAACTTTCCCAGAAGACGAGGAAGAATCAGCCCGCAATTTCAAAAACCGATCTCCCGAAGATGTGGATGACTTAAATGAACCGCCTAAACTTCTTAATCGCTGTTACGAGAACCCTCTTTTCATCCCGGCTAGCGAACTTTCAAAAGACGAGAAAAGTGACGACGGGGACAGTGAGGAACTAATGAAGAGTGAGGCAAAAAAGTTTGAGGATTATAAGTTTTGTGAGGCAGTTAACGACTTCGACATCGAGTTGGAGGCGGGGGAGGCTGTGCCCATAGTGTACCTGTCGACGTCGCGGGCCGCGTGCCTGCAGAGGGCGCTGCGGCTCGGCGGATACAAAAAGGTTCGCTACTCTTCTTATTAATATCGTCTGTAGCTCTTTTACGAACGGGCCTTGACATTTTTCCCATTGAGCGCGACTTTATTGGAGACAAAGTTTGTGACAGCTAATTAACTTAGAATTTTTCTTTTTTGGTCTTTTCAACAATATGCCTGAGATGTTCATTGAGAAAATTGTTTGTCTAGATAACATTGGAATGACAGGAAAATAATGAGCGCAGAGTTGTGAAAAGTTTTCAATTAGTGCAACAATGTTGCTACATAATACGACGCACGAGGACGCGACTAGCCAGTTAATTACCGCTGTTAATATTTTATGTGGGCTAGCTGCACAAGGATGATAGACTTTGATCTGATGTAACGTTTATGTAACCCTGTCCTGTATTTTTAATAACATCGCAACAGTGTCACATATTACATGTAGATTTTCTTTGGTATTACATACACTAATTACTTCCTCTGTTTACATAATTTTGGACGTAATTCCCCTCGGGATTACAGTTTCTGTTTTCATTCGTCTTTAAGAGCAGTTCGCTTTAATAATAATGAAATAATAACTTTTCAGCCACGCATATCTTACGAAAAAAATACTGGAAATTATCATTAAGTAATTGAACGCGCAGCAACACTTTTTGCTTACATAACAGTGAATATACACAAGCCTGTATGGTAGTCCAATTAGGCGGCGATCCACGTGCAACCCTTTTGTCCCTGAGAGTGGCACCGTTGCACCTCACGCGAGAGCATTGTTTGTTATATTTACGTAGACAACTGGAAACAGAAAATAAAAATGCTGCATATTATTTTCGACCTGACGTCTTCCTCATGTGAACTCTTTGCTTAATATTTTGGAAATAAATTTGATTTGGAATTACAGAGCTTCGCTCTATTATTTCTTTCATCAGCTTATTTTGGGAAGTTTGATTTGCCATCTTAGAAACTTTACCTACAGCTAATGCTTTCAGACTCTTTTTTAGTTTGGAAAGTTAGTATGGATCAGTGATGTCCATGATATTACAGAACTTTTAAATTAGGATTATAAAAAAATATTTTCTCCAAACAAAAATTTACAATATCTCAAAGTTACATACACCATACATAGCCTCGCGTCGCCGTCAATAAGTGATTCATGCGTAACTTAAGTACACGTAATTCTGAATAATCTATCAATTTATAAACGGTATTATCCGCTTAAAGGGGCCGCTTACATCAATAATCTCAGTAAGCTCCTAATGCTTGTAAGTTTAAATTAAATCCTTCGAAAAGGAAATTCTGTGTGAATTCGATTTTCTGCTTGGTGTCATAATGTCTCGAAGCGGGTATCGATGGCGAGGAAATTGCCCGGTGATAGACGGCGAACAGAATATTGTAGGGTAATATTGTAGCAGGGTGGCCAGACCTGAAATAAAATATGTACCAATCCAAATTTAACGAAATCTGTTGGTTGGCGATCGCTTCGCGAATGGTTCGAACGAAGACCACTCGGCTCACTGCATCTGGTTGCGGGTTCGATTCCCGCCAGAGGCAAATTTCGGAAAGGTCTTTTTCTTAAGTTGCCCTGGTCTGGGTGTCACTGGGATCGCCCCCAGGACACTGTACGACAGTCATATTTGTCATATTGTTTAGTTTGGGACCACACAGTTGGTGTGTAGTCTGGCGATATTGATTGAATCTAATTTTCTAATTTCAAAATTGCTTGCCAAAATAATAATAAATAAGTGCGGATAGTTTTCGACGATGGCAACACATTCGCGCGACATATACCGGTATGTACACTTCCTGAATGGAACCGAGCCAAGCGTGTGGAAAAACCGTATGAAATAGGTGTACAGCGACTGACGGGGACAGCTGCTTTAACTACGAATTGGCAGAGGTTAACGGCCGTTAACTGGCTGGTAGAACACATAGTAGCGAAAAAATATAAAGGCACCTAACTTATAAAGCCACGTCCTTAAATAATTCTATTAAGTTGGATTGAGTGAGACCCATTGTTTAAAATTAAATACCGTCGTCGAGACCTAGAAATTGAATATACCGAGAGCAAAACAAAAAAAAATAATTATAAAAACAAAATATAAAGCCATTTCTTTAGTAACAGACATTACGTTAGGTTGAGGCACAGAATAGATAGTTGAGGTCAGATTCATTTATTTTTACACTGTTTTATTTTTTTGTGGAAAGGAAAAAAAAAAGAAAAAGAAAGAAAACATTTATTCGACACACTCGCAACACATAGACAGAGGGAACAGAAAAAAAAAAAAAAGAAAAAAAAAAAAAAAGAGAAAAAGGGATGCGAAAGTCTGAAGACGAAAAAGATGGCGGGATGAGCTGGACTCCTACTTGACGGATTGGTCACGAGTAGCATATACCGGAGCAAGTGGAAAAAGGGAGGGGAGGCCTTTGCCCTGCAGTGGGACAGTACGGGCTAGAAATGAAAATGAAAATGATGTGAAAGTGTTTTTCCGACTTGTCAATGTTTTTGGAAACAATAAGATATCTATACGTTCTTTGTGTAATAAAGACGCATGGATCACAGTTACTTTTTAACAAGAAATAGTTATGCCCCAAACGGAACAGCAAAGATGTTCTTTATTTCAAACGATTCTAACGTTTCGTATTTTTGACAGACCTATCGGTGTTTCACAAGGTAAATTGATATCAACTTCCTGTGTGGGTGAAGCAGACAGTCGCGGAGACAAACCATTTGCCATTGACATGTTCTTTAAGGCTATTAGAACAAAGGCGTTTATAAAATTTGGAGATGCATGATTAATGTTGCATGGTTTTTGGCATCGCCGCATTATCAGTGACATATGCCGTTGAAGGTAATGTCAGGAAATCAATATTTAGATGTTAAGGTAATACATATGTTCAACTGGGTGGGTCTAAGTAAATGGTTTGATGAAGCAGCTGGCTTGTGTGCAATATAAAGTATACAACATTAAACCTCATATGGTCGGGAATTACTAAAATCGGGAATTACTTGAATAAAATGGCTTAGCCGATTTATTTTAAATGTTACCAAATTTTGTAGAAATCGATTTCAAAATATGAAATTGTCAACCTTAATCGTAAATGTTCTCCATAGCAACTGAACAGATTTACGTGAAACCTATACCAGAAAAATTGTCAAGACTTGTCTAAGAAACCGTGCATCCAAGATTTAATATTAGTCATTTTATTTAAAAAATAATTAATAATAACCTTAAATATGCTACAAACGTCATGGGTCATCATGACTTGGACTGCAAAATGTTCTCTGGCAGTCCCGCGACGGCGGCCTTCAAAGCTGGACGTGCGCGCAAATTTTTGCGTGAAATGCGTAAAAATGCTACGTCTTCCTAGCTTTCTATGAATTAAATCACGTTTTAAATAGTTTAAATATAATATTGAACATAATTTCTAGGATATTATATGATTACAAATATTTTTAAATTAATATTTATGTCAGTGACGCGTTTTGTAGTCATCATAGATTATGAATAATATAGAATGATGAATAGGTATATGATTAAAAAGCATAATCGTCCTCTAAAAGCCGGCTAACTACTTTCTAATCTTATTGTCTTGCCTATGGTAATGTTTTTATACCACTGAGTTGCTACCCAAACTTGTTTTTTTTTTGGCGGGAAGTGGAGAAGTGCAACATTGAAAATCTATATTATTATAGGTAGGTACTTGACACTGGCTATATGCGACAAGAAAAGCCAAGACAAAAAAACAAGCGTACGGCCCGCCTGATGTTAAGCGGGTTGCAGTTGATGTTATTCATACTACTTAATATTATTAATACGAAATTGTTTTTGTTTGCTTATTTTTAAGTTGGACTAACCACCGTTTGGTGGGGTAGTACCACCCTCTCACAGAAGATCGGCGTAAAGCAGCTATTACAGCTGCGTTTCGTACGATGAGTGAGAGAGCCGTAAGCCCAAGACCCTCCCCATCCCCCCCTTCCCCTTCCCTTCAGGTCGGCAATGTTTACTATATGTTTAGTTTTATTGAGCATCAGGATTAAGTTGGGAGACCGGAGTTCAATGCTCTACATTACTAAACCACAATCTAAGTACATACAGTCGGCCGACGACGGGGTACGGGGGTAGGGGCGGGTACTGTCCGCCCGGGAGACCATAATAGCGATTTGTATGCAAGCCGGGCAGAAATTATCAAGGGCTGTTACGTGTTTGGTTTGTTGGTGCACATATTTTTTTAATTCTTGGAATGTTAGATTGTAAAATTCGTGTAGGCAGTTCTTAAGGGGGCTAAAAATGAATTTTTGGGTTATTTTTGGATTTCAAGATGGCGGCCGCGCTCTTCGTGAAATATCCGTGATGGGTGTCGTGTAAGGGGTTTTAAGGGTGCTAAACATGAATTTGGGGTTATTTTTTTAATTCAAGATGGCGGCCGCGCTCTTCGTGAAATTTCCGTGATGGGTGTCGTGTAAGGGGTTTTTAAGGGTGCTAAACATGAATTTGGGGTTATTATTGGAATTCAAGATGGCGGCCGCATCCTATGTAAAATTGGGAATCAGACTGGAATAGGCTGGATTCGATTTCTCGTTAGTACTGGTGAGTTTACGTGATTTTCGTGAGTTCTCGTTAGTGCAAGAAATGACAAATGTCAAAATTGGCAAAAATGATAAAATTAGAAAAAATTACAAAAATTACAAAATTGGAAGAAATGACAAATATGACAAATTGACAAAATTACAAGAAATGACACGAAATACAATAAATGACAGGGCATTACAGCTAAATGACAAGAAAAGACAAGCCAACGAAAAAAAAAGAAAAAAAAAGTAAAATGTTCAAAATGACAGGAGAAGACAAATAGAAGAGAAATAGTATGAAATAATTAGGTATTCCTTTGTTTAAATATTATTATAATGTGTGACAACCCTTACACAAGTAGTCACCGCGCGACGCTGTCGGCTTTTACGCAAACATCAAAGGCGTCAGCGAACTGTATGATTACTTAGACTGTGACTAAACCATACATCAAATAAACATCACAGCTTCTTAGGGATGGGTCCAAATTTAATAAGCTGCTAAATTAGCAGTGCTAAATTTATTTAGTGTCAACACCTGTTAAATCATTTTTAAGAAATGTAACATCACCACTTTTGTCCCCATTCGGGGGTAGTCAGAGGCTTGAGTGGCCATACACCACCACATTGTGGAGGTATTAAGCCAACTCAAAGCCCACGTTTCACCAGATAGTCAGAACCCAACGTGACAGGTGGTGAACCTTGTCGCCGTGTATGCAGGAACTGACTATTACCTAATCCCGAGGGATAGGTAGGTTTCCTCACTGTATTATTACACCATTCGATAGTGTCGCTGATAAGGAACGAATTCTGGGAAATATTGACATACGGCAAACTTACGAAAAGTGTTATTTTTTAATAAACTGCTCCATATTTTCAAGTTGACTTTAATAAGTCATAACGTACATTACCTTTACCTTGTTTGAAATTATGCTCAATATTTTTTTTTTTATTTACCTTCTCAGAGCAGTCATCTTCACAACATTATGTTCTAATTACAAATTTTCAATCATTTTTGAACAATTAATCAGTTTAGGTTTAATAGTTAGGTAACTTAAGAGAAATAAAATAGTATTTTGTTTAAAATGAGCTCTTTCCTTAAGTTTGCCGTATTCAATTACTTCTCAGAATTCAATCCTTATCAGCGACACTATCGAATGGTGTAATAATACAGTACGTGGTTTTTTATTCTAAATCAACTAGTTCGATTCCCGGCTACGAATTTTGTTTTTCAAAAATCCAATGATGCAGTTTTAGTTTTCATCAAAATCGGCTCCGAGATTCTTTTGAGTACTTTTCTATATGCCTCATAGTTTCGGATTTGGCCATCCACGCACACTTGACAAATTCACCCTGTATAGTCAGAATCCAACATGACAGGTGGTGAACCTTGTCGCCGTGTATACAGGAACTGACTATTACCAAATCCCGAGGGATAGGTAGGTTTCCTCACGATGTTTTCCCTCGCCGTCAGCGAATTGTAAATTATGCACATAGATGAAAATTCATCCATTGGTGCATGCCACACCGGGGATGGAACCTGGGACCTTTTGATTGTTAGTCCAACCTGTTCACCACAGTCGCTTGCAGTGCAGTAGTTATCCCGAGATTCGAGTCTCCACGATTTTCCCTGTTTTCGGAACAATACACACTTAGGCGTTGTAATTTTTATGTATTGTTCCGCAAACCGCCAAAGTGGAAGCTCGTAGCACCCCAGCGAGACAGTGGAGCACTTGCTTCATTGCCCTGGATTTGCACGCCAACGATATGTTGCACACACAACCTTAATAAAATTTGTACGGAACCCTCAGAGCACGAGTCCTACTTGCACTTGTCCGATTTTAATTTGTAATGAGTAGCCCAAATACAAATTTTCATGTCTCTAGCTTCAGAAAAATTGGGACGCCCATACAAACTTGCACCCCCTATTTTACACCGTTAGAGGTGAAATGATGAAAAACGCTGAAATTACTGTTCTTAGTTTGTAATAAGAAGCCTAAATACAAATTTTCTTGTGCCTAGCTTTAGAAAAATTTGATCCCCATACAAACTTCCACCCCTTATTTTACCCTCTTGGGGGTAGAATTTTCAAAAGCGCTGAAATTACTATTTTGTATTTGTAGCCTAAACAGAAATTTTCATGTTTCTAACTTCAGAAATGAGGGAATTCCATACAAACTTCCACCCCTTATTTTACCCCCTTAGGGTAAGAATTTTCCAAAATCCTTCCTTGCACTTCTTTTACGCTATGAAAGGTACCTACTGTTCAAATTTCATGTTTGTATCACCAGCGGTTTGGGCTGTGCACGTTTTGACGGACGGATAGACAGACAGACGGACAACAAAGTGATCCTATAAGGGTTCCGTTTTTACCTTGTGAGGTACGGAACCCTAAAAACTCACAAAACGCCTCGTTTTGTGGAGCATGTATTTTATTTTTAATTATTCCATATATTATTATTATCATGGAGCTGCTCCAGACCCAGGGGTCTGGCTTGAAAATCTTGACCTTACATGAAAATTAGTATTTCGGCTACTCAGCCTACAAATACAAATATTCATGTCTCTAGCTTCAGAAAAACTGCGACTATCCATAGATACTTTCTCCCCTTAATTGTTGAATTCTCAAAAATCCTTCCTGTGGTCTTCTTCTACGCTATAAAAAGTTAATATTTCATGTTTCTAACCCAAGCGGTTTAGGCTGTGCACGTTTTGACAGACGGACAGATAGACTGACGGGCAAAACAGTGATCCTATGAGGGTTGCATGCATGCCCGGCATGCGTTGCATTGCCACTCCATCCGTCCGTCATCCTCCATCCATCCATCCATCCATCCATCCATCAGCCAAATACCTAAGGGGTAACCTTTTCGAAAAATGTGCGCGTACTAGGTCGCGGGCACAGCTAGTAACTAATTACTACTTTAATTTCAGTTATTACCCGATATTGTCAACAATTTTGCTTGTTTTCAGTTATTTAGAATTTTAAGTTGTTTTAATTTTACTTCTTTTGTCTTATAATATTAAACATTTAAATTATGTACTAGTCTTTTTTAAGTAGTACTACCTATTACCCAGTGTTGGGCAAAATTAAATTTCAGAACAATTAAAAATTAACAGTTAGTAAGCTTTTATTTACAATATCAACAAAATAACAATAAAAAAGATTACAAAGAAAAAATAACCTACGCACCTACCTATTAATAAAAATGTAGTGCTTAAATTGTACTTAAGATTTAGTGAAAATTTTCTTTTACGAAGTTACCCTTATACGACTAAATAAAAGTAGGCATAATACGAATTTAGTATATGAGTCACTTCTGTTTTTGATTTATCATGTCGTCTTTTTGATGTATCATGGTGTCTCGAAAATTCTAAATTCAAAAAATTCAACTCGCGGTCCTACGACATTGTTTGAGCAAAAAGCGGTCAACCTCGAGCTGTCAGTTGCAATTGTTCCAGCCTTAAATGAAGCGCGAATGAAATACTTTCAGTGAAGACTGAATGTGAACAGTGCAGAGAGTACGACTGTTTTGTGTACGTTGATATGTAAATACTGTTACAAAAATAATGCAAGTAACGTAAATAGCAGATATGGTACTTACCTTCTAACATCGCAATCAGCTTTTGCTCAGCACACTACGTGCAGCGAAATTCACACTTATTATAACTTATTGAATACATAAGAAGGCAATACGATGAGCCGTATTGGCAATATCGACATATTTTCAACATTATTTTTCGCGCGTCGTACTGTGTCCATAGACTCCGTTTAGTAGGATAAACTATTTTGGACTGTCTCATATCATCTTTCTTGATAATATCTTTGTAAGTAACAGATATAATCCATAGGTATTAGTCAAAACCGACCTCACTAACCCAATCCTGTAATTAAATCCGAAATAAGGTATAGCGTACTTACGTTTATAAATGCAATATTGTGCCGTATGTTCACAGCAATACAGGCTTTACTGCACTTAGAACGCTGACGGTACATTAAAAATACGAGGAAAATTTTCTCATTTTTATTTTCGGCCCGTCCTCAAGGTGCACTGCGCTCAAGCCATCTTATATTCGTTTAATCAAAACATCCGCCGACCACGTCCGCTATATAAAAGCCTTTGATAAGAACAGCTCAGGTAATATGAATGAGGATTAACTGTAGTGCGGCTTTCGCCTCGCGAAACCAGGCTTGATGGCTTTGAATCCAGTTATACAATGTTGCGTGTGAAAATATTTATGGAATAACTAACTAATAACTAGTTTTAGGTAAATAAACTTGTTATTATGGAGATAATAGCTTAACTAGCTGTCCTCGATAACGAACATTAACGTAAAAAATAATCGTACTAAAACGGACGGACAGATTGACAGACGGGTGGACGAATGGACTGACAGGGACGGACTGTATAATCTTACAAGGGTTTCTCATGCAGACTAAGGAGCACTAAAATGATAAGCTGAAGTGTATTTGATTTACTCCAGTCATACTACAGTTGATGAAAAGCCCGAATGACTCACTGGCACAGAAATATTCTTGGCAAACGCTCAGATTTTTTACAAAATCGCAAGTCGAGTGCCTCTTACGACTTATCAAAAGTACTTCGGATACAAATACTCGAGAATCTCGCTAGATCTCCGTCTCATGCCCCATTCGGGTATTTTCTCATTCGATAAATTACGAGAGTTTGTCGACACGAGTTCTGTTTAGTTGTTTGTTTACCATTTGTCGAGTTTCACGGCCGTTCAATGCGATAGTTTGAAAATTAATTTAACCTTCAGCTTGACCAACATTGGTTTTGAAACTTGTACTTACAAATTTAAGCAAAACCTTTTAATCTTTATTTATTTGAATACGGAAAATAACCCTTTTTCTAACGGCGTTTTACGTGACTTCTTAGTATCTTGCAACTGAGGAATCTTGCACCTTTCTAAAAACTTCTTTTTTTCGTGAGTAAAGTCAGTAAAATATATCTTAGAAACAGAAGTCAGTTTAAATTATTTGCGTCTTGACGATACATAATTATGTATTGCAATTTATTTAAAAAGCTCCGCGTGACGGGGGTCTATTTCCACTCCCATTTTAGTCCTCATCGCTTGCCCATCAACGTTTTATTAACCGACTTCGAAACAAGGAGGAGGCTCTCAGTTCGAACCGTATGTTTTTTTCCATGTATGTTACATTGGTGCTAATTCTGTTGGCTACGAATTACTGAACTGAATGAAACAAAAGTGATAATATTGTTGTCTTCCTCATACGTCACATCCATGACACAATTAATATATGAATAAATATTGCCCGACTAATACACCAAATATATCGTCCTAAACTAAGCAACGCTTGTACTATTGTATATGTATTGTAAATGGATAGGTATCGAACAATGGATTGAGACTCCCAATTTGGGAGCAATCCCTGTGACACCTAGCTCCGGACAAAATGCGGAAAGGCAATTAGGTGAATCAACAAGCTCCAATAAGCTGCATCTGCTATCAAAATATGTATACGTGGTCAGATGTCAAAACTCGACATATGTCTCTTCCCAGTCGTTACCTCAATACTGAGGATCGTGACGATTATGTACAAAAAACTTCTGGAGAGCAATTTTCCTCCACCGGCTTCTGTCACCCGCGACGTGTACCGCTTTGTGCAGTTGGAATTGCGTAAGCTCAGTGATCTGCGAGCTCCATCTAGCGGGAGGTCTGCCACGAGATCTAGTGCCCTCCACTTTTCCCGTCATAATAAGCCTTTCCAGGCAGTCGGAGCTTCCACGTGAGATATGCCCAAAGAAGGTCAAAATGCGAGCCCTGCACGTGGCCGTGAGGCGATCCCTAATGCGCAGCTCGTCTAGGATAGATATGTTGGTACGCATTGCTGTCCATGGAATGCGCAGAAGACGACGCCAACACCACATCTCAAATGCGTTGATTCGGGCTAGCATATTGGCTCGTATGGTCCATGTTTCCGAACCATAGAGAAAGATGGAGAACACTAAGGACCGCACTAGTCTGACTTTGGTCTGCCTTTGAATAGCACGGTCTCTCCATATTTTTCCCAGCCGGCTCATAGCCCCCTTGGCTATTTGGATTCTGCGGATGATCTCCTTTTCGCAGTTGCCATCATCATACGACATATGTAGCCGCTGCCAATTCCGAAACTTGCGGCGGCAGGGCGGCCGGGGCGGCGACTTGAACTTAGTTTAGTTGATTTAAGTGTGTGCGCGATCAAAATCAGCACCAGTGTATTTCTTTTAGAACAGGCTTATAAGGATTTGAAGAGAATGCTATCGATATTGGATGGAATCGAGCGGCCTCGATCGGAACGAATGAATGTTAAAGACAGGGGTTGATGCTGCTAGGGCTTATTTGATCTCGATCCAATCTCCGCGCTCACATTACGTTTCCTTCATAGCTATGGTAGTAACTGGAAAAGAAGGCTGTGCTTTTAGCATTATTAGGCCGGCTGCATATTATCAGATATTCTCTCTCAGAAAAACGCCGAAAGGCACTCCGCGCATACATTTTGTACCAACTGGACTCCGCAAAGTACCAGAAACTCGCCGGTCGTCCACGAAGTTTCTGACAATTTGGTTCTGATAATCTGTGGCAGGCCTTAATAGTAGTATAAATAAATACTTCTTACAATACAATCATATCATATCATAATCATATCATTTTGCGCCAACCTTTAATTTGATTAAGCTAAATATACGTTCTCCTTCTCATAGTCACAATGTAGGAACAATACTTTTTTTACTTTTTGTTTACGTAAAATTTAATGTGTTGTAATTTTATCAGCATAAAAAACACAGATGGCGTATCTATTTTTTTCCTCACGTTATTTTATGTGACACATTGTTGGAACTTTTTGTATGAAATTCGGCAGCTCCAGTGTTAATGCTAATTAAATCTGTACAGCTGAGCGTGAATTTGTTTGGTCCAGTGGCGCGATTAACGAGAGACAAGTGCTCTCGCACTAGTTCGTGCACTTTTATTCGTTGCATGTGTAATTCGTAATTTAAAATCTTTTTTAAGGCGCGTACACATGAGCCGAGCGGCGCGTCCTAACAATAAGCTTTGACCTGACTAAAGATGTGATAAACGGCTTTATATTAAAAGCACGTTGTTACGCTTGTGCTTGTTTTTAAAAGTCGTTGTAAAAGTGCTTTTCTGCTTTTTTGCTTTTTTAAATTAAACAAAAATTCGTCCGTCAATAAACGGACAACAAAAGCAAAATGCTTACTAAACATAAGTTCAAGCAAAAAGCCAAAAACTTACGCGCTGAAAAATTGATAGTGAGTCTTATGTGCGTGGAAATATGGTTTTTAATCTATTATAAATTATTGCTTTTTATGGGTAAAGAAATAAGGTTAAATTTAATTAAATATTGATTTGAACTGTATTGTCATACAAATAAGGTTACTTTTTGTAATATTTTGGAATTTCTTTCTCTTTCTTGCCGTCATTGCTTAAAAGCAACACGCTTAAATTTGTAAGCGCGCTTAGGCGCTTACTTAAAAAAGTGAACTTTTCAAACGGCTTTTCGTTTAAGCACCCACTTCTAGACCTGACTAATAACAAAAAAAATATCTTGAATATGGAAGCATTATAAATTTAATAGAACAATTTTTTTTACAATAACCTATTCGTAAACTTTTTTAAGAAAGCTCCTTAATTTATACATAAATATCCTTCGTCACGGCATAACAATGGAGGTGCCTACAATGAAGAATAGGATAGTAAGTCATTATTAATCCGGATATTGCTTAGTTATCGGGGCGGTTATATCCACGCCGGATATCAGCGGTTTTGTATGGAAATGCCTTCGGATTGGTCGGTTCCGATTTTAATAATTCAAAGGTCTATTTTAGAGGCTGTGAAGGTTGAATGTAACGATACGAAATTCAAAGATTTTTACGTTATCTTTTTAAATTAGCTTACTAACAACGCGAGGTCATGACATTACAATTAGTCACGTTAGTTGCTCCAACTAATGCGGGTACTATACACTACCAAATATTTAGGGTCCCTAACTCGAAAAAAGAGGTACTTATTCATATGACACATCCCTATAGAGAATGGGCCCCTAAACAGAAACCTCTATGTCGCGAAAGCTCGTCTGTGACGCGTAGTAACCTTTTTTTCCCTACTGTAAATATAAAATAAGGAATACAAAGCTGTTCGTACATTGTTTTGTCGTTTGTAACTTTTTTACAATGATTCATTTTCAGCAATATTCCATTTATTAAAAACAGATTGTTAAGTTTGAGCGAAATTTTCATAAACACCTTTTTCAGTATAATTGAGTTTATTTTTCATTTGGCCGCCCAGTGGGCGCCGATATTCCGCGAATTTCGCTTTAATTTTGTTTTTGGCAGAATTTCAAACATTGGCAAAATACCTGACAGTTGATTTGTTTAGTATTTAGTTTTATTTTAAACCTTTAGTGGTATTACAGCAGAATAACATTAGTTGAGAAATAAGTAGAGCTTTCAATACATAACAAAAGCTTTTTGATCACGACAATAAATAAAGAAGTGGTGGCAATCCTCCACTATCTCCACAAAACTTGTTAGGCTATAGTCGGAAACTGTTTCCGAATATAGCCTAAGATAAGCCAAACTTGTCTTTGACAAACTGGCTAGTTATGTCTCACAGTAATTGTGGCGGACTGTGATCGAACTGCAGCTCTACCATGGTAGAGAAACTCATAAGTTTTACGCGTAATTTACGTTCGAGAGTCTACGTTTAAATATTTGTACGGCAACTTAGCCGGCCACATTTTATTGCCTAAGAAGGCACAGGGATAGATGGTTCACTAGTAGCACAGTCAACCGGGACAAGACAAAACGCGAGACAAATAGATTTTGCCTCATTCTCTGCTATACATTAAGAAAGAGATAGAGAGTGACATAATGCGTGACAAAAGTCTTATCTTGTGTGCTAGCGTGCTAGCCCCACTGATGGTAAGTGGCAACCGTCGCCCATGACATCTGTAACTTATGGGGTACCGACGCGGTGCCGACCTTAACATGCCCTTTGAAGAACATATTGTAGTGCATAGGAAAGACTTCACACACAAATTGCCATACAAATATTTTACATAGGTAGAGGCTAGCGACAGCAACTCCACCAAACTTATGGTAGAGGTACTGTACATATTTCTGTTATCTATCGGTAACTTGTCAAGTCCAGACGAAGGAAACTCGAGCTGATTGTGAAAGGTACCTAGATAAGATATCGAGGTTTTAGATTTTAAACTAAGTTGATTGGAATGCTGTAAATTTAAATTAGTATGTTCAATGAACACAAGAATTTATCGCTTCTGTTTCAGGTAGGGCGGATGTGTTTAGTTTTTCTTCTTCTTTGGTAATAGGTAGCGAGTCTATGGCCGCGTCTACAAGCACCAAGCAGCCGCGCCCAAGCAATCACATATGACGTTACGTCTACGTAGTCAGACGTTAAAACTGATTGATTGGGCGCGCCGCCCAGCCCATACAGGCGCACAATAGAATACTCTCAACATTATAATTAAGGTCTAAAAATCAGGGACAAATGTAGTGAAACAACTGAACTAGTTTTTGTCTTAAGATTTATTTTATTATTGCTCGTTACTTAAAGACTCTTGTAAAGAAATAGCTTTATAGCACAATTAGGTATCTATTGCTTCCGCTTTTGTCCTCCGTCTTCTTTTATGACACTAATTGGACGTAATAGGACTGTGTTTTTGTGCCCGCTCCTTTTAAGTACTAAGTTTTATAAAGTTAAGAGGATACTTAAATATGTTCGCTTTTTAAGTATTTATTTTTCCCACACTGAAGTGTAACTAAACGCCATCCATCAATGACAGTGGAAAAATATTTCACAAGGAAATACACACGATCATTTCGAAGAAAATTTTTAAGATTGGCCTCAAGATATCAGATAAATATCTGACTTTTATATAAAGCACCTTAGAATCGTCGCGTAACTGTGGATTTAGAATTAAGGCGACACTTTATTGAAAATTAAATTAAAAAAAAACATTTATAAACTCAGTACTATGTCGCTTTGTCAGGCATTCCGAACAGTCGTTAATAATATGTTCTTGCATACCCTAGTCCAATATTCTTCTTATTTTTAGCATATGCTTAGAGACCAACCTGGATTCAAGCCGTCCGAAGGTCTGTGACATGGCTTAACAACTGCTATCTAGATGACAGCAACCAGGACCTCTGTTTACCTAGTCCATAGTACCCTAAGTAGTAACTTCTAAACTATTTGACCTAGAAATGTGTTACCCATGTTAGCGGAAACTTAATGGAAGTTCGAGTTGCGGAGAGGAAACTGCGTGCAGTTTGGAACCGGCTCTGACACGCACTTTGTCTTTTATCCATTAACCCATATTTGGATTTCATTCACATACCTTCTGTGGGGTTAATACCGTCACAAAGATGAATTGCGGCAATTCTGCTAAAGCAATTCATTTTTCCAAACCTCCAGCAGAATCCCCTAAATTTCCGTGAAACTGTCACGAATGGCGTAAAATGTGTCAGTATTCTACAGAAATTTAGCGGAATTGCTAAGGATTCCTCAGAAAATCGGAAAAATGAATTGCAATGCAATTCATTAGCACTATTACATAAGGACCGTATTAGGTCCGCAGTTCATAAAAAGTTTCACAACACAAATATTTGCAGTAGGTATATGTCTTTAAAATGCTTCTCTAGTTTTCATCGTGATAATATTATCTCAGTAATCTTCACAGTTCCAGCCCCTCGCGAATAGCTGAAGGGATGAAGTTAATTCTTATTCCCAAATGGTTCTAATTCAGCGAAAATTCCAAGTGATGTAGCACCTATCTTATAAGGGCGTAGCGAACACACCGACCATGAAATAAGTTACCTACGAGACGTTTTTCACATTAATCGCTTGGAATTTTCAGAGCGTTGTTGTTTCAAAAAATTAGGCATTTCACTAGAATAACAGATTTCGGCAATGGAATTTCGTCTAGGGAATTTGACGGTTACGTGTTTTTGTGTTGGAAATTTCAATATTGTTTTCGTTGTTTTTTTTTCATGGACCGGATTACGAGCGTATCAAGTACTAGTATTAGAAACCTATTAGATAGATAATGAATAGTACGGGTAGGTACTTGCGAAGCTCATCAGATAATTATATCACAAATATAATCGCTATGGGTCACAGCGCACGCGACACGTCATAAATCATTCCACAAATTGTAATCAAAGAAAATTCTCTCACATATTTTTTGCGCGCATTACCACGGCTGAAACAATTAAGTAGCCACTAATGGCTAACAACATCAATCTAATCTTCCCAGTTTTCTTTCTCGGCCAATTATCTTTTTTTTTCCTCTCTGACGTCACAACCAACGAACCGAGGCGGAGAACAAACTAATTAATTTTTACTCATTTACAAGTCGTTTATTTTAAGCGCTCTTTGAGTGGCATTGTGAAATTATGCGGCAATTTTTCTCGTTTTTACCAGATAATTGTAATCTATGTGGATTGTTCTAATTGTGTTCCCTTTTGTTTCAGGTAAGTTCAATTAGTGGAACGAAGACCGAGTGAGCCAATTGCTCGCGCGATTGAGCAATTAAATGATTACCTTGAAACAAGTAATTAACACTATAAGGTGTGGTAATGGTTTTTATTCACTTAATTTATTGCGTGTTTATGACACCTACCGCTTATGTGGCTACAAATTATTCAGAGAAATAGGCATACTTGTTATTTTTAACTTTTGCCACGTACAGTAGTTACGTGAAAACTGAGTAGTACCTATAGTTAAGTAGCTAAAAATACATCTTATGTAAGAGGTATTTTAATAGTGGTGACACACCGGAGTCAGAACGACGAATATTCAAAAATGTTTCCTCATTTCCAGAAGTTTTTCAGTGAATTTTCTCGTAGTTCAGCAAGTACTTTTCCTATTCTGTGGTTCAGCTAAAGTCTGTCACCACCATAAGCCAGTTAGTAGTTTTATATTTATAAAATAATAGTAAGATATCATAAGTTGGGTTTAGGAAGATAGTAATCGCTCCGCTGTAAATATCGATAAAGCCGAAACAGTATCCACAAATTGAAAGCCGATCCCAGAGAAAAAGGCTAGGAAGAAGTAGTTAGGTATGTGATAAATTTCAATGGAATGGATTTTTTTAATTTCGTGGATGAATTTTCATCTATGTGCATAATTTACAGTTCGCTGACGGTGAGGGAAAACATCGTGAGGAAACCTACCTATCCCTCGGGATTAGGTAATAGTCAGTTCCTGTATACACGGCGACACGGTTCACCACCTGTCACGTTGGGTTCTGACTATCTAGTGAAACGTGGGCTTTGAGTTGGTTAATACCTCCACAATGTGGTGGTGTATGGCTACTCAAGCCTCTGACTACCCCCGAACGGGGATAAAAGTCGTGACGTTACATTATTATTATTATTATTATAAATTTCAAATTAATATTTCATAGATAATTAATCTGCCAAATTGATACCACTGAAAGTTCATTTGCTGGACTCAGTAACAAGATCTCAGTAAGTCCATTAGGACAAAGCTAACCGTTGAGTTTCGGTCGGAAGATGGAGCTACTTGCGCCAAGTTTCATGCTCCAATCTCCCAAGTTACGACGATCTATGCGAATTAGAATGGGGCATACCTAGTTACGTACTTTGGGACGTTACAGTCAGTAAACCCTTGGGGTATGTACCTGAGTAGAACTAACTGTACCGGCCCTTTTAGATAAGCCCTTGATTAATTATAGCAGTTGACTGATAAAATTCTTATTGTTAAATTTTTCAAGACATTGACCAAGATATTATTACAACAAAAACCCAAACAAAGTATTGTCTTGCATAGTATTTGTTTGATATTAAAATATCAAGCAAAGCCAGGAGCAAAGTAAATAATACCTCTAGGTATAAACTGGGTAAGTTATACTCACTAAAGTTGTGGCATTATGTAGCTTTCAGCATCACAGGCAAACTTAAATGTTCTAATTAAAGTAACTTATGTATGAAATGAGCCGGCGCCATCTTTGAGTGCATGGAAACTGAGTTTTAAGAGGAGGGTTCGAAATTTGGTTGATTTTCTATTCTACTTTTTCTTTAAGTAAGTATGTGGACTAGGAATCTTATATTTAGATGTATGATTTTTGACTATATTATCTTGAGTATCTTTAAATCCAAATCACGATTTGATGAAATTTTCTCGATAAAAAAAATTTATGAAATGAGCTCTAATTATTTACAATTTTCCTTGCTACCACGATGTTTTTACGATTTAGATCACGAAATTATTTCTAAAACATAGCAAATAATGATATCTAAACTACCCTTCAACCATATTTTAATTCATGAAGTAGTTTTTTTTTAATTCAAGTAAATGTGGTTTGGCGCTTACGTTGTTTATTTCCGAGCGCGCGCACAATATCGCCATCTCACATTTTAAGTACTTGAACTAACCATGTCTCTCTCTAACTTTGTATTGTCAGTGTCCGCTCGGACTTGTTCGACGTCGGACCTGTGAAGGATTTTTAAAAAAATATTACGAAAAAATATTACGGTCGTGCCACATTACAGGTACAGTACAGTATTTACAGTCCGCCGACGCCTATGATAAATAAATAAATATCCTTGGAAATTCTTTTACACATGACTACCTGATCCCAAACTAAGCAGAGCTTGTACTATGGAAACCAGATAACTGATATTACTACATATACTACTTTTTGTTTGTAAATACAAACTAAATATACACTTAATTACACCTAGACTCGGGACATGCGGACATGTTCATGCACACAAATGCATGTCCTGGGCAGGAATCGAACCTACGACCTGCACTGCAGCGTGATTTTCGTTTGCTTTTCCTTGTCTTGTGTAATTTCTTTTCATCTCTTGTCATTTTGTGTCATCTCTTGTCATTTTGTGTCATCTCTTGTCATTTCATAGTTATTCGTGTCATTTCTGTAAAAACTCCCTATTTCGCTTACTGTTATATACTTGCAGCATGGTCTTGGGCCGACAGTGGGAATACATTGCTTGTCAAAACAATGGAGTCGCTTTATTGCGTTTGTTGTAGGTATGGATGGGCAAGTAATAAATATATCATACATCAATAAATTATCGTAAAAAATAACATTACAGATATGGATAGGAAAATGTTTGTCCGTCCTATTCAATCTATTATATTATAAACGAAAGTAACTCTGTCTGTTACCTTTTCACGGCTAAACCGCTGAACCAATGTTGATGAATTTTGGTATGGAGATAGACTGGGTCTTGGCGGAGAACATAGGCTACTTTTTAGGGTTCCAAAGGGTGCTAACGGGACCCTATTACTAGGCCTACGCTGTCCGTCTGTCTGTCTGTCCGTCTGTCAGCGCGGGCTGTATCTCACGAACCGTAACAGGTAGAGAGTTGAAATTTTCACTGAATGTGTATTTCTGTTGCCGGTGCAGAACAAATACAAAAATATAATAACATTTAAATATAAATATCAAGTCTCAAACTTGATATTTTTGATGTGTTTATTCTACGGTGGTACGGAACCCTTTATGTGCGAGTCCGACGCCTTCAGATCTTATGAATGTTTTCTTGAAATAAATATAGTGTATTTTAAGTAATTAACTGGCCAACCCTCAGGTCCTACCTACCATGTTAGGATCTTTTTCGTTCTAGCGGGTGTAAACCGTGATTTAACGAGTTAATGTGATAATTTTTGTATTTAAATTATTCAATTCAATGTATTTGTTTCAGACATAGTCCAATATTGATTATTAAAATTATTATAATTTCACAATAAATATAAAACAATAAATAAAAGTAAAATTAAATTAAAAAAAATAAAAAAATATTTTTTATTTTTCATGTTTTATCATTAAAATACAATATAATATAACATAAATTAAAATAAAATACAATAAAATAAAAACCTACCCCTAATTAATCAAATACCGTCCGCGTGGGATACTGGCTGCATGTCCTCCCTGTATTCAAGCTGTTCCTGTTGTCAAGCGAATTTTTTGAGCAAGGAAAGAGCCAGCCCTCTTGTCACCTGTGGCGGTAACCAGTCTAAGGGTGATTTTGATAGATAAAAAAATAAAGATAAAAAGATAAACAAAAAATAAATGCATGGTTAAATCAATAAAATTAATAAAAACTGAAAATTAAATTAAAAAATAAATTAAATATGGTAAAAAAAAATATTATGACACCGCTGATGACTTCATGATCGGCATCGAAGTTAAGTACCAAAGTATTCCTTAGCCTACGAAACATGAAAAAGATAGTCATATCCGGCAGTCAGTCACTTACACAGAGTATGTACATTTTTACCCGACTACGGTGGGCGGAGGGTTATGATTTTGACCGATATGTATGTATGTTCATCTGCTCCCGTATAACGTCCAAACTATTTTTATATCATAATAATTTGACTAATGAGATATCGTTGGACGCGTCTGGATCGTCCGCTGGTTATAGGCTATTATACGATCGAAGTATTGTTATACGTATCTATCAGCATATTGTAGGTATCGTTTGTCTTCTTTTGACTTACTTTGTCTTCAGCAATAAAAACAACATAGAAATTAAATTTTTTTTTTCAAATACACTCGACATAAAAATCCCATATAAAACGAAAAAAATATATTTGAATATTTTCATCCATTTCATCTATTTTAAAAGGTGCACTGGGACATATTATTTTAATTGTACGAATTAAACAATATTGTTCCTTCAAAAAATAACTATACTATAGTCTACTCCATAGCTGTTCTGTCCTAGCTAAGCGAGAGGGATATATCCTTCGGCAGCTCACGCGACGCTAGCCACACCCCGAAACTAAAATTCATTTTTTTCTTGTATCGTCTTAATTGAAATAAAGCGTGCGAGACGGTGCGCGGCGGCAACTCGGGACACGGCAAAGTTTCGCGATGCCGTTTAAACTCATACATCTCCACTCCATACACTCAGACAACTCAATTAGTTACCAAACTATGCAGTTACACTACCGTGGGTGTATTTTCTTATGTTATGTGACACATAGTTGCCTATGAATTATGTACTATGTACTGCAAACTCAGAAAGGTATTTCTGATAGCATCACATTACTTGAAGTTAACTCAATAATGAACTTTGAGCTTTTAAGAGGTAGAATAGTCTGCTGCATAGTATTTTCCTTTTATGTACATACCACAATACCAAACTAGAAATAACACTGCAAATACATTTTAAATTGCAGTATGTAAAACAAAAAAATATGTGAGCAAGATGTAGCAAGGCTTTTTCATAAGGATTTAATAATAAAGATCCCAATTATATAAGAACAGGCAAACAGGTACTGTATTTAATTAAAAATACCGGTTTTAATTGAAATAACGGTATGACTTCACACGTGGGGTCCCGAAATATTTGGCCCGTAAATATGTGGTGCCAACAATTTCTAACATTCCATTCTACGTATGACCGCGTCGAGCCTCACGTAACTACGGAGTACATGTTCGTACTGTTGCATATTTATACTGTGGTACCGCTACCGATGGCAGAACATGTTTCAAGTAAGAATATGATGATGCCATAATATAGTAGCGACTTCCACCAATTTCAAATAGGTATTTAATCATAGTACCATGGAAGCTTGGCGCGCGCGTCCTAGTGCAAACTAATAATTATTAATATAATGTATTTAATATTCTACACTTTCAAATAGGGATTATTGATTTAATATTAACATTCGCAAAGTTCATAGTCAAGTTCAAGGTGTTGCAAGATAATTAAGGTTTCTGAGTCCGACAGACGGATTTACTTAGTTTTATTATCTAAAGAACATAGATGTTATAAACTTCATATTGACACCAAATACTTTTTGTGATGTGCCTATTGACGTAATGAAATAGGTACTAATCCTCAGTAGATACTTAATCCGGGATAGTGCGACACCTCTGTAGAGGATTAGATACATCCTCAGGCGAATGGATTAACATAACGGGCCTAAAACTTCGTGGATAGTGTGCCGTCTAATTTAGATTGTAGAGACCAGTGTTCTGTATTCTGAGATTTAGATTATAGACAAGATCTTTCAGTCTTCATTGAAGTATCTCAACGTAAAATTTAAGAGATAACATCTATTAGAAAATCGATGCAGACGTACGTCTTTTTACATAAGTTTTCTCTTGAGAATAATTTATTCATGCGAAACATAATTATTTAACAATCAATTAACTACAGCTAAGGATTTAACTACTGATTAAAGGTTAGCAGCACGAAATACTGGATTGGATATTGTACTCAATATGCTCAAATAATCTAGTAGCTATAATGTAAAAAAATATTTGTTTCCACATTTGAATAGTAGTTACACGTAATACTTACATTAAAAGTCCATATCGCGGGACCGGTATCGCGATCCAAACGTTTTAAAGCCAAGCATGCTTAAGAATATAACAAATAAGTATGATAAAAATAGTTGCAATATTCTACAAAGGATAGTAACAAATAGCCCCAGTGGGTCACATAAACCCCTATTCATATTAACGATCGCGATTCGAGTGGAGCGCGGCCATCAATCGCGCTCATAGTTGCGCGACAGTTTGATCGCGACGCGTTTATCAAGCGTGTGTGAACCTGACCTAGTGCGGAGATAACGATTGAAAGGTGCCTGTGGACCACAGGCTGTGGTACACATTTATATGAGTTATGTATTAGTAATATTTTTTTTTAATATTGAGTGGAAATCAACACATAATATTAAGTACTTTTTTAAAACAATTCAGGCTTTCAATTTTTGGGCCTTATACGTCAGCAACGTTTGACTGATGTCTTTGGTATTGCAAGAATATATAGGCTACGGAGCAGCTTAACATCAGGTGAGCCGTACGCTTGTTTGCGACCTTAGGCACATAAAACAACTTAACTTACATGTAACTCGTAAATAGTTTTGCTTCGCTATCTTATAGAGGTACTAACTATTTCCTTAGAAACACAACTTCGAATAATTACTCCTTTCATAATGTTACAATTTCGGACTTTGTTATTATTCAATTAAATTATGTAGTTTAATTAAAGTACTCGGTGTTTACATTACTCTGGCGTGTAGCTCACCCGTGACTTACTGAAACTTTTTGATTATTCTGAAATGGGATGTTAGCTGAGTTTGCTCAAAGAGCTAGAACAATGTATGAGAGGAAACTTGCTCGGGTTTTGATGCGAGTAATGCGAGTACTTTGTAGTTTCATAATAAAACATAATGTTAATAATTAACCCAGTTTTCGGGAGACTTAAAAGCATATGTTTATACATTGAAATATACAGGGAAATTTAAAATTTTCATATCATTATAGGTAGTAAAGTTGGTTAAGTATCTAGACAAAAATGGCTTATACACGGTGACGGTGGTAGATATGCCGAACTATAAGGCCGCCTTTCCACCGCGGCGCACAGAGAGAGAGGCTACGCTACCATAGAGATGAGGCTACGCACGAAATGATCATAATTGACGTAATTTCGTGCGTAGCGTACGTAGCGTGCGTCGCGGTGGAAAGGCGGCTTACAACAAGAAAAACAACGAATGTTCTAAAAAACATTAGAAGAATATGGAAATATTTTCCATATTCGCTCGTGATTCGGTTCAAGTCTGTCACCGCGAAAAGGAAAACATTAACCTTACATTTCTTAGTTCTTCAAATAACAACAAAAATAAATATACGCTTCGCTTGCTTCGTCTAGGTAAGGTAATCGTCGTTCTCGCTACTAATAAAATAAAACAAACATTATTTTTGAACCCACACAATAAAAGTTTAATTGAATTGAATTCTCCACGAGTACAAACATGAGGCTTGTCATCAAGGAAAATTATAGCTTAACTAGCTCTTAGTTTATTTCCGCCGGGAATATGATAGCGGCTGCGATTCCAGACGTCTAATTTACTGGGACACCTCTCCCTTGCTTTATGAGAACGACATTTGCTAGACTGTATATTGCTATACCTACTGTCCTTCTAGCCTAATAGATTGGTCTACAGCTATTTCTGTCTACAAACCGTTACGTAGGTATGTCTTTCCCATACTTTGAAGCGTAACGATTTATAGATGCTTATGCTTGAAGACAAATCCATTGGTGGCGTCTTCATCAGGCGCATGCCTCGCGCGAGCACTCACTTTTGACGTCGGAACGCATAGACGTAATGTGAGTAATATGAGTAATATGAGTGCTCGGGTGAGGCATGCGCGCCATATGGACACATCTATTGAACTAGAGAGACTGTTCACCTCTGAGCTGAAATGTATAGGGAGATATGAGCTGTCAATTGGGCAATATTGTCCTGCCTTGTATTTTTACACCTTTATCATGAGTATGAAACAGACCAATCAAAGTTCAATTTTCAAGACTTACCCACTATTAGATACCAATCGATTGTAAGAAGTAGGTATATGAATTGTAACATACGCATATCGAAATCAAAAGACACTTAGACCGAGGCCCCACTGGTAAGGAGATTGCGACGCGACAGCGATCAAAGCCTTATATAATCGTATTGCAGTGGCCGCATCACGTAAACGAAAATTTGTATAGAAATCGCTTTATACGTGTGTTTACTAACAGATATTTACTTATAACAAGATTAATGTACAAACTAATGATTACTTGACCGTTGGTTAATCGACGATTGAACCACACGAAACTGTAACGATCTTTGCACACTCAGCTACATTACGACCAAAACACGCGCCTTTATTAGAAACTGTTCACATATTTGCCTATTGTGTGGGATAAGCAAGGGTAGGCACGCCACGCGGTTCTATTACGAGTCAAGGCACACTCATTCCGAACGTCCTCGACATCCATAAGTCACCTCATACATATTCGGCGTTTTAATCATGTTTATGTAAATATTTGTTCTTGTTTCTGCATATACAGTTATATTTAGGACAGCCTAATTTCGAAACGCTGGTTTTGATTAAGTGTTCCTCTATATGAAGAATAATGTGCAGTTATAAATATCGTGGAGAGTGCGAGAAGCCATGATATAAATTTGTTTGGAAACGCGTCGCGTCGCGTTCGCATATTTTGTGAATCCTCGCGTGTGAAGTTTCACGGAGTTATTCATATTTATGGCGAGAATTTTGCCTCCTTCGCCTTTGATCGCACTCGCGTTAAGATTTAAGAATTACATTTTGTAGACTTTTAAAAGCGGTTGATGTTTCTATCACGTAGATAATTCGGATATAAGGTGCTTTTTATAAGGCAGCGTTGATGTGCATATTGACAAAATGATGGGGTTCGGGTTCTTTGAACGAAACCCTTATTTTACCGTGAAATTCCAATTTGTGACTTGTAAGGTTTACAGAAAAAATAATATTTGCTGACCCGAAGAAGGTTTAACGTGCTATCGCATCATAAATCATTTGTTCTGCTCTAGAGTTTAGATCGCATCATCAAAATTGTCACGCACTTTCAATACTCCAAATCGATCCTTTCGTTGGTCTCTCAGTTTTCATGAGTACTACTATCATCGTTGTTACAGAGGTGATAAAGCTTTTAATATTGTGCTGTTCTATTCTAGGTACGTTAGGTTTTGGGTATTAAAAAAACTGTCATATCCTTAGAACTAATGAATATTTATGTGGCTTGAGATATACTTAATGTTCGTCTTTGATAGTTGTAAAGTAATCGAAGGATTATAAAACATACTTAAATCTTCCATGTTTGCTTCTACCGTTTTATAAAATACATCCCCTATATATTTAATTAGTAATTTATCGTTCTAGGCGACATTGATATACGGGTATACGTTCGGTGACATTCAGTACAGTCAGATAAATAGTACCCAAAGGGTGCTTAGGAAAGTCGTTATTCTTGTAATAAAACGTTTTATTGCGCAGGTAACATGCCCAGAGTATTCCCAGCTCTAATATGATAAAGTCTGGGATTAGGGTCTGGAATATCGGGATAATAAGACTAGCCTTAGTCCGTTTTGTGGTTTATATAAGGTTTTATTCACACGCCTCACCTAACCTGTAGGACGCCGTAGTGCCCTATTAAGGCTAATGTTTTGAAAGCTTAAAATTTACAAAAAGATGTGCTATGTAACTATAGAACATAGTATATTTTACATTTTATTGAACTAAATAATATTTCTTAAAGAAAATTCCTGGGAAATATCTCCGGTCTAGAGAAGCTCAATGATTTTCCAATGTAACATGTCTGTTTAAGTTTGCTCACATTCTCAACATCTTGTTTGACTTCAGAGTAATAGGATTGATTTCGAGTCTTATATTGAGTCTTTTCTCGTCCCGAGGCTTTTAATAGTGGGGTATTATTTAAGATCTAGTGAACTGAAACGCTAAGACATTACTATAATATTCAGTCAGGCAGAAATACTTAGAATAGTTCACAGATGTATCCTCCGAGGGGTAGGTAGAGGTGGCACTAACATTTTTCTTATGGAAGTTTGGTCTCAATACAACTGATACAAGTTAGCGCGCACATAACTAATAATTGCTTATACTAATATGCACTTGTCATTTAATAAAATGAAAACGTACATAAAGTGTATAAAATGATAGCAGTATCTTGTCTTGTTAATTGATACTTGGACTACTCCGATTATGTCATTATAACTAAGATTAATGGTCGAGTTTATGATCCTGAGCGGCGTTAAGCTTTTCTTTTCCATTAATTTTTAATAATTGACGTTTATCGCTCAAGAGCGGTTTTTAGGCATCATTCCTTTTGTACCCTTAGGCCCTACTCTTTTACAAACGAAAACGAAATTTCGGACGAAATTCGCGTATTTCCTACTACGTTTCTCATTGATTCCGACATTTCTTACGAACGAAAATTGTTTGACGTTTAGATTCGACGACGATGAAGACGTCAAACAAATTTCGTTCGTAAGAAATGTCGGAATCAATGAGAAACGTATTAGTAGGAAATACGCGAATTTCGACCGAAATATCGTTTTCGTTTGTAAAAGAGTAGGCCCTCTTATAGCACGTTTTTCACCTTTAGAATTGACTACATATTGTAGACTGTAGGGTTTTTTAGTTAAGAAGTCAGTTTATTTCTATATTTTGAATATTAAAGTCAAGAGCATTTAGTATTTCTATTAAACATTATTTTGCTACATCATGCTATCAGCTAAGAGTCAACTAGAAATTCTAATATGCATATATCAAGCTATGCTTAACTCGTATTTTCTTTCCTTTATGGGGATTTACTTCAATCCCGGCCTTCAGATGCGTACGAGTTTGTTTTCTAAATAATATATCACACTTAGCTAAGATTACTTTAAGTCCCGTATAAGAAGATATATTGAAGGCTTAATATAACTTCGGTGTTATTTATTCTTTATTGGGGCATGCGCAAAAACGTTGGATGTGAAATTAAAAAGAGCAACTCTTGTTTTAATAAAAGTAAAACAAAAGTTTTTCATCAATCTCGAGAAGAACAAATAGATTAAGTAATAATTAAAAAACTCGCACATAAAGGGTTCCGTACCACCGTAGAATAAAAACGTCAAAAAAAAACAGTTTACTGTACCCTTTATTTTTGCCTACTTTGAAAAAAACAAAGTAACAGTAATATCAAAAAGTCTACGTCAATATACCTATATGTGTGTATATGTGAATAGGTGAAACGTCAAACTAACGAATTTCCTTGACCGAAGGGTGAAATTGTATATAGTGTGAGTAACGTTTTCTTTTCATAATTTAGTGCACTTATAATGCACTTTTTATTAAAATATAACGTCTCCGCACTCAATCGGCATATAAACTTTTACTATGCCAAATTTCATACTCCTCCGTCCACGCATCTTCGAAAAATAGTTACGGAACGGATTTACTTCACGTATTAATACTATGATGAGGATGATGATGATGACCACGTGACATATGACCACGGACCACGGCCATCCTCTAGATGAGAATATTTTCTTGTTTCATACTTTTTAGAGCGTGATTTTTCAGTAAGTAGTTTTTCACTAGTCTACTCCCTTTACTATAGGAATTATAGCTGTGTATTCTTCAATTCTATAGGGCCTATAGAATTGAATAAAACACAGCTATGATTCCTCATACGAGCTCCCACTTCCATCAGGAAATGGTCATGCGACATCCTTTTGAGGTCGCCGTGCGCGGCGGCTCTACGTAAAAGAGGCGCCTTTACGCTTCTCTCATTCATACATGTATATGTAGCTGCACCCTAACGTTGTGAGCTTGCAATCACATATAGTGGGCTGTGTTTATTTTTTATTGGAATATCTTAAATTTTAGTTTAAACAATTATAGCGTAACGTTATTTTATTTGTGTCTTCTTCTTATCGTATGATAAGCGGCCAACCTGCTGGCCTACTCCGAAATACGAACGTAACGTTTCGGCTGACGGATTGTCGTGATTTGACATTTATTCTTTCGTTTTTCTCTACGATTTGACATTGTTTTGATCGGTAATCGAATCCGTACCGATCCGTCAGCGACGTATTTCGGAGTAACCCCCCTGGTGTCAGAGTTATTCAAGCCGCCCGAAGGCCTCTGATAAAGCTTAACAACTGCTGCCTTGATGACAACAACTGGGAGTAGTGTGCCCTCCAAAGCACGGAAATGTGTCTCCAATGGACTCAATCTATATTTAGGGCGTTTAAGTAGGTATTTCGTCTATAATTTCAACGAAGGATCGCTGATTACAAGGTTCACATTGGTAAATACACTTCAGTGAATGTTTCCCGAATGGAGGCACTACGACAAAGGTTTGTACTGAGTTGCATCTAATCAGTATCGCTCACGTTTGATCACAAATTCACGTGATTACCGATAGAAGGTAAGACTACTCTATTATTATTTACAAAAGACATGTGAAAATATGGCCTGAATCCCCTTCGCATTGGGGAGAGGCCCATGCCCAGGAGTAGAACGATAAAGGGCATTTTTTTTATATTAGATGATACTCAAGTCAGAATGGTCCAAAATAAGGTGAAAAAGAAATTGAACAACTTTTTTTTTTCACAAAATTCATAAGCCCACCATTTTTACCATTAGCTGCTAACGACAACCGTACATTTCAGCGCATTAATGATTCACCCGGCCGGAATGAAGCCGTTTGAACACCATTTATTGCAATGACTAAAGAGACCACCAACAATATTCATAAAAGATACTAGCTACTTAATAAATCTGGGACTGAAACGTGCTGAAACTATCTCATCTTTTTGTTCGAGAGTGCTTCATTTTGCTAATGCTGGCACTTCAAATGGCGTATTTGCACAAATATTTGCATTATCATGCCATATAAAAATGACCCTTAATTCGCATGAAGATAGGTTTGTCTTATTTTGGCCGAATTATTCAAATGTTTGTGCAAATACGCCAAGTAAAGTAGAAGCATTATGAATAGGGATACACTGTCTAATAAGAATATTAAATAAATAGTGAATTAACAATGATTGATAATTTTGAACATATGGAAACGCTTTAGGGTTTTTATAATGACTATAAAATATAGTGTAAGGTTCCTTGAGTAAACGTTATGACAGTTTTACCAAACAAATTTCTCAAGTCCAAGTTTTTCTAACCTATCCTTTGAAACATAAGATTTATTTGGTAAATACAAGTTATCTGACGAATTTGAAACAGGCCCGGAGTACTAAACATTTAAATATTGTCAATTGTACGCAACGTTCATTATACTATTTAACAAAATACCACATAATTGTTAATATACACATTTATAAGCGACTGTAGCATAGGGGTGAACAAGTTGGGCTAACAATCAGAAGGTCCCAGGTTCGATCCCCGGTGGGGCATGCACCAATGGATGAATTTTCATCTATGTGCATAATTTACAGTTCGCTGATGGTGAGGGAAAACATCGTGAGGAAACCTACCTATCCCTCGGGATTAGGTAATAGTCAGTTCCTGTATACACGGCGACAAGGTCCACCACCTGTCACGTTGGGTTCTGACTATCTGGTGAAACGTGGGCTTTGAGTTGGTTAATACCTCCACAATGTGGTGGTGTATGTCCACTCAAGCCTCTGACTACTCCCGAATGGGGATAAAAGTTGTGACGTTACATTTACATTTTAAATTTATAAAATACATACATACCACATTCAAAGATTCAAAAAACCTACTATGGGATGATATCCTCGGAATATCAGACAGTTGGTGACTCCACTTATAAAGCACACTGGAGTCAGGAGACATGACATTATATTAACCGTGGCCGTGCCGTTGGTTCCCGCGAGGACACACGTTCCATTTTTAAATTCATACTTTTTTATAGCAATGGAATTTTTTGTTGGGCTTCCAAACAAAGGTATCGTTTCCTTGTTTTTAAACGAATTCAAAAAGGAGGTTATCAATTTGATTGTATGTTTTTTATTTCTTTGGCTGTTTATGATTTATTCCTCGGCTAGGGCAATAGTGCCTTTGGCTTTATTTGTCGAAACTATACCTACATCAATCATAGTTTGTCTCTTTTCGCGTTTTTCTTTGTTGTGATGAATGTCTTCTCGAACTACGAGGGTTCATGTGGCAGATGATGTTTGTAGCGAATTTACGATTTTTATTGAACAACTAATATCCAAATCTGTCAAATACATATTGTTTAAAAGTCTTACGGCCCGGCCCCGCCTTCGCGTGACGGCGACGGGTGACAGCGTTTTTTGCTAAAATGTTGCATGACGCCACGAGCTGCCACTGTCAGCGGCAACGCGCGCGATGCAACATTTTAGCAAAAAACACTGCCGCCCATCGCCGCCGTCGCGAGAAGTCGTGGCCGGGCTGTTAGACATTATTTTGGTATAGATTTCACATCGCATCTGTGCGCCGTTGTGGAAATAATTTACAATTTAGGTTAAAACAACCTATTTATAACTTGTATTTTTACAAAATTTTATAACACTAAACCATAACATAAATTACCACCGGGTTCATCAATATGTCCGCGTAAAGTTTTGAGCGTTTTAAGCCTTAAACAGATATGGTCCAATTCAGAATAGTTAATTTATCCCATTATGCAGTTCCAGGTTGCAATAACTTTAGGTATCACACAATTTTATTCGCTCAGTAGAAAATAAAATCAATAATGGAACGAACAACAAAACTCGCAGGGAGAACAGAAAATGCGTAATTGTGTTAAATAGCCCGAAGCTATTTAACACAATTACGCATTTTCAATACCGACGAGCAATTCCATACGCAGGGATGTTTGGATTACTCGGTTCAATAAACTATTTATAGATAAAGGGATAAACAACATACGACTAGGTGAATTATACTTTTATACGTTTCCGAAAATATAATAATACACTGTACCGCAAACAAAAAGGGTCGGTTAGAAAGTCTTCAATATCTTCAATCGCATTTTTATTTATTTTACATTTAATAAAAATAAAAAGCTCGTATTCATTTTTTTTCATTAAAATATTCTTTAATTTAGTCTTTATTTCATAAAGCTAGGTCAGGTACTTTTGAAGATATTGAAGATTTTCTAACCGACCCTTTTTCTTTGCGGTCCAGGGTAGTTCAATTGTATTACTTACCAGGGGGCTACTATGCAACATTGCAGCAATTCTGCAAAAGCAATCCATTTCTCCGACCCTCCAGCAGAATACTATTTTACAGAAATTTGGCGGAATGGCTAAGGATTCTACTAGAAAATCAGAACTTACCTTCTTCTTAACCCCCCGTACTTATACAGGGACAGGGTTATTGGTAAAACACTAACAACATTGTAGGGGCGTATTACTGACATCAAAAACAACAACTTTTGTTCTATGACTTTTTACAAAACAAAAAAAAATATAACAAAACATCACTTTCTAAAATGTATGATTTTTTTTCTCATCTAGAGGAAAGACATGGTACGTGGTTGTATTCCACTTTGCCCGAAAGTAAACGGTTACCGTACCACGGCTATTCTTTGATGAGCATATTTTCTTGTTTCATACATTTTAGAGTGTGATTTTTTGTATTTTTTCATTTGTTTTTTAAAAAGTCATAGAGCAAATGTTGTTGGTTTTGATGTCAGTAATACGCCCCTGCAAGGTTGTTAGTGTTTTACCAATTACCCTGTTTGGGTTGTTAGGTTGTTAGGTTAGATGAAGGATGTATTCAAGCCCATGATAATCCATGTTTACCTATACATGAATAAAAAACCACTTAATATATAAATGACATTGAAAATTAATTAACTTTTTTTTTAAGTCAAATTTATTACAATAATTAATAACTATTAATTACGAATAATAAACGAAATAAACAACAGACGAACTTGATTATACTGTCACGGCCCCGTAAACCGAACCATAAAAAATTGTCTAAACAAAACATCACCAAAGCACATTCAAACTTATAAACGAGGAAGTTTAAATTAGGAGGGGGCGTGAAATTCCACGGCGGCCCATCAGTCCTTACAAAGGTGTATGACGGAATTAAAATTCCATCGGACATTTAAGAGGGTACATGCGGCTGATGACAGCGTTTGTAGCGATTTACGATTTCATTGAATATTTAATGTCCAAATCTGTCAAATGCATTATTGTTTCAAAGGTCTTAAGCATTATTTTGGTATATTTCATATAGTATCGTGTGAGCCATATGTAGAATTTACAAATTAAGGTTCAAAACAACATAATAACTTGTTTTTTTGTTTTTGAGTTGTTTTCTTCAGTTCCTGTATGCACGGCGACAAGGTTCACCACCTGTCACGTTGGGTTCTGACTATCTGGTGAAACGTGGGCTTTGAGTTGGTTAATATCTCCACAATGTGATGGTGTATGGCCACTCAAGCCTCTGACTACCCCCGAATGGGGATAAAAGTCGTGACGTTATATTTTTTATTTTTTGTTTTCTACAAAATTTGTTAAGGTATTTGAACATAAATTAATTACCAAAAACATTGTATTCTTGATGCTCTGAATTCATCAGATTCATCAAAAAAAGTGCGTAAAGTCACCGTTTTGAGCCGTAGCTCTAAGCTAGTAAGCTCTTAATAATCACCCGTGGTTACATATATTTTTGTGGCTGTCACGCGTGTGTGTATGTATTTCTGTGGCTTTTATTTCCCACTTTGTGGAGGTATTAGATGTGGGTCAGAGATTTCGAAACGGCAGGCGGCAGTAGGTGACAACATGATGGAGTGTGCGGCGGCTTGTCAAGATTGATCTGCTCGATTTATAGTACACTGAGGCAATGATTGTTGATATGCAATCAATGAAGGATCGTTTTACTGCAAAAATAATTTAAAATGTGGAAATTTTGCAAAATAATCATAGCTAATAGAGATGAGTCGTATTTACTAGAACAGGTGCGAAGAACAGGTATTTTACGAGACTAGGCGGCACCTATTCCAATTTTGACAGTACTTAGTCCATCTAGTATTTCACTCAACACGTCCGAGCGGACGTGTTGCTCTCTCGATTGCGTGCGGAGATCGCGTATTATTATGAGTATTACGTATTGCTTAGTCTTCATAGTTTGGTAGCTAACTAGTCTTCTAGTCCAAGTAGTACCTATCTATATGATATTTTTGTGTTAAAATATTTAGATAACGTATTTTTGTCTTTATAACAACAACAATGGCTTAACATCGTCATCGCCATCGTCATCGTCATCGTTATCGTCATTATCGTCATCATCGTCATCATCGTCGTCATCGTCATTCTCATCGTCATCATCGTCATCGTCATCATCGTCATCATCGTCATCGTCATCATCATCATCGTCATCTTCGTCGTCGTCGTCACTATCATCATCATCGTCGTCATCATCAACAGTGAGCAGTAGCGTGGCGACATCTGACTGATGTGAGCAAAAGTCAGTTTTTGTCCCCATTTGATCTCATGTATCCAGTCCTATTATGGATCTTAGGACTAAGTACGCGAACCATAGCCGATAAGTACTTGAGACTAGGTGGACTAGGTGGAACAGGTGTTTGGATCACGTATTTTTAAATACTAGGAATAGGTGCACCTAGTCCCAAATTTACCTAGTACAACCCATCTCTAATAGCTAAGCTTGAAGTTCTGGTCTGGGTGTCACTGGAAGCGCACAGTACAAGCGATCGCGTACTAACAAGCGTTGCTTAGTTTGGGACCATACAGTAACCTAACCGACAAATTTATCGATATTTTAGCCAGTTTACAATGTTTTAAAAAACATTTTTAGGAATAAAATGGATTTGTAATACCAGTGTAAGAAAATCATAACTTTCTATTTTAGGGGTTGGTGTGTAAGTCTGGCGATATTTATTATAATTATTTATTAATTGTTTACATGCAGTCACGACAATAGGAGAGGTATATGGATAGTTGGGATTACGTTGAGTGGCGCGCCTGAGCAATCTATTTCAGCTTCCGCCCACGGCATAACGTCAAATCTGATTGCTCGAGTGCGGCTGCTCGGGGCTAGTGGATGCGGCCATGTCAAAGTTTTGTATAAAGAACACCGCAGAAATGCTACGATCGGCGATTTAGTCGCTTTTAGCATCGGAGCAGTCCTTGCGTCCGACCGCAGAGTCGCCAAAATGCGATGCAGTCGCAAAATCGCTGATCGCCGATGCAAAAAGTAGTAAGTCTGCGGTGGCCCTAAACCAGTACCAGTTCCAGTACAATATGATACCTGAGGATGTTATAATATTGAGGACTAAAAATATGCAGTTTCAAGTACATTTTAAAATGGGTTACCTCCATAAATATATCTATATCTATGAGTTCATTTATACTGTCTATTCGGAACCCTTTTAAAGCCGAGTGCGGTGCATTATCAGAACTCCTTTAAGTGGTCCCGGAGACGTCTGCTTACCATAAACCGTTGATAAGGGATGTATGTCAAGGACTGGCGACGATTCTTAACATTCCTCAGAAATTTGGGGTTTTGGACCAAAATACTGTTATGCATACCTGTCTTATCGAGTACGTAGAGACGGGTTGGGTGGAGTCCATTGGGTTTTAAATAAAACTTGTATTGAAAACGGTTATTTACTTATTACTCCTTATTTTGTAGGAAAGATAAGGAGAGAGGATATTATAGAATTCTTTATTCCGAGTAAGTAACATATCATTTATAGTACTTACTACTATTGTATAGAAATAGATTTAGTGGACAGTTAGAGCAAGACAAACAATTAAATAAAAGTTAATTAATGTTTGTAATTAAACTAAAATTTACTAAACTAACGGCCGAATACCCAAAGGCTACTTAAATATTTAAGTCCCACTTAGCAGTTAGAGACGTCGTTAAATGTCATTTTTTTATTCAAATTTAAGTTGCGTACGAGTATTCGGCCGTAAGTGTATTGCTATCCTTCTTATAGTCGTAAAGTGTGAGCAAGACAGAAATAATGACATAGTCGTGATTTTTCGACAACAGGATTGTTTTAATTGTATTAGCATCTACATAAAAGGGGAATAAAAATATTAACATTTCCCATTTCTGTAATTAGAAAGAGACTTTGTGTACTTATTAAGAAGTAGGTACTTAAAAGAGTTCCTCTTCCTAATTAGCAGTCACTGAAGCACCCATAATAAGAACTTGTTAAATGCACCTACATTTTTTTCACTTGAAGTCCATCCTGTTACCATTATACAAATGAATAGGAAGCAAAAAATAGGGTAAAGAAAACATTTCTGGGTCATTGGAGCAGGTTTTAATAAATGACGCTTTTTTGTCTTAAAATATAATAAGCACTTGTATAATATAATGCTTTTATTCGGATTTGAAGATTATTACGTGGTTTTTATTTTTTGCGAGGATGTATATTGCCTACCCTGGGTTTTTCAATAGGCTCGTCCACAAGACCCACCTCGCCTCTACATTCTGTGCCTCTACGTAGTTAGACGTCAAAACTGACCGTTCGGGTGCGCAGCTCGAGACTTGTGGATGCAACTAATGGCGAAATAGTTACACCTATTTATACCTATTGATGTCTCTGTTTTTGGCAGCATAAAATAGTGCAATCACAAATTGGTGGAAATTTTTCGTCAGTACAAACGAGGGGTAAGTATCTTTTGATGAAAACCGGAGAATGTGTTTTTGCAAAGTCATATAAAATATAAAAAACTCAAAAGTTCTAAATATATATGTCCAAATTATGGCAAGGTACCTATTTGTCATCAATTACTCGCACTACGAGAGCAAAAGGTCCCTCCGTAAATCGCGGCAGATATCCCGATGTTTGCAGGTCATTAGAGGATGTGGGGCTTGATCTTTACATTTTCGCGACATTGCTTCCCTCGCCCTTTGGGCCTCTGACGCCGAATTATCCCTCGAGCGTGTAAACACGGCCTTGTGTTGGTTTAGAAATGGCTTTTCAAAGGGCCAATTTTCTTTTTTATTGATTCGCTTTTGTTTGTTGCTTGTTTAATATTAGTAGTACTTACCAAATTTTATTTTTGTTTAATTACTTACTAGTCCTCTGAGATTGTTGTAGTTGGTCCTTCAGCTCCACCAACTAAACGTAATGCTTGTCTTGGCGTGGGCTTATCTGAGTCAACAAGCCCCGAGCAATCAGATATTACTTTATGTCTACATGGTCAGACGTTAAAACTGATTGCTCGGGCGCGCCGCTCCGCTCATGTAGACACACATAGTGGCTAGGTGGATATCGAATCTGGTACGTCTCGGTTATGAAGGCGGCCCCGCAATGTTTTGTATAATCCAAGCAGAATTTTCGCTAAAAAGCTGTTTGCATTATACAAGAACTTACGTAAAATGCTTGGTATTTGTGTGGTATGATATAATGAACTTAATGACGGTATCATAGGACAGTCACATTATTATTATTATAATAAGCATAATGCAGCTGACATTCTTGGCTACATGCCACATGCTATGTACCCGACATGACTACCATACTTGAGACAGGCTACCAAACTATGCCACTATTCAAATAGAAAAATTCTAAATTCAAATTTAAAGCTTAAGCTTTAGTATTTGCTATTGAATTTCGTATAAAAAGTGCTCCAAAACTTGAAAAAGTAATTATATTATTTTCTTTAGGTATAACAACCGAATACACAAATACTGAAAATGCAAGATGAATAACTACGTTCCCTTGACTTAAGTATGAATTTTAGTAGTATTTGAGTATTCGCAAATATAATGTATTTTCACTTCATTTAGTTATCATTTGAGAGTTTGTTTTTTCGATCAATTTGGTACAGGGGAAGGCTATATTATAATTTGGAAATAAATAAAAGCTGCTCTTATCCTCAAAAACCATGTTGGCGGAGCTGTGGGTTAAGCTTTTCTTTTTATAGTTAAAGTACAGTTAAAAATACCAGATAAACTTGTTTTAACAAGCACTTGACTTATGACTCCCTTCGAAAAATAAACTTTTCATTGTATTCTTTAAGCATTTTTCCTTGTACTCTATTTACTTACCTAGTTATACTACATTAAAATTGAATATGTATAACAATTATTTCGTGTCTTGTTTTCACCTAATTAACGATTCTCTATATACATTGTTTGACTTGGCCAAGTTCACCAACATACAAACGGATTGTTAGAGCAGTTACCGATTGTTTGATGGTGACAATCTGTTAACTGCTATTTGTCAGTGGGTTCGTGAATTGCCACCAACACACTGACATATAGCCAATGCCAATGCCTTATTCTTGGGTATTATTAATAAGAGTGCCAAGGCTACAGTATGTGATTCTCTCACGCGACGAGTCCAATAAAAATGCCAATCCCTCACGAAGGTCGCAAATTTACGACAGGTGCTAATAAAGAGATACCACAAATGCCTTGAATAACTTCTTTTTGGTGGAACCGACCGGCCAACTTCATAATAACATATTTTATGCATCGATAAAGCCCTTATCTGGGCGCGCCCTTTTCTCAATAGCGGTTTCCTCGCTGCAAGAAAGATACAATGTCTAATGTTATTTTTATCTAATTCTAGACCTTTTCGTTTAGAGTTTACGGTTGTTATTCGGCTTCGCTATTCACGGGGTGTCTGATTTACGACCAGGTGTAGGTTCTCGTCGTCGCCACTCTTTCAATTCAGAGCTTGCACAAAGTGGGACACCTTTATATTGGCGGTGGCCAATGAATTCGCGTCAACTCACAGATTCATAATTCTTTTTACGGGCTCTTGATTCAGCGTTCGGCCATTGTATAATTTAATTTAATGCTTTTATCTTCAGACGATGACTAATCGTGGTGTTCATTTCGTTACTTCATAATTTCATTTAACGGTTCATTTCGTTCGTCACGATTATAGGCTGGTGTCATAACATTTGATTCGTGTTCCAAACCTGGCTTACGTAAAAATTACAAACAAATACCAGCAAGTGGACGTTGTATTATCAAAACTTCCTTTCGTTTCTGATATCTCGTCGATTTAACGTGATATAGGTAATTCAGTATTGAGTGCATCGCCTACAGCGGTTGGTCGCACAGGAGATTTTATTGAAAATCCACGTTCCACAAAAATGGACTTTCAGAGGTAAATGCAAATGGTTGCTTTTTCCTTTTACCCTTGCTTGCTAATCTCGTAGAAGATTTTTTTAAAATTACTATAACTTATTTTCATTTTTGCGACCGTGTTAGTGAGTACATACAATTTTGCATACGGCATAACGTGAACACATAACTGCCCTCGTAAAAACTTATGTCATTTTTGGAATCCCCGTGTTATTCAAAAGTATATCACAATGTCGTAAAGAAGGCTTCAGATAATTACAGGGTCGCAGATAAATGGTCTCCAGCAATTGCCATAGTTACAATACAGGTAGCGCATTCCCGCTCGCGGCACAGTTTTGAGCTATACATAAACAAAGGCCATATCTAAAGCACAAGTAATTATGGAACGTGGATGTTCTCGCATTCTTTCACCGCTTTTTTCGCTTTGTGCATTTTTTGGAATGAGGCATAGGGGTTGGGGGTTGGGGGGTGCTACTAGTTTTCATTCTGTCGTCGGCCGCCGGCATGTCCGTCTGCGTCAGTTCAGTAGCTTTGAACCCTTGGCAAGGGGTGGTTGTGCTCTCGCCCGCGGTGCCGCAATACGGTCTCTTCCGAACCCGTGTTTAGTGAAGTTTGTCGATCAAAACAATTTTATTCGGATTATGCGTGAGTTTAGATACGGCTGGAAATCTTATTTGTAATGGGATAATGACAAGTTATTTTCAGAAATCTTTTGGTTAGAATTAGCTTCTGAGTTTTACTTGAAGTTTCTGAATTTTACTTGAAAAAGTTAAAAAAAATATTGTATCAATATCTATAAGGTTTAGTGAATTTATTTTACTGACTTCATTGAGCTGAAATTCATTCATAATACTTTCGGTATGTGCTTAAGCTTAGGTATAAGTTTGAGGCAGCGACAATATTTAATTTAAAAAATAAGTTTTAAATCAATGCAAATAGGTCTGAAATGCAGTACCTATAAACCAAACCAAACAATTTACTCCGTGTGAACTATTCTTGTGTTCATGTTTTTTTAAACTTGCCTTCGAGTCAATAAGCCGATTCATCTTGTACACCATATGTTACCACTTGACAAATCTCCGTCTCGGAAATGTCTGCCTTTATAAAAAAGGATATTCGATAAATCCCATCATTAGGAGCCTTTTTTTCTAAGCTTGTCTTATTTTTGTTTAGCGTAACAGTCTTTTGCATCGAATCTAAATGATCCATGTAGGTATTGTATGATCCAAACCGCATCGGTGGGCTGCGGTTGATCCTCATCGTATGATGGGTTGGATTTCATTTCACATGCCTCTTGAGGTTTCTTCATGCTTCTAAGTAACCTTAGGTTCTGAATCAAGCAAATATTTCGGTCCTCCTTTTTGATTTTTGTACTTACCAAGTCCTGAGAAACGAATCTGGTAAAAATTTAGTGGGTGAAGTATATACGTAAATTTTCTACGGTTGAAATTTCAAAACAAGCCTGTCATTTGTAACGTGAACTATTTTGGGCTTTATTCTAAAATTCACGCCTTGAAAGGTCATGAAATAATGTGATTAATAAAAAGGCTAACGAGCAACGTACTGGCATACAATAGGTCAGTTGTTCAAAAAATATTCTTTCACAAAATTGTGTTCCAATTTTCAGTCGACGGAAGGCTCAAAGAATATGATTATTTTCTAAGCTCTAAAGAAATGTTTTGTTAGCTCGAAACAATCTCGCAGACGAATAGAGCTATGAAAGTGTTATTAAACATTTACGTCCATGAAAGTTCTTCGGAAAGTGTCCCCTTTAGTGTTGGCCGGACTTTTGTTAGGGTTTTGCGTGAAACCTCCGTTTATTGGGTCGGTCACAGGAGCTCACACCTGGGAGTAGGGTCAAGGCACCTGTTACGAGCGCCGTGCGCCATTCTTGAAAACTGATGAAGTCGAGTTGTCCGTTTTTACGGGAACGTGTATGACATTTGGAGGTCAAACGATTTGCTATAATATATATATATAACGTCACGACTTTTATCCCCATTCGGGGGTAGTCAGAGGCTTGAGTGGCCATACACCACCACATTGTGGAGGTATTAAGTAAGTCAACTCAAAGCCCACATTTCACCAGATAGTCAGAACCCAACGTGACAGGTGGTGAGCCTTGTCGCCGTGTATACAGGAACTGACTATTACCTAATCCCGAGGGATAGGTAGGTTTCCTCACGATGTTTTCCCTCACCGTACGACGATTTGCTGTTTATTACAAAACATTGGTGCGTATTCGTATCTGGTTTGATATAATTTCTTTGTTTGTTTTATGCGCGTACGCATAATCTAGATCCTTTGTCATAATACTTAGATACAATATTGAATCTTATGAATTTCAGCGGTCAAGGCATTATGGTTCTAACTGCTATATACCGACAAATATATACCTGATTCACTATATTGAATAAATTGATTACTGTTGGCCCGACTTATTACGGGGCACAAAGATTGGCTTATAACAATATATTGATCTCTTGTTTGATCTTTATCCATTTGTCAAAATACAAAATAAATGGGTGCCGGTTCAAAATGAGTTTTCAATGGTCAAATTGCTTACCAAGCAATGAAATTATTTTTTAATTACACGTTCTACGCTTGGCTGTCCTCTATTGAACAATTTCCCGCAAAAATGTCGTCTGAAGAGACGCTTTATATCTGTCATTAAACTTCTGCGTGATTAAATTCCTACGTACAATTACGTTGGGTATGAGATTATTAATTGCTTGTCGCAGTTAGTATAATGCCGTGTGTCCACTGGCAAGTAACTTCCGCAATTTCTTGCAGAAGTCGCTTGCCGACGTGTTTCCACTGACTGCAATTTTACACAACCGTGTACATGTGGGACTTGCAGCAAGTTCGGCAAGTCGCAGAAGTCCACTTGCGTGAGTGTTTACACATTGGAAGTCGCTTGCGCAAGTAAACTTGTGCAAGTTTTCTTGCCAGTGGATACTCGGCATAACGTTCACACCATTATCAAGATATACTTGTACCTATTTGTCGTTACTAGGAAACATGTAGGATATAGGAGAGTGAAGGCATTTACTTTACAATAAGTTTCAGATCATTTTTAAGTTTACCTATTTTACATTCCATATCAATCAACAAGTTGGTAGGTATAAATTGTCAAATCACAAATAAATATGGCCTTACTAAACTTGAGTTTGATTCTCTAATTTATTTTACATCAAATCACCGATGTTTCAACTTAGACTTTGCTCTTGAAATCAACTAGAGAGTGTTGCCAAAAGTTACATCTCACGGATAGATCAACAAAGACTTATAATTTTAACTAGTATAATAGGTATATGAGTATCAAAGTTGAGCTCATAATTGTAAGGATGTTTGGCCTACATTGCTGAACAATGGGTATCCATAGGGTGTATCTATAGTCTATCAAAAATATTTATTTAAGTTACAAATAGGTAGATACGTTTCTTTTTAAGATTGTGGAGCATGTAAAGCATTGTATAAGACGTTTTGTTAATATGAAAGAGGCTTGGTAGAGTTAATGTAAATATAGTTTTGATAAAGGGGTCTCACTTGAGAAAACATAAGCAAACATCTTTCCTAGATTTAATGTAGCAAAGTACATGTTTACTTGGGATAGTATTTACTTTGCTGAAACGTACCGCAGAACGAATTGCGGACCTTCTATTCACTTGAACATGTCTAACTGTATACTATACCAACTATTATCAAAGAGAGGATAGATAGGATAGGATGGATAGGAGGTTTGACGGGCCCGTTGGCATGGTTGGCGCGATGGCGACTTTCACGCTGCAGGTCGTAGGTTCGATTCCTACCCGGGACATGCATTTGTGTGCATGAACATGTCTGTATGTCCCGAGTCTGGGTGTATATGTATATTAAGTATGTATTTACAAATAAAAAAGTAGTATATGTAGTAATATCAGTTATCTGGTTTCCATAGTACAAGCTCTGCTTAGTTTGGGATCAGGTAGCCGTGTGTAAGTAATGTCCCAGGATTTTTTTTTTTTTTTATATAAAATTTTGAACGTTTTAAAGAGCCCCAACTTAATAGAGACAGTGTTGGGGACATGAAAAATGTAAACGTTTATAAATGCTTGACATTTAAAGTGACGAAAAATGTAATATAGTTTGTAAAATTTCATGCAAACAAAAAGATTATGTACGTTAAAATTATATTGCGGCAGGCCATTTTATTTGACTAAAATGAAATGGAATATTTTATGCTGGAAATTCACATTGCGAATAGGTTTCCAATGCTAACATTGTTCAAACTTAGTTGCGGAATATGCAGAGGTTTTAAACTTCATTTTCATTTATATATGAAAACTTTTACTAGAGATAAGTTCCAGAAATGTTGTCTTTATCTGCATTTTTAAGGCATCTGCATTAGAAGGATTAAAGTCTATACAATAAAAGATCAAGGTCACGGTCAGCTACACATCGCAGAGAAAATTGCCAACATAAGCTGAGGTCTTTTAATTATGGGTATCTATAATAAAGAGAGTTCAGGTTATGCTGGCAGTGTTTCCTGTGAAGTGTTGATGACTCTACTATTGACTCGTATATTGCTCATAAGCCCTTTGGTCTATACCGTCCGTTACGTCTATTTCCGGAGTATTATTCCGCTACACGCCGAGTGCCGTCATCCATAAAAAACAGTATTGAACCTTCGAATACAATACCCATCAACCAATATCATCAAACATGGTCGATCTTCTTCGCTATCGTGAGCGCAGATTGCATGCGCTTCCCAAAGCTATAAATTGTGAATTCGGTACAATATTCTCTCCAGTCACCTCCGAGGCGGAGGGCCCTTATCAAAATATTGAAAATCGATACATAATAAGTCTCAATAACTTGAAGTATACCATAAAAATGTATGAGAGGAGCAATATATTATGTTTCCTAGTGTCATTTATGTTTTGCGGCACGTAGTCAATTTAGAAGAATAATTCCATTACCAATAATCGATTTTTTTGCAAATAATAACACTAAACAACGTTCAAGACGTCAGCTAAGATATAATAAGTCCTAAAGCGAAACCCTATTCCGCAATACCCCAATAAAACGAGGAAATAAGTTTAATGTAATTCCTTAGTTACCAACCCCTGAAAACTTTCTAAGTGCTATTTTGCCTACTAAACGAAAACAACTTTAGTTCTGCCTTCAGAATGGGGTTCAATAAAATCTTATTTGCTACATTGTCGCCTTGACAACGGCATATAAAAACAGGGGAATAGAATTAATGGACAAACAGTTTGAGTATCTTCAGATTACAATATCCTAGATGTATAAAAATCAACAACAACAACTGAATCATTTTAAAATTAGCGATTTTCAGAACTTGACTTTCTTAGAATTAGTAATTTATTGCATGGTAGGCATTCTCGGACATTTTACGCCAACTTCCTCAAAGCATGTAAAATGTAACGTCACGACTTTTATCCCCATTTGGGGGTAGTCAGAGGCTTGAGTGGCCATACACCACCACATTGTGGAGGTATTAACCAACTCAAAGCCCACGTTTCACCTGATAGTCAGAACCCAACGTGACAGGTGGTGAACCTTGTCGCCGTGTATACAGGAACTGACTATTACCTAATCCCGAGGGATAGGTAGGTTTCCTCACGATGTTTTCCCTCACCGTCAGCGAACTGTTAATTATGCACAATTATTTCCTCAAAGCATATCCATAAAAAATATAATTAGGTATGATAACGCCAGACTTACACACGTAATGTATGGTCCCAAATTAAGCAACACTTGTACTATGGCTACCATAAAATGGACTGGGGGCGATCCCAGTGATACCCAAACTAGGGCAAATTACGAAAAGGCCGTTTTCCGAAATTTGTCTCTGGCGGGAATCGAACCTACAACCACCCGGTACGGTGAGCCGAGCGGCTACGCTTGAACCACTGCGCCAAGAGCGGTCGTCAAATCCTCATAGTCATAAACCTAGGGGCTATAACTATGTACTTCTTACTTACCTAATTTATTTTTATATGGAAAGAAAAGCTTTGGTTTTATGCCTTCATACAAGGGTTACTATTATGCTTTCGAAATGCGGTCTAGTATAACGAAAATAAAAGTGGACTGGGCGAGCCTCAATAGGCCGGATTATTGGCCAGATACAATATTTTTTGTCACAGTATCCAACAATATTGCGGCCATATGCAGTCGGTGCGTCGCTGTCAAAGCAATATTTTTGTGGCAGGCATATGTGATTTATTTCTCCTACTAAATGTGTTTCAAATAAAAAAAAGTACATTATTTTTACCCTAGCAATTAAAGTCAGACAATCCGCGTTTTATCTTTCTTTAAGCTTTATCACTTTATTTAAAGTCAATTACTTTTGTCATAAACTCGTCGTATCTCTTAATTTATCTGAAAGCTTTGCTCGGTTTAATTTTATCCGATTTTCATTCAAGATGCGAGGGAATACTTGAAGAATCGATTCTGCAGGAATAAGGATAAAATTTTCTGGATTTATGTCTAAATTGACTATGTAATTATTTTACGCTTCATGTTAGAGTCTTATACATAAATGCAAATGAGTCTTATTAAGTTTTTTATAATTATTATATTATTTATTTATATTTGACAAGCCAATTTTGGTCGTCATTAACTTAATTAGTTCCAGATTAATAAACTGTAGAGCAAGCGTTTGGTAATTATAAATTTTCCGGGATATTGGATATATTGGAGCGTTATGTTTCAACGTAATAATTAACATTTCATAAACATCGCATGTTAATTTTGGTAATTACAGATTAAAATCTAAAAGCTTTAGATTCATTCCTCAATTCATTAATGTTATCTACATTTTACACAGTGTCTACAGTGTATCCAACTCTACCAAAACTCTAGTAGGTATTATGATTCGATAATCATACATTTTAGGCGAAGGATAGACGTAAAGTAAATACTGTGGTCAGTCATTATCACAGAGTAAAGGCTAAAGAAAGAGGTGCCCTTAGATATATGTATGAAACAAAACGTGGTTATTGTTTTTCATTTTACTATTTACCGGTAAATAGTTGAACTACTCGCTTCGTTTTATGTCGATGTTAGTACTAGGCCGACCACTCGGTCGACTTGCTTGGGGCCAGTCCCATTAGTTACTGGTCCATGGTCATTATTTACCAAAAACCGTGGTCCAAACTGATCGTTTAGGCTAGTGTACTGATGGATGATAGTATTTAGAACGAATGTCAATTCCAAAATGACAGTTTGTGGTAAATACGCCGCGAAAGCAATATAGTGGACATGAATTCTGAGATTGCGAATTAAACCAAGCGCTAAGGTAATATCCATACAAGCTTTCCTGTTTCATTTGACGTCTGCACTGTACGAACTACGTCACGATACTGACGGAATAAATATTGAACGTGAAGCCTGCGTCGATGGAATGACTTCCATCATTATTTACCATACTGACAGACCACAGTATATACTTTACGTCTAGCCTTCGCCTTATGATCGACGGATATCAAAACCAATTTCTATAGGTATAGACGTTTATATTGTACGTTAACGTCAACGGTTTGTCAACTCGTTACCGTCGACAACCGCGACGCTTTCCCGTAGATATGGAGCACTTCCGTTGATAACGTTTTCTATTTTGCCTCACTCCGCGGGAGGCACAACCGATCTATTGGATTTACATAAAGGGCTGAATACGCTGCCAACTCATATAATACCGTTGATATTTCTTGCAGGGTGTATCAAACGTTTTTCATTTTGCTTCGTATTTTCCGCGTTCAGTCTAGTTTGTATGACAATTGTGACAATTTGCGTCGGTGATGGGTCTCTCTTCGTATTTGCACTACCTACGCATATTGGTTGAAAAAGAGAAATAGAATCTTCGATTTGGTTATTTTGAGTTATTTACTGAATGCTAACTTTGTAGTATAACATTGAATACTGAAATGCAACTGAGTGATGCTTGATTGTAAAATAAATCAATGCTGAACATACTATTTTTTATTAAGTATAGGTTATTTGTTATAGGTTATTGATTTTTTTACAACGCAGATACATTTAAGGATTGTTTATGAACTGCCTTTTATTTGTATTTAAGAAGTTGTTTATAACTTGATGTATATTTACTACTGAAAGTTTTAATCAAACGCGAGTGGAAAAGGGTGTTTAAATTAAAAATGTAAAAACTTGAATGGGGTGAACTGCTTAAATATTATCTCGTCGGCCGAGCTGTTAAACTTTTCTCATTAGTGTATTTTTTAATTCGTTTAGATTTATAATGTTTAGCAAATAATTTAACAAAATGAATCGCATCAAAATAAAACAAATATTTATGAAGATAGGTACATATTTATTTAATTTTCTGAAGCTAGTATCAACCTAAATTAATTACTTAAATCTTGAATTATTCATCCAGAAATATTATATTCACATTTCAAATGAAACAAAAGAGAAACGGCAAGAAACAAGGTACGTTATGTAAGCAAAACAGTTGGGGGTTTGCAGCGAAAGCCAAATGGGAGCATTAAGTTAACGATCCACTACACACAACAGGGGGCTTACCACCACCTCTTATAGCAGTTTTGTTTTAACGTTTCAGCGGCCATTTGTGCAATGACGTTTCTTATTGTCATGGCAATAAGGTACGTCATTGCACAAAAAGACGCTGAATCGTTAAAACGTTCCTGTAATTGAATCGCAATAAGAGTTCGTGGTAAGCCCCCAGGTAATACGTGACGCACAGAAGTATAGAAGATTGTAAAACTTTAGTAATGAAACGGTACGAATACAAAATAGCGTTGTCAAAAGGAACTACATCTACGAAATAAAATAACTGTATTAATAATACATCTTCACGCTTGTATTCCTCGAAAGGGCAGGCAGTGCACCCACATTGTACCCTTGGTATACCGATGGATAGATGGTTGTCCCTGTAGGCTGGCCCCTTATACACATAAGGGGCAAGCCTATTGTCATGATACCGATTATATCCCCATTACTGCGAGGAGGATTAAAATGCTTACATGTCCATACTAAAATAACCGAATAAATTACCACTGTATCATCTTCATACCATGTAGCTACATATTATAGTTTTTTTTAAAATTATTGCTAGTCCGATTGTGAAAATTGTGCACTTTTTCACGATACCCATATGGGTATTCGGTACCGATACCGATATCGGTATTACACATTTGTCACATTAATTCAAAACAATTTAACATTTCTTATTGCGTATTTAGGTCAGGATCGCTTTCATTCCATTGTCGGGGGATCGCGTCAATGGATAAAACCCTCGCTAGAGTGTGTTGTACATACCTTAGCGGTAAAATACCACACGGATGAATGAATGCCCTTTCTCTTAAGTCATAGACGGAGACCAAACTGGTATTAGCATTACAAACCGACGTTTGTAAAGTGATTTATTCTGTACGGCAATGGTTAGCTTCTTGTCTCGTTCATGTTTATGAGAATAGTCGCATGTGGGAGTGGTTGTGTGACATTGTTCGCTGTTTTGACATGATTTTTACAGCACGGTAAAGTTATAAAGCAAGTAGTCAAGCAGGTCAAGCAGGTAGTCAATAACAGCGATTTTTGAAAAAATAAGATTCAATTTGAATTTAAATATCTGATGTTTTGTAGACTAATCTCTCGCTGGATAACATTATTCAAAATGAGACTACATGTTTAGTATCATTGTATAATTTGGTTGAACAAATTCTTACTTCGCGTGGTCTCAAGAGGCTTGATAAAAGTTTGTTCTAGCCACCACCGGTGTTGGTTTGAACATGGCACCATTTATAAGCATTTTCAGAGGGATCGCGTGTGAGTGATCTGTAAAATTATTCGATAAGTAACAATTTTTTTTATTTCCCGAACATAATATGTTAGAAGCTTTGTCTGGTAAAATATTTGATAATTAACAAGAATACGGATAAATACCTAGGTAGTAAAAAAATGCTTTTGCAGAATTTCTATATGCGCCTTTAGTTCCGATCTTCATTTAATACGCCAACCAAGTGGAATATCGGGTCTGTTGAACTAACTCTGAGAAGCAAAAACGATATGCGATGAAACTTTTGCCCCTCACTAAGGAATACTTTACATCGCTCCGATTGTTCTATATTGCTTTGTTTACGCAGCAATTTGCAATGTGCAAAAGTTAACGATTGGTTTCGATGACAAGAAACCATTTTTAACTACGGTTACAATAACAACTTTTTTGACATAACTTTGGTGAAAACATTATTTTTTTCAATTACCTGTATTTTGCTAAGCTCTTAAAGTTATCTATCTTCTTCCCTCTCGTCTCATGAGAGCAGTAAAATAAGTCAGCTACCCTCATTCTTCTCCACTCCATCCCCTTATAGAAAGATTAAAAATCCAATTAAGGATAATGATGATACAAATAAGATCACCGTCCCCAAAAACCTTCGTTTGGGGAATTTAACAAATACATTTTCTGACGTCAGAATAAGAAATGATTCCCCTTAAGTTTCGCATTTCATGTTGAGCAATTCCCGTAGATAATCTCTAAGAAATAAATTACGGTCTATTGGGCGACTCAAATTGAGGAAAATTAATATTCAATAATGAATCAAAGGGCCCTAACGATCTTGTTTTGTGCAATTTAGAAGCCAAGTTTCATATCTCTAGCCTGCATGCTTTTAGGCCAAATTCAATTTTAGATTTTACGAAAATTACCTTTCGCCTTAAGTGGATATCTTCCATCTGAATTGTTTTCGTAACTCGATTAGAGGTTTGAGCCGGAATTGATTTACTGCTGTTTAAAACTAAGCTCGTAGCTATTAGATTATTTGCCTTTAATAGATGTTAGATTATCTGTCAGACGCCTTCGAGTACGAGTGAATTATTAATTGTTAATGATTTGCTAACCTTCGGTTTATATTAAATTTAAATTTAATCAATTGATTGGTTGATGATTAATGTTCCCAAATAATTGACTTTAAATTATGGTCAGTCATCGTTTTAAATACTGCTAACAATTTAAATGTCATCCTGTAGATAAACCCTCCCCAAGTGGCTGACGTCTACAAGCATCTACGCTTCATGTATGGAAATGACATAAGTCACGTGATCTACATAGCAACTTGTTGTTGATCTACATAGCGACGTTTGACATTTCCATACATTGTGAAGTCTATTCTATTCTATTCGAATAGCGTTCATGCCACTTGTCTAGGGGGGGCTGGATATTTAAAATTAGAATTCTGAAACATGTTTTATAACAAGACTCAAAACATGTTGAAGCAAGTCAAGTTGTACACAATATTTTCAAGACGCATTATTCCATTAACAAATTGTTTGTGAGTAATAACCCAATTATGGGGATGAGTAATTACTCGTTGCGGATTTATCTCGTTACAGTGGAAGCGGCTTGCGAGATTAGAGTTTAATAATAAATTACTATTATACGCACGAGAGTACCGTATCATAGAAGGATTCTCTGGAAACTAGGAATGTAGGGTTAACCTAGTTTTGTTAATCCTGGGACTTGTAACTACTTTTAACTTTGGTCCCGTATTAATTATATTGGTAAGTTTCGACTCGCGAATTCTAGTAATTTGAATACCAGTAAACTATTATGTATAATAGTAGGTATCGAATATATTTTTTTATATCAGACAGTCGCTACGAAAGGGCGTGTACAAACTGAAAGTCAACAGAGAATCAAATTCCAAAACCAAACTCTGAATTTTCCGCCCTACACCCAACCTATTCACTCGAAAAGTTTTTCAATCTGATTAATCTATGTATTATTCCAATTACTCTCACTCTTAGGTTAGTAACGTAGTATATCTTCGTGTAACTAAATATCTGAGAGAACAATTTTTTCTGGTCCATACATTTTGCATCCTTCACAAAGGCCCATATTGTAAGGAAAATTAATAAATGATTCGCTCCACCGTGAAGGTATATCCACATTCGACGGCTGACTACTCGATGCGGGCGCGATAATTAAATCTGCTTCTAATTGGGCGGGATCGATGGATGTACCCATCCATATTTAATGAACGTACTTAGTGCTATTCACACGTTCGTGTAACTTCATAATGTCTTATATAGAGTTACTTCCACAGGTTCCTTTTACATAACAAGGAACGAGTTTAGATCATTTCTATTCGTACTATTCAACTTCATAATCTGCTGAATATTTTTATCATAGAGATCATATCAGCATTTATTTTCTCAAGCAACGAACGGATTATTCTTAAGTGTGTTTGTTTCTTCCATTCCTGTAGTAGATTTAACGTACCTATTATAAAACTTGCAAGTTAAGTATCATTTTAATATCTCCATCATAATAAAAATGTGTCCAGGTAAAAAAGCAATCTCCATGAGTCTCCAAGAAAAAAGTTAGCCTTTCTAGTTTCCCCTCACTTGAAGGACTGGACGAACGTAAACTTTGCGGTTTGAATTCATAAACTACGAAGACCAGAGAGGATGTCGCGCTGAAATTAAATTTTGTACCGCTTCGGCGCCGCCCGCTCGCCTTACCGCGTATTATAAAATACCTTATATTCGCACTGATTTCTTTTCGCCGTGGAAATAAGAATTTCAGCTCGTTCGCAGCTTACACCACAGTTTCTCGTTCGGTATACATAAGTAATTCTTATGAAATTGAATTTGCGACGCTGCTAAGCTCTTCGCAATTTGAGTATTTGTTTTCAAAAGGCGACGTAAAAATGGAAATTTCACGTGAAGAGCTCACCCAAATCCCGGTTATAAACTGGAAATAAATTCGAAACTTTTTCACGTTATTTTTTCCGCAATAACTTTCAATTAACCGCTCGCTGCGCCACCGACGTAACTTTTTCGTGATTGATGTCACAGCATAAAATGGTTTCGCGACGTTACAAGCAATTTCACTAACCATTGTGTGGGAAATACTCTTAATTTTCCGCTAGAGCGTTGGTTTGAATAATAACGCAGTTTTAATGGGCTTTTCCTGGTCCTTTATTTCGAAAGTGAAGTGTTTTTGCGCGTGAATCAATGGAATATTTTGAAAATTGTTCTTAGAAGTTTGCTTAATTTGAATTCGTAAACTTTAACAATGCTGCTCGCAGTCGAAGTTTAATTGCGAATTGAGTTATTGTGATTCTAAATCGCCCAATTATGTATTAAATGTATACATAGACGTATTTAAACAGAGAACATTCATTTCTCTGAAATACCCCTAAATATGAAACTTGATTTGAACTCCAGAATAGTTGTAGCTGTATGGAAGGTGATAGGGGTGCGGAAACGGGTGGGGTGGTGGCGGCTGAGTTGGTCCACGGCAGCTTCCGAGCCGACTTCCGATGTGCCCGTGTCGTGCGCCTGAATGTTCAAACTCACTCCCGCCCGCCCCATCTAACGTCAGCCTCGACTTTGGACAAGGTTATCAACATGTAATGCAATTGTATAGCAATTGTATGTGCGATCCAGGGGGGTTACTCCGAAATACGTCGCTGACGGATCGTCCGAAGTACGGATTCGATTTACGATCAAAACAATGTCAAATCGTAGAGAAAAACGAAAGAAGAAATGTCAAATCACGACAATCCGTCAGCCGAAACGTTAGGTTCGTATTTCGGAGTAGGCCAGCAGGTTGTACTCTTATTTTAAACTGAAATATAAATAACAAAAGAACGTTTATTAATGTAAATGGTAGGTAGGTTGATAGGTGATTCTCCTAGCCCCTCAATGAAGTGACGTTTATATTTGCAGTATTCACAATTACACTGAAAATCCTGTAAAATGTTTTTCATAGCCGAGAACTGGAAAATATGAACGTTATAAAGATTTCCAGCGTGCAGAAAATTAAATTTTTCATCATTGTGAGTCCGTAATTGCATTTCATGGTGGCGAAAAGCACCAGATAATAATAGCGCGTAATCTTGGATGCTTCATGGTAAATGAGTAATGCGCTCATCCATCAAAATATTTGTTGCGAAACATTTTTAATTTAGTGTGAAAACAAATTAATGTACCTACCTATTACCGTTTGGAATAGAAAATTCTGTTTTATATTTTGTATATTCAGTCCATACTTTCCTATTTTTGAGCTAGATCATTCAAGATGAGAATACTATTTCATGAACGCGCATGGAATTGGAAGACTCATATTAAGCATTCCGCCTGCTGCATGCTGCATCTGACCGAATATTTCGGCCAGGGCCGAATTCCTCGCTTGAAAATTTTGCATAGCATCGTCCACGTTCTCAGCCATAGTCAAGTTTTGATAAAATTACGGTAAATGGGGATGGTGTTATGCACTACGTTATTTTGCTTGGACTGTTTATATCTTTTCTTTAATGCGTGTTTTCTACAATCAGATAATGTTAGAAATCTTTATTTGTCAGGCACAGCATGTTTAGTTCTTATATGTATAAAAATAATGTACCTAATGTATAGCAATAAGGCTATGTCTAGATACTTCTTTCGAAACCGAAACAAAATAAATACTCATAGTTCTCAAACGTCTCGTGCCAGTGGGTCCTTTTACGTATCGCGCCGTACTTTATATTCTTTCGTGACTACATTTCAAGAGTTACCTTCGTCATCGTATAGAAATCGGTCATAATGTGAGTGATTTTACGGGGAGTGGTTTCATTTTTTTACAGCTAAAAAAATTCCGAACATCGTTCGAGGCGGACGTTTGGCATTCAAATGACTGATTTTATTGCTTTACCTGATTGATTATTCATTTAATTATGGAGGAGGGTTTTGGGCGGTGCTATAAAAATATTTAAGGATGATAGAGAATTAAATCGATCGTTACGTAAGTTATGTTTGGAAGTCATGATAGAATATTAACATTGATGCAGTTTAAAATCGATCGAATGCTGAGCAATAATGTTCATATACCTTGCCTCTTATTATGTTTGTTTTTTGGGACTAGGGAGGCCCACACACACCCACCACTGTTACCCCTGTAAGCCAGGATCGAAAATGTTGTCCAACGATGACGCCAATGTTTGACTCTCAACGAGTCCCAAGGAATTATTCTTATTGTACTGTGAACGATTTGTTTTCGATCTTTGATAAATTAAATATATATTAGAATAGAGTACCTTTGATAAGTCCTTTGTCTGTGTACTACCAACCTATATTGTGTGAGTTCCTCACGTATCTACAAACAGAAAATCCGATAACGTGAACTTTTCACTCGTAGCCAAAGTACCCACACTCGCGCCCGAATAAAACGGTAACTGGCTTTTGAACTTTTTCCTCCGGGAAAGGATTCCGGTACGAAATGTTTGCGGTTCCCTTTCGGCTTATTTTGTTGCTTACTCTATAAATGACGTCGAATATTGTTAAATGTTTACACATTTGCACACGTGTAGGCACATTTTGATATGGGTTACGATAAATATCCTTTCTATTTATAACTTTAAAACATTACCTATAAAAATTATGATGACCATGATTTTAGACAGTTATATTAATTTTAATAAGATTTCCAGTCAATCCAATTTTCTGTAGAAACATATCGCAACACCATCATAAAACACCAAAGTAATGTGAGTGAGAATAGTGTTAAGTAAATGACATTTTGAAAATGTTAGCTTGTGTGTGTCAACCAACGGAGACAGCGTTATTGTTCAAAGGAGGCCCACCTGTTGCTATGGGCCCACTTGGCACTTGCAAAATCCGCCACAACCCAACGGACACCATGAGGGCCATCAAATTAATACCGAAAACCGTTCGCCGATTTAGCGACGACGCAAAAGACAGTTCCCCATCTCATGCTTCGTCGCCTATACTCATAAATTCTGGAAGTCTGTTGAACTTGAGGAAAATTGAACGAAAAGCTAAGTCAACGAAAATTCTAGTTAACCCCGTCTGTTCTGATAGCGTCGGCACCAGCGATGATAGTAGTCGATCCAAGAACATCAATTCGAAATGGAATGGAAAGAAGAAACGACTCAAGTCTGAAGGCGCAAACCATAAGAAAGAAAAACGAGATAAAAATGATCCAATTAGTAGAGGTGATGTGAAAGAAGATAAAACATCGATATCTTGTTTCAAAATGAAAAGTTCCGAAGTTAAATCACGTTCGGCCGAAGACCAGAAATCGGGGAAAGATAACTGTACTAATGAAAACGCGAGTAATCTGATGAACGCCCAGACGCCTGATATTATCAACCATTCCAAGAAAAATAATAGGGAAGTTTTAGTTGACGAGGGAACCATGACCGATCAGACGTGGTTGAAAACTGACCAATTGAACACGGGAAAGACTGATAGTGTAGCAGTTAATGCAGTTAAGGTAAGCACTCTAATTATGAAATGTTAGTTTATAAGTTTGACAGAAAATCACACTAAACGGGCTTACTTCTAGTTTGCTACATGAGAAGGTTATATACTCTTGAGTGACATATAGGCTACCAAATCCTCAACACTGTCCAGCATAAATATTGAAACCATGACTTTAACCTTCCACCTGCTTTCGATTAAACAAACAAGGCAACTTTAAAAAAATTCAAAAGATCCCAGCCAGAACCTCATCAATTTATTCACCGATCAAAAGCACGCCACTGCAACTCGGAATGCAATCACTCATCTCAGTTGCACAGTGGATTGTGTTCATTACTGGCATTTCGATCGTCTCCTCGTGTAGCTCAATCTGTATGCTAATGATCTGGGACATACTGGAATTGCACTCGTCTGAATTCTTTCATCTTTGTGCATGAGATGATTATACCAATCTACTTCATTATCCTGTCCAGAATTTTGTTAGCTCTGTATTTGTTGACCAACTTTCTTTTACTTTCTTCTCTTTTTTATCAGACACTTACGGGGTAGAGTGCTGTAGGGTGGACGTTTTCTGATACCATATTAGGAAGACATATCTAATATGAATCCATGCCCCCTAATGTTTGGCCAGTAACGATCGCTCTATGTCTGTGTGCGTGTGTATCAGTATTTGTCGTGACCTTGTCCGGACCAATGAGCATTCAGTACTCCGCGCCAGCGCACCTCAGTTATTTGACTGAAAAGTTTGAATTGCAAATGAACAGTTATTATTAGGTGTCTTCCACTGAGAAGACCCGGCCAGAAACCCAAAGAGTTTCTCAAGTTGAGAAACAGCAAAGCCAACAACTCGATTGTCACTAGAAACATAACATACTACGCAAAAGTAAAACAAATATACAGTACTTACCAAATTTTGTTAAGCTCTGAGCGATAATGAAAAATCCATTCCAAGTCCAAAAGTTTTTACGTGATGCGGGTACAAATAGGCAGGATAAGAAAAAGACGGCAAATGGAGTTTTGTGTCGAGTTGTAGGGATACAAGTATTCGATCCATTCCATATCCTTGTAGTTATTTTGTTACATCCTGTTCACGTAAATGAAGGTTGGAAGAAAGACAAACAAGAACACTGTAAATAATATACGAGACCATAAACGAAACACAACTGAATACTAATAGGAAACCAGTGTAATATATTGTCCTATTTACAGTGTGCGACAATATCTGAATTATTTCCTATGTAATTGTCTTTTCCCATCTGTGTTTTAATATCCGTCGCCCAAAGCCGAGTAATTCCGTTGTGGCGGATAAACCCCATTCTGAATCGATTTACTATCGATTGCGTATCGAAAAAGGCCAGCACAGCCGAATTTGATGCTTCATTGATATTCTGCCCGCCGTCGCGAATGATTTTAATACCGTAATTTACATAAATATTAATATTCTATCTGTTTTAGACGCGTTAAAGATTTTCAGGTTTAATTTGTTGTTGTTTTATATTGTAACGTTATTTCGTGGGTCTGTTTTTAATAAATTATCTTTTTCTAATTGTGTTAAAATATAAATCTTTAAATAACCCAGCGCACTACATATCAACTCCGTAGCCTCACAGGATCGCCTCGCTCGCAAGCCGTCTACTTGCTAGTCGGGTGCCGAGTGGGTGTAGTGAGGTATGACCATGACCATAAAGGTACAGCTACGTACAGCTATAACTAACCTACCGCGATGAAGTGTTGAAGATCATTCCAATTCGTATTTCCATGAACGAAGTGCTTCGAGCTATAAGGCTATATTTCGTCAAAGCTCTACTTTATATTGGAGCAACAGATGTTCAGTCGCATAGCCCGGAGTCATTGCAAATGTTCCGTACATCTGGATTTATGGAAGGCTCGATATTGATAAAGCCTGTAGTATCCGACATTGAAGTTACGGATAACGGGAATATACTGTAGCTCTACCAAGAGTTTATACGGTCGCAACTCGTTTTTCGCTAACGTATCCGTTAAATATTTGTATGGTAGATTGTTATTTCCTCGGTTAAGATAAGATACAGAGGAATGATGACTAATATCAAATTTAGTATATTTTTATATTAACTTATAAGAACCAAATATTTTTGACATAATGTGAAACAGCGACAGCGACTGTAGCCTAAGGGTGAACAGGTTGGGCTAGCAATCAGAAGGTCCCAGGTTCGATCCCCGGTGGGGCATGCACCAATGAATGAATTTTCATCTATGTGCATAATTTACAGTTCGCTGACGGTGAGGGAAAACATCGTGAGGAAACCTACCTATCCCTCGGGATTAGGTAATAGTCAGTTCCTGTATACACGGCGACAAGGTTCACCACCTGTCACGTTGGGTTCTGACTATCAGGTGAAACGTGGGCTTTGAATTGGTTAATACCTCCACAATGTGGTGGTGTATGGCCACTCAAGCATCTGACTACCCCCGAATGGGGATAAAAGTCGTGACGTTACATTTTATAATGTGAAAGAATTTTGCAATAACTAACATAATTATATTGTCATTGGTAGCCCTCCCTCTATCCCACTCCCCTTCAGGTCGGCAACATGCGATGTCTTTGGTATTGCAAGCATCTAAAGGCTACGGTAATTTGCCACCTTAGTCATATAAAAAAACATAGTTATTTGCCATACATAAAATATTTACGTAGACGCTAGCGACTAGCGTGCGTAAAACGCGCCTAGAACTCATGGTAGCGCTTCTGAATACACTGTAATTTATCGTAGTTAAGAGGGCATTTGCATCCCCCTTTGAAGTACTTACTGAGTAAATGTAATTAAAAATTTTATTTGTTTATCTTAATTCGCTAATCAAACAATCCGCTCCAAACTGAATTAATTAAGAACTTAATCAATGTTGTTTCTTATTCATTATCGTTATCTTGGCGTCCGCTTGGCGCAGTGGTTCGAGCGTAGGGTCTTCGGCTCACTGTATCGGGTGCTTGCGGGTTCGATTGCCTTTTCGTTATTTGTAATTTGCCTGATCTAGGTGGCACTGGGATTGCCCCCAGTCCATTGTACGGTAGGTACTAATAGTAGAAGCTTTGCTTAGTCGGCAACCATGCAGCCGCCCAAGTCGCTTTGCCACTGAAATGCTCCTGTAGCATTTTTCTATTGTGTTCGATCCTCTGGGGGCTTACCACAAGCTCTTATTGCGATTCAATTACAGGAACGTATTAACGTTTCAGCGACTTTTTGTGCAATGACGTACCTTATTGTCATGACAATAAGAAACGTCATTAAAACGTCGTTAAAACGTTCCTATAATTGAATCGCAATAAGATCTTGTGGTAAGCCCCCTGATTCACCAGTTCAATGTCTAAGCGACTTGGGGTACAGTTGGTGTGTAAGTATTGACGATATTCCATCCTTGGGCAGCCAAGGAGTCTGTCAGAACATTTAAGGTGCTTTGAAAGTAGCAATCCTACTGACAGAACACCAAAAATTGGTTGTTTGTCAATAGTCGCCCAATAGTGAAACCTTTCCAATGCCACTTTAATTTTGATTGATGAACTCCTAAACCACGATGGTACCTAGGTACTCTTGTAAAATTTTATGATATGTATACATTTACGAGATTTCCACGAAATAAACGAGTTACCAAACACATGAATATATTAGTATACTTACTATATGTATATAACCACACCACAATGTATTCTTGCTGCGTTAATTCTGAAACTTACGAATAAATATATCATTGTTTTGTTTCAGGTAAGCGTTTGAATAATGGCTCCCCGGTGCACAAACGGCGTAAAAGGTATTTTTAATTAAGTAAATTTTACTTTATACCGTTCGGCAAAGATATCCGAAGAATTCTTGCCTGAGTTTAATTAACCTACTCAAAATATTTTGAAGTTTGTAGGATCAATATGGCAGGTTTGAACCTTATTTTAGCCCTATTCTTCTTCTCATCGTATCATTAATGGCCAACCTGTGTCAGAGTAGTTCAAGCCGCCGTAAGGCCTCTGACATGGCTTAACGACTGCTGCCTACATGACAACACCGAGGACCAACTTTTTACGTGCCTCCGAAGCACGAAGACGTGGATGAATGATTACGTTCAGGTCAAATGCCACTAAATGGTCACCCATCTCTGACTGACCTTGCCAAGCGCCTTGGAAGCTTTAACCCTCTGATAGTCCCAAAAGCCTATTTAAAATTTAGTACAATTAAAAATAGTCAAATAAGGTTTAACGGCTATATAAATAAACTCTGCGAGAAGTTTTCACCGCTCAAAACAGGTGAGTAACGTAGTGAGCGGTGGGTAGCCTTAACGAAGTTTACGCTGTGTGTGTCCACTGGAATTATCCGAGGTGGCTAAAAGCGTTACCGGAAAATTCCGTTTGTTTAGTTTTAGTGAAAGTTCGTGGTAATGATTGCGACTAAAATAAATGTGGTTTGTTGTATCCAATCCTCAAGTGACGCACAGAAGTAAAACAATTTGAGTTGACTGTATAATATTCGTAGCATTCCCAGAGAGAATGTATAGTAAGTTCCTACTAAAATACAAAATTACCAAAAATATGTTCTAGATATTTAATACTTATTATTCTGGCTCAAAAAAGTGTCCCTAAATTAGGGACTGACGATAGGTAGGTACTACATATTTGTGTGTTACCGTTATTTAACATCTCACAGTTCACAAAACGTTCAAATTCCATGGAAATAGAGAGACATTGGAGACGTCTTCCAATAAACGACGTGTCGGGAGCAAAATAATGTTTGATGTTTATTTTTTATAACGCAACGGGAATGGGCGTCTTTTTAAGGAAAGCGCGAGTCACCGTTTCAAAAAAACGGTGAAATGTGAAAAGAAAACGGGCCAAGTGATGAGTGGGGAGTGTTCGCGTTGTTTGTGGGTCGCGGCCTTCGTCTATTTACAGTTGGTCAAAGCTTGCGTTGTAGGCTTTTAGACACGCTCGCGATATGAATGGTCGAATAAGACATATGGTCCATTTAGGTTTCGTTGGCTGTTGAAATATTTTTGATCCGGCTCTTGTTTTGAAAAAGACTCGAAGAAAAAACAAAACTACATAAAACGTTCAGTAACTAATAATAATAATATCCTGGGACATTTTTTTACACACGGCTACCTGATCCCAAACTAAGCAGAGCTTGTACTATGGAAACCAGATAACTGATATTACTACATATACTACTTTTTTATTTGTAAATACATACTTAATATATATATACACCCAGACTCCAGACATACAGACATGTTCATGCACACAAATGCATGTCACGGGTAGGAGTCGAACCTACGACCTGCAGCGTGAAAGTCGCCTCCGCGCCAACTACGCTAACGGGCCCGTCACTGGTAGTAAATATTACATATCGTCGTTTACTTTTAACTTTCTATAAAGGGGGTTAAATTTTTATGGTATTAATAGAGTACCACTGAGGTAGGTACAACAACTGAGAAGCGAAAGAACGTCGAGAGGAAGGAGTCGGTATTTACTGCCAATTACTGTATTTTTTATTTAAATATTTTCTTTAATTGTACTTCAAAGGGAATTAAATGAGCACGAAAAAGGTAGGTAAACATTTCATTAAAACAAACAAGACTTGATAATAAACTTGTCTTAAACAAGTTTATGGAACACCACTCAATTAGACATCCACACTGCTACTTCACAACAAACCTGGAAAATGAAGCCTTTCGCTAAGAAATTTTGTTTTTCAATTAAAACTTTCCATTTTGTTAAGCAAACTAAGTTTTTTTGCTTTTTCCACCACTCATTTGAATGTTACCGCTGACCCGCCAATATTTTGCGAGAGTCGACTAAAAATACTTCCTTGTTTGGTAACAAACAGTTTTAATTGAAATATTCATTAAAGCGCTGTCTAAGCTGCCAATGTGTTAAAAGCTTAGTAACTATAACCTGGTTAAAAGCCTCAAATGAAAATATTAGCCCCAAAAATATGTGGTCTTATAGCGCTCTTATGATACTTAGTGGCAATACTCAAAACAATATACCAAATAGCATTGGATGAGGTGCGTGTTCATCAAGGTATAGTCGCGTTCAGTGCAGTGGCAAATCTCAAGCAATACAGTCCAGTATGTTCACAGCAATACAGTCTCCAGCGTGTTATTGCAATTATGAGCGCCTGTACATCGTATGAGATCCTTCGGGTCGGCAAACAAGCGTACGGCCCGTCGAGTCTGATGCTAAGCAGTGACTACCTAAGTATTGCAAGGGTCTATAGGCTATTGTAACTGCTTAACATTGCATGTACGTTGCCGACATGGATGACAGTAGGACAGAGGTAGGGGAAGGGAGAGGGAGAGGGCTTCCAGCTCTTTCACTCATCGTAGGAAACGAAGCTGAAATAACTACTTCACGCCCATCTTCTGTGAAGTCTTCAGTACTTATATGAACTAAATAACAATATAACTTTACTCATCTTACCGTCGAGTACACAATCTTCTTTTTACATTTTCCAGTGCATCGCAGCTTAAGTTAGTTCGGCTTTATACACTGATAGAGTTTGTTCCACCGCTTGTAGCGCTCTTACACTTGTACTGTGCTGTACTAGTATAACCATACTGCTTCTTGGGGTGGGGACTAATTTACTGACCAACACTAAACCCTGTGAATCTATTACACTTGAGAATTTATAGCGCCTACCTAGAAGTACTTGTAAGTACAGTTGAAAATAAGCTTAATAAATGCATGATTACGGAAGGGTTGAGTTCAGTAATTTATTTCTTAGATTGACCGTACTAATAGACGCGTTTAGAAGCTTTATACAAAACAGATACCTAACTGATATAATGGTGTATAACAGCGATTTCAATATTCTGAAGAAAATAAGAATTGAATGGCGGCGTCTTCATCAGGCGCATGCCTCGCGCGAGCACTCACTTTTGACGTCGGAACGCATAGACGTAATGTCATAATATGAGTGCTCGGGTCAGGCATGCGCACATATTATGACATTACTTCTATGCGTTCCGACGTCAAAAGTGAGTGCTCGCGCGAGGCATGCGCCTGATGAAGACGCCGCCAATGAACCGTCCCACAAATTCATCTGGCCCGCTGAGAGTGGCGCTAATGTTGATACAAAACTGTCAATATATGACGTATCTCTATTTAAAATTTTTGTTCTTTATTTAGTCACTGGGTCGGATAAGTTAGTGGCACCTACTATGAAAAAAAAAAGTAGTTTTTTCTGTATCCCAAAACAAAATCCAATCTTGAAAGCCCCCATTACGAAACTATAAATCCAACCCAGAATCCAAAACCGAATGACTATTTACGTTTATGTAGATAGCTACTTATCTAGACGCATAAAAACGTTTGTATCCCGTACCGTTATTCCGGGGTTACCATTAACAGGCCACCCCATCTACTTACTTATTCACAGCATTAGGCCGCTTCCAGATACAGTGCGGTGTTTCAGAAACCGGCGATTGTCCGAACCCAGGCCGCGTAGGGCCTAAACAAACTCGACATGAATGTTAATGGAGGAATCTAAATTTGAATTCTGTGAAGTGTAGATCGCATAGGAATGGCCTGAGGCCTCGAATTAATGGCCTTGCATGGGTCTGCTCAAGTGTAGGTACCGTATATTATAAAATTGACCTTTGACGTACAGTCTGCGTTGCCTTTAGAATTGGGTTTTTGATAATCCCACACTAGGAATCTAGTTGTTAATCCAGATGATAAACTATCTGTGTGATAAAACATTCAAACTCAACAAATATGTAATGTCAACAAATATTTAATTTTGATATTATTATAGGTTTTTCTCGTAAAAGGACAAGTAGGTAACCAAGCTAGTAATCATGTTTTCCGCTGATTTAGTTACTTCTAAACTAAAATAAAATGTAGTTATCGTACTTAATAAATATGAATCGTCATAATTTCTTATTTTCTGAAATACTAACATTCACACAACTACTTCAGACTATTCAGACACTGCTCACAAATATTTTAAGCACAGAGTGCTCATTTCGGTGACTTCTACTCCTAACACTAATTAGAAGCGAAAATGTACGCGTATAAATTGATAGTTTAATATGGAGCTGTTATCGTTACGAACTCGTTTCACTCACCTACTTACCTGTTCACACCCGTTTTCAGATAGTAGGCCGGAAATCCATTAAAATTTTAATTAAGCGCCGGTTTTATGTGATATGTTTGGTTAACGTCGTATCGTTTCCTTTAGCGAATTTTGATGAAACAACTACTATATTATTTATAAATAATGTTTTTTTTTTTTTTTTTTTTTCCTAATGGCCTCTTTCCATTGAGTCAGGCCCAATGTGATTCTGCCAATGTCAATGTAGTGGCGATAAATAATGTTATTTATCGTACATTCTTGGCGGTTGACATATGAAGAATTCATGGAGATGAGACTCCAGGCCCTACAATTTAAGGGGAGCAGATACGGTGCCGACCTTTTAGGGACCTGCAAACATGCCCTTTTAATAGCTTTAAGGTCCAGATGTCCTGGCCGTGTTTTTAGGCAGTAAAAATTTACATTTTCTAAATACCCAGTGGCAAAAGATTAATCAATTCTAACACATACCTTCCTGTTTGCAGGACCGTTAACATACAATTCGACAGGTAAAATTAATACAACGGGATAAGCCGACGGGGCGGCTCACTCGTATAATTTTATTGGTTCACTTGGCACCGTTCGAACACATTTGCTAATTACCTACCTCCAAATCTGTAATATTACCTGCTAAAATGCCTGCCTGGGTTTTATGATTTCCCCAGAGACTTTACCGCAAGGTATTGATATAATTGTGTGCTGTAATTCATTTTCAGACACTAATTAGATTTTATTTTGGCAGGACTATGTCAATTGCCACATTATAAGGACAGGTACTTGTTGATCTCAAAAACTTCTGTCAAATATATAAAGAACTTAAGATACCTTTGTGTAACGTCACGACTTTTTATCCCCATTCGGGGGTAATCAGAGGCTTGAGTGGCCATACACCACCACATTGTGGAGGTATTGAGTCAACTCAAAGCTCACGTTTCACCAGATAGTCAGAACCCAACGTGACAGGTGGTGAACCTTGTCGCTGCTAGCGACTGTAGCCTAGGGGTGAACAGGTTGGGCTAGCAATCACAAGGTCCCAGGTTCGATCCCCGGTGGGGCATGCATCAATGGATGAATTTTCATCTATGTGCATAATTTACAGTACGCTGACGGTGAGGGAAAACATCGTGAGGAAACCTACCTATCCCTCGGGATTAGGTAATAGTCAGTTCCTGTATCTTTGTTTAGTCTATATATTAAACTTAAGTTCTATAACACCGAAGATCCCCCCTGAAAATCAGAGTTTAGGCATCTCTACATCGCCTTAAAATAATGTACACTATTTATCTTTTATTTTATGGTGTAAGTCTGTCCATAGTTGCTATCCAATAAATATATTTTCATTTCGTTTATATCATCTTTAAAAACAACATCCATTCAGAGATTAGGTATAAGTCCTTTATACCTTCAAAATAGTTTTCAAATTTTTGGTTCTCCCTAGAACCATTATTTATCGCAACAATTAATCTACTAGCTTCTCTATCCAATATTAATCTTCTCTGTTTAATTAATAGCGACTGTAAATATAAATACAGCCGATGTCATGTAACCAAAAACGAATGGATCCCCTCAAAGATTAATGCTACAGTGGAGCTGAATATATTTTTCGTGTTGTGTAACGCTCAAACATTTTATGTAAATTTTATTTAGAACAATGACCATATTTCACGCGACTGTATTAATTTTGGGCTTACTCCGGAAATTGAAGAGCAACAAGTAGAATTCAACGTGGAATTTACGGTTATTTGTAAACTTTTAAAATTGATTTCGTTTATTTACACGACTGTAATTTATGCAAATGTTTACCAACATATACATATACCTAAGCGACTGTAACCTAGGGGTGAACAGGTTGGGCTAGCAATCAGAAGGTCCCAGGTTCGTTCCCCGGTGCGGCATGCACCAATGGATGATTTTTTATCTATGTGCATAATTTACAGTTCGCTGACGGTGAGGGAAAACATCGTGAGGAAACCTACCTATCCCTCGGGATTAGGTAATAGTCAGTTCCAGCTGGCCTACTCCGAAATACGAACCTAACGTTTCGGCTGACGGATTGTCGTGATTTGACATTTCTTCTTTCGTTTTTCTCTACGATTTGACATTGTTTTGATCGTAAATCGAATCCGTACTTCGGACGATCCGTCAGCGACGTATTTCGGAGTAACCCCCCTGTATACACGGCGACACGGTTCACCACCTGTCACGTTGGGTTCTGACTATCTAGTGAAACGTGGGCTTTGAGTTGGTTAATACCTCCACAATGTGGTGGTGTATGGCCACACAAGCCTCTGACTACCCCCGAACGGGGATAAAAGTCGTGACGTTACATTACATTACATTATTACATATACCTAATTCATAATTACAAATGTGTGTTTTCATTGTGTGTGTGATTTTGTAATTGCATTATGTGTACAGTTACAAAAATATCATGATTTGACTAAGTATAGGTACTATGATGTGCAGAGACCTATTATGTTTCGGGTAAATACTAAACGCTACTCAAATATTTAAGTCCAACTTAGCTACTTGAGACCTGAAATAAAATTTTAAATTCATTATCTAAAAGAGCATTTCTTAAGCTCTACCCATACATTTTACAAGTAAAAGACATTCCAAAGGTTCCAAATTGAAACGCTCAATCAAGTTAACCACGCTTCTCCGGAACCTTATTTCGGCAAGTTTCAGTTCTGAAACATAGAAGAGTTCGAATTCTCGGCTTGCCAACAGACTACTGTAACCGCCTCTGCTTCAGCTCCTACCCCCGGGACCGTAGTACGTGACTTGTCATCTTGTTAGCGCGACGGTATTTCGTTTATTTCCCCATTTTGCCCGTGAAATACGTTTTAATAATACGGAAAATTGGGATTTATTGGAATTAAGTATGTCTAAATGTAATATATACGTTTATGTTTACTCGGCGTCTATTATCAAATCCACACTGGTTTATTTATGAAAAGTCGATTTTCGGTTTTCAAATTAATGTTGAGTAGGTTTAATTAGCGTTGTGGAAAACCTTGAAGGCGGCCTATGTCCAACAGGGGACGTCTTTTGGCTGAAATGATGTAGATGTTTAATTAGACAAAAACTAAGAAAGCGAGTGTCTCTGAGGGTTTAATTATAAAAGTGGAATATATAGTGAAACGACTATGACTGAGATAACTCACAGTAAGAGTTTGTAACTTGCATCGCTGAGACAACTTAATTTATCAGCAGCACCGTCTCAGCTCGGCTGATATAACTTAGTTACATAACATTGTGCGGTCCGCAGAATCAAATTTGTATTCTTTTGAGAATCAAACTTATTATAATTATTATTCGGGTCATCAGATAACTTTTATCCACCAAATAAACATGGCATTGTGACAGATATTCTATGAAAAAACTGTCAAGACACAGTGTTTATTTGGTGGATAAGTGTTATCTGGCGATTCTTAACAGGTCCTTAAAATATAAAATTTGGCATTGTCACTGAAAAATATTCCATAGGTATTTAAATTTCAATCAATACCTCCAACATAACGTCTCATTACGACTGGAAACCTTATTCTAAACGAGAAGGCTTAATGAATCGCGAAAAAAAACAAGCGGCCCATAAATTTCGCAGTCGTCCGCCATATTAAGCTTTCCCTAATTGTACCCAACAGGGGCTTCCCCAGACACAGCAACAAAAGATTCTCTTTTATCGCAATTTATTTTCTTGACAATAAAAGCGCCCTCATTTTTCTAGCAACGAATTGCGGTCACATACTAAGACCTACGTATACAGTGTGGCTAAGTGCAGAAAAGTGTCGGGATGCCGCGACCCAAGAATGCCCGCCATAGGGCTTTTAGTTGTCGCTTTTTATTGGAAGCTACTTGGCTTCTACGCTAGACCTTGTAAACTTCAGTAGTTTTTCAAGTACTTGAACCACTATCACTTAGAAGTTAATCAATGTTCACTTGTTTCCACAAGTTTGTAAAGTGTTCCAAATTTATCTCTATGAAATCTGAATTGCAAATATGTTACAGCAACCCCTCTTCGGTAGAACGCTACCACTGCACTTTATGAACAATTTAAAAGACGTTTTGACACTTCAGCATTGTCCATTATCTTCAAATACGCCACTATGACGCCTCTATTCCTCGGAGGGGTAGGCATAGGGCTACTGCAGTGCACCCACATCACGCCAATGATGTAGCGTCCAATGTAAAAGAAGGCACACATTCCATGGTTAGTGGCCAACCTGGTGTCAGAGTTGTCAAGCCGCCCGAAGGCCTCCGACAGAGCTTAACGACTGCTGCCTAGATGACAACAACCGGGACCGACTATTTACGTGCTCTCCGAAGCACGGAGATGCTCAGTTCCCATATCACTAAATGGTCACCCATCTCTGCCTGACCTTGCCAAGTGTTGCTTAACTTCCGACTGTTTACCGATTGCAGCTGGCTATGAGCGCCTCAGTGCAAGATATAGATTTAAAATACTTTGGTACTTGCGAATTCAAAACGACCTAGATGTTTAGAAGCTCACATGATTCTTTTCAACAACAATGCTTTATTTTCCACATGTTACCAAAGCGAGTGGAGACAATAGGGCGAGCAATAACGTCACCCAGATGAATAGAGGTGGAACAAAACAAGCTGAAGTGGCGTCTCACGGCTATTGTTGCCAGAAATATTGCAAGCGAGCCACACATGAAAAAGAATGCTCCACTAATTATTTTCTGAAGTCAGTTTTAATTTTCCGTGCAATTTAATTGCACAGCGAAACAAAGGAACGCCTGATTTGGATTCATGTTTATTCATTGTCGGATAATTGGAACAAAGTTGCTTAGTATCGGAATTTTGGTGAACCTATTGAGATTTATGTATTGAAAACATACTTTCTCGTTCTCTATTGATTCTTAAATTGCCTTGTACTGTTTTTTATTTAAAGAAAACGTCAGTAAGTGTTTTTTATCATAATATATTACTTTTGGTTTCCGAAAGAGCGTGCGATATACTTTTATAAATATATGGTTTTAAGGTATTCTTCATCTTTATTAAGATCACGATTTTTCGCCACTCGCATCTAACGGCTTCTTTCATAGCAGATAAAAACTAAATAAACTATTTGAACTAAATAATAATTCCCAAGACTCGGTATTCAAGTCAATTCAGTGAAAAAAAATCGACATTTTACAGTAAATTTCAAATCTCCAACGTGAGCAATGGTATGAAAAATCTAAAATTCAGTTTTCACAATGGCTCGCATTTCAGACCACGGATCCCAATTCCCATTCCGACCGTTTAAAGACATTTGGTTTATTCACCTTCGGACATATTTCTCGTGGTAGCAGTCGGAACGGGCGCACTGGTGCGTGCTAGAGTTATGACCCGAACAAATGGCTGGGGACATGCTTGAGGGGACTACAGATGCGGGATATTGGCACTCTCCTTTGATATTTTATCTCACGTTATGCGCGTTATTGGCACTTCAGTATTTATCTGTCATCGGTGGGTAATAACAGTATCTGTGATATCATACTTCCCTAGTTGATACCTATTACCTACTTAGAAATACAATAGATGGTCTGAATTACTTGTATAGTCTTATTATTTAAATGAACTTGATGTTACAAAAGGTTGTTGATTGGTGAAAACAGAAGTCTATTTGATTGTTCTGTGTGCATTTATTTTACTTTCCCCGTCTTTTGGAAACTTGTAAATTATTTAGTCAAATACTTAGGTGACGTGCAGTTATTATATTGAATCTTGGGTACAGGTGCGTTCGAATTGTTAAATCAACAATATCGAAATTACAAATTGTCCTGCGTTTCTTAAAATTTATAAACAGGGTGTAGCAATGTAGCGGCGGTGACGCGGCTGTCGCAACCGCATTGCAATTTATTGCTGTTGAATTTGATAAAGTATATAGATGGGGTGCCGTAGAAGGGTTTCTGGATTTACTTGTGAATGAATGGTGAATGAAAATATCGTGAATAAAATGTATCGCAATGATTTTGCAAAGGTCTAATAATGCTTAAACTTATTTTAAACATTTTTTTTATATTTTGCACTTACGCATTTGTTATTCACTTGTCTATTGATATGATGATGATGGAAATACTTGAGAAGCATGTGACTAAAAGAGAAGTATGGATTGCAGACAAATTGCAGAGCGAAAGGAAGACTGAAAAAAGATGGATGGATTTTTTTATAAAGAGAGAGATTGGAGGGAACGTGTGTAGTGTATCGGAAGAGGGATATGAATGGATGAAAAAGGCATAAAGGAAGTCCTGCGCAGACGCCAGAGAATGGGAAAAGGAATGAAAAATTATGATTTACTTTTGTTTATTTTAAAATACCTATGTTTTCAATAAAGAAGCCAGCAGTCGTTTTCATAAAAACCATATCCTAAATAACATAGGATAGAATAGAAAGTGCCCGTAAAATGTGATGTTATATCCGTGACATAAATATAAAATAATAACATGGCTTCGTCCACACGCCATGGTCTGACCTTTTATATAATAACCCCATAAATGTCACCTTGACCGAATTCTGTGGCTATTGTTTAGTACCTGTGCCTTTGTTCAACGAAATTGTAAAGTTGGTGGAATAATCGATATTATTAAACTATAGAGTATTATTTTTGAAGGTGAACCACAATGTTTTTGAACCAACTCAATATAATATGTATATGGGAAATAGGGCCACCGTATAATTTAGGCGTACCCGTACAGGCTACATTATGCCGATATTCTGTAAGAGGGTGGTCCTACCTCGGTCGAGCCAGTCCGTATATGAGATGTAAATAAAATCATGGTAGAGATTATACAGTTTCAGATTTCAATGTGTGTACATTCCCAGTCAGAAAGTAGAATGTAAAATCAAAACACCATTGTAAAAGGATTCTTCGTTTTTGGCAGTACATACAAACAACCGGTTTTTGGTGATAAGCGGGATTCAGGGGATGGAAATACTAGTTTTTAGATAAACGCTTACAAAGAAAAATCTACGATTCATTTTATATTAGCAAGCTATGAAAGCAAGACCACCGTTTTTTGGGTGGGAGGAGATGAAAACATTTAGTTTAAATATAACTTTGATTAGTAATCTTTTTTGAAAAAAAAAAAAAATTTCTTGCATTCCTTTGGCATACCTTCCTAATTACAGTGTGATTGCCCTAAGAAATTCACAAACCACTTGGTGCGTCCAGATGCCGCGCATGCCTCACACGAGCACTCATGTTATGTCATCTATGCGTTTCTACGTTAAAACTGAGCGCTCCGGTGTGGCATGCGCCTGAAGACGTACGCTGCGTCTACATCAGGCGCATGCAACGCATAGACATAATGTCATAACATGAGTGCTCGGGCGAGGCATGCGAGGCATGTGGACCCATTAATTCACTCCTATTAGAAGGGGAACAAACACCTCGTTGTTTAGTAATTAGTGAATATTTAAAGTACATAAGAGTTTTTGCGAGTGCCGTAAGGGGAGTCCCGAGAATTAATTGATAAAGTTCCCGCCGACACGTACCGCGCCGCCATAAATATTAATCAGAATTTAATGTAGGTGCGCATTACTTGAATATAAAATGCTATATTGGTACCCAAACTTTTCGGGGTTCATTATAGTTTATAAACAATTTTAATAGTTGGTTGTTTGTTTTCAATCTATAAGACGTATAAAAACAAAAACCGACTTTTATAAACCCGGGAGCACTAAAAAGTCTGGAATAACATTTCTATTACGGGAAAATCAGACGTATTCGTCATTGAATCAAAAGGACCTCTTAGCAGTATGCTTATACTGAGTAGCAGCTGGCTATTCAAGATAACTCAATAAGCACATCAAATTATGCAATAATTCGTTCACGAACATTGCTCAGTCCGTCCATTTAAATAAATTCCACACTAATTTTATTCGCTTTTCCATTCCGTTTTAACTCGGTAACATAATCCTTTTATGAAGTTGCATGCAGTGGTCACAGGGGCAGGGGTCATTCGTGAATACTGCAAAGCACCAGTATTGCTCTAAGCCCGTAATTAATTTGTAAGCCAGTGCCTTTGAAGCGACACTGCGCAGCAAGCTGTTCAAAATTACTTAACTATGAGGCGAAATACATTACGAACGCTCTTGTATTAATATTAAAAGGTTTGTGTACAGTTACGCCTGTCTGCTACGTTTGTGGCAGACAAAAGTTGTTCTGGTTAGCTTTGAAGATGCCGATGGCAATTTTCGTTGTGTTAAATTGAGAGTAGTTGGAGTCTCTAAAATGATAAATAATACTCATTAATGCTTTATTAATTATGAAGTTACATTTTGCTTTTAGACGTAGAGACGTAGCGCTTGTGCTTACGTCTAAAAGCAAGATTTGATTGAGCAATAATTATGATTGCTACTTAATTTATTTGATGTACCCATCAAATAAATTAAGTAGCAAGCATACCTGCTTTACTTGGTCAGGTACTGATAAACTATGTATAACGTTGAAAAGGACCTACAGGAAGAACTTTCTATTAACATTAATATTTTATTGACGATTGATAGGTAGAGTAAGAAAAACAGTTAGATAATACTTTATCATGATTTGTTTGGAAAAGATTTTAAGATTAAAAGTAATTTTTCAAATCTACTTCAACGAAATAACCTAGATCTAAGGTACTTATTGTTCAAGGGTTCACAATCTAGCGTCTATCTAAGCTCCTAAGTTAATGGAATAGGTCTGAAAAGATCTTTAGAAGTAACTACAATAGCTGACGGTCCGCGTTTTCTATCTTGAGAATGGTCTCGCATTGTATCTTCCATTTAAAATAACTTAACGTAGCAATAAAATAGCGTCCGCTCTTTACGTTCTATGTACTAACCTACTATCCGTGACACATCTTTTTTCGTTGAAAGTATGATTTTTGATCTCCATAAAAGTGATAGTAGTATTGACAGGTCAGAGGGCCTACTCTGTTTCAAACGAAAACCATATTTCGGACGAAATTCGCGTATTTCCTACTACGTTTCTCATTGATTCCGACATTTCTTACGAACAAAAATTGTTTGACGTTTAGATTCGACGACGACGAAGACGTCAAACAATTTTCGTTCATAAGAAATGTCGGAATCAATGAGAAACGTAGTAGGAAATACGCGAATTTCGTCCAAAATTTCGTTTTCGTTTGAAACAGAGTAGGCCCTCTGGTTTGTATGTTGGTAGTTCCTTCGGCATACTATAAAGGGTGTTTGGATTTCAATTTCGTTCGGGGCGAATCTCGGAAATAATGTTTGTTCTGGGTATTTGGATGCGTCCGAAGTCCAGCATGATATCTACAAGCGATGCTTATTTTGAGACTACAAATACAAACTTTCAGTGTTTATTTAACCACTCTTAAGAGATGTTTTTTTTTAATCCTTTTTTAGTGCTTAAAGAAGTACAATCTGTGTAGAGCACAGAGTAAAGACTAAAGAAAGAGGTGCCCTTATTAGATATATGTATAAAAATACGTGGCCATTGTTTTTTCATTTTCATTGTTCTATCTACCGGTAAATAGTTGAACTACTCGCTTCGTTTTATGTCGATGTTAGTACTAGGCCAACCACTCGGCCGAGTTGCTTAGGGCCTGTCCCCTTAGTAATTGGTCCATGGTGTAGAGTGTATACTAGTGTGTGTAAACTTTTTGAGTGTTCGTATAATATACTAATAATATACATTGCAAATACATTGCAGTTTATGTTGATAAAACGGCTTGTTTACATACAACCTGGCGCACAGTGGCACAGTTGACGTTTGGATTATCTCGCACCATCCCGAGTCGGATTACTCGAGTTTATGCTTATTCTCATGTATAATTCCAACTTAAAAGGCACTTAGTTGCAAACATTTCCCATTTACAGCCAAAGTTTAATTAATGAAGTTTCTGTTATGCTTTTAGTATCGTTAATAATGAGTTAAACAAATGCGTTATTATGTATAAGCGAGTTTGTTAGTTAAATTCAAGATTTTTGGGGTTTGTTTTTATTCAATTATAACAAAATATTTGATTTTATGCCCTTGTGTTTACTAGTAGTAGTTACTACGACTACCTACACGTATAATATTATTACACTTATTTTTCAACAAAAAGACACTTAAGGGGTTGCCGTTAAATCAGATAAACACTGAAACCGAAAGCATTTCGTGTCGACAAAAACCTCCCGTGACTTGATAACAAAGCATTCAAATTGTTTTAAGTTGGTCGTTATTTCATGCACGTGAACACGCAAATACGGTACAATGCGTACGTTTCCTCTCAAAGCCATACCCGGTTACCGCTTTGACTTTTTACCCCGCTCTACCAACTCTACCGGAACGAGCAAAGAAACGACGGTAATTGACCGTTTGAAAAATAACCAATTTAAAGTTGAACAAAGTGAAAAGTTTGTACGAAAGATTGCACTTTCCCGGACTTCATAGGATTTATTTTCATCATAATCATTGTGCGAGATAAAATCTGTCAGCAGACAAATCGAACGTCTTTGAACAAGCTTTACCATGTTCGACATAACTCTTGTTTGACCTAAGAAACAAACATTATTTCATGAATTACTTACCTACTTCAAAAGAAAGCACACAGTAACCTTGAGAGTACGTATAGAAAAGGGAAAGTTTATTATTTATTACTTATTCATGAGTTGTGCGGAACATGATTTATTTCGTAGGATGCTGATAAATTATTAAAACTTGCAAGTTTACAGGGAAAATGACGACGGGCCCGTTAGCGTGGTTGGCGCGGAGGCGCCTTTCACGCTGCAGGTCGTAGGTTCGATTCCTACCCGGGACATGCATTTGTGTGCATGAACATGTCTGTATGTCCGGAGTCTGGTTGTATATGTATATTAAGTATGTATTTACAAATAAAAAAGTAGTATATGTAGTAATATCAGTTATCTGGTTTCCATAATACAAGCTCTGCTTAGTTTGGGATCAGGTAACCGTGTGTACAAAAATGTCCCAGGAAAATGTATTATACCAACTTGTAATATTGAAGGAGTTTTTAACAAACGTTGCAGGCTTCTGTGGTTACTTAGTTGATAATAAATGAATTAACAAGTACGTTATAATCGTGTGATCTGTTCAACACTTCACGTTATCCATAAAACAAGGTGTTAGATTGTAAAAACAAAGCAATCGGTGGAAACCATTAGTGATCTCGTAAGTCTATGCATTATTCATCGGAGTGGCAGCCTCGCCACCGCGGTGCCTCGGTATTCACATTTTTACACACCGACACAGGTATTCACTTACTTTTATATACTCATGTGGGTACTATTTGTGGTTATTATTATAGGAACGGAATTTAGTGTTGTGTTATGGGACCTATATTTGTGTAACCTGCTGAGGCCTTGGGTGCGTACCTACATCGGAAAACTTACTATAACGTTATGTTTACCTAGTAGGATGTATGTATGGATGCAGCTAAATAAACAGCTACTGTTGTGATTAGGTAAATATTTTCTACTTTTTATGTAATAGACGCTTTGTGTACTTCCGTAATTAATCTTTTATAGCCAAGAGCTTTCAAGATTAAACCAAAAAATACAACGTGGAAAATTCGTGAGTTATTTATCCACCTCATCCACTCTTGTTTTTCTCTTTACTCATTCATTAAGTGGCAAAAGTAGCGGCCCGAACTTCTGTTCCGTACAAATGATTAATAGGCGGGTATTTTATACTTTTTTTATCACAGTAGACCTGCTACATTCATTCCGTTTTTCAATACAAGCTCGGGTCAGTCATTATGCTCTTTCAACGCTCGACAGTAATACAATTTATCTTTCCGCCAATACATCAGAGCTCAGACGGTCGGCTATCAACAAGTGTCAAGATATAAATAAATCGTGACCGCAGACGCCCTTAATACCGCGATACGGCGAAAGGGACGAAATCCGGGAATTTTAGACGCGTCGGGTGGAACGGGAAATGTATCAGGTGGAAATTTACATTTGGAATTGGAATTTTTAATGCTGGTGTAAATGCGGTTTCTGTTACGTTTTCCCGAAGTACATTCGGAATATATATAAGAAAATATGTACGTATAGCGTAAACTAGTGGGTCTGAAACATGAAATTCTTTATAACATTGATATACACTAAGCGCCGCCATACACGGACTGCATTTTGCTGTCGGAACCGACAGCTCTATTGCAGTTGGTTGCAGTCGACAGCTCGCGACTGCTTGGCGTCAAGCACTCGGCGGGCTGTCGTGAGCTGTCGGTGCGGTCGACGGCAACCAACTGCAATAGAGCTGTCGCTTCCGACAGCAACATGCATTCCGTGTATGGCGGCGCTAAGAAAGGGTTTATGAAAATTCATCCTATAGGTAAATATAGAATTAAAGTTTGTATTGAAATCTGTAATAAATAATATAATTTCCCTAAAAGAACAAAAATTATAGATCGTTAATATTTTAGACATCCTAAATGCTTACTATTTAGGCAAAAAAAAAGCACAATAACTTTGCGGGCTTAGCCATACAGCTTACGATAAAAATAATACCCCCGCCGCGCCCGTCATACTCCAATACATTACCGCTGAGTTATGGAAAAGGGCGACCCAACTGAATTATGAAGACAATTTCAAACAATCGTAGCCCACTAATGCGGTATTAAAAGCCAGGGCCCTCGGTGGATAAAAGCGGAACCACTTCGCTCGCTGACCTATAGCTATCTCTAAAAGACACTCATATTTCCAGCCATATCCGCTAATCCCGGACGAATGGGAGACTGGCGTACACAAAAATGCAATTACTGGATGCGACAAAAAGTCGCGCTCGCGATCGTGAGTTTTATTATAAGCGCCGATGACGATCGGAATCCGTAATGCTGTAAGCTTATTTTTAAGTAGTACGCAATTTGTTTTATGCATTGCCATTGCAGAATTAATGTATTTTATGAAGAATGATGACGGTTAATCGGAGAAAAAAGTACATACTAGTACTATAGATTGATCTACAGACAATCAGTAACGAATTACCATTGTTCCAATTTGACAATTTATCTAATAAACTAAATTTAATTAGGTATTTCTGTGTATAAAATTCAGTAAAATCAGTAAAAGTTTATTAATATATTTTACTTTTAACTCAAATCCGTTTGTAATTAAAATGATCTCTTCTATGTTTTTTAGCAGTACCTTGTCGTACGCTTTAATAAAATATCTCATAAACTTTATAATAAAGCTAAGTTAGACAAGTACGTACTTATATGATAGATATGAAAAGAACAGAGATTTCGGAGATGGAATCACTGTCTTGATGACAATTCCAGTACCTACAATCTTATTTATGTCAAGTCGTACTTTTCGTCTTACACAATCCACAGTAAAAGTTTCAATTGAGTTCAAGTTTCCCTTTTATATCTTGGATGTACGATGTCTTTGCCATGATAACAAAGTAGGAATGGAGTTTCGAAGAAAGATTTATATACTGTGTCGCAGAATTAGCATTATAAAATATATTGCCTTGTAACTACAGAATGTGATGAATTTTATTCTTCAACGGCAATCGCAAACTCTTGGCGGTCAGTATGTCGTCGGCCATCCGTTGAATAAATAAATATCGCCAGACAACCACACAAACTGTATGGTCACAAACTAAGCAACGCTCGTACTACGGCTACCATACAATGGACTGGGGGCGATCACAGTGACATCCAGAGCAAATTACGGAAAGGCTGTTTCCGAAATGTGCCTCTGACGGGAATCGAACCCGCGACCACCCGATGCTACTGCCACGGCTCACTAACAGAGCGGCCAACGCTCAAGCCACTGCGGCAAGCGGTCATCAAGATAGCAATCCGTATTGTCAGTTTTTTTTTATAGGACTGCGGTGGGAAAAAAGCACCCGTAGCCTATAGATGCTTACAATACCAAAGGCATTGCTCGCACATTGACGACCTGAAGAGAAGTGGGATGGAGGGAGGGGGAAGGCGTGGGCTTACGGCTCTCTCACTCATCGTACGAAACGCAGCTGTAATAGTTGCTTTACGCCGATCTTCTGTGAGAGGGTGGTACTACCCCGGTCGAGCCAGCCCGTTTATGAGCTGCAGTCAATTGGCTACAGCTTGGCTCTACCACCTCGAACACCAGTTGCACCAGTTGCACCAGTTGGCAATGTTACAGCAAAGTTCATATTCTAATAGCAGTTGTTGTGTTGTGTTGTCTGCAGTTGGGGGAAGGGGTGGAGCTGACGTTGGGCGAGCTGCGCGCGATGGCGCTGCGGCAGCAGCAGCAGATCGACACCCAGCACCAACTGCTCTGCGCGAAGGAGCAGCGGCTGCGATACCTCAAGCAGCAGGAGGCTAGGCAGCATCAGGTCAGCTAAAGGATTTTTTATTTAGTTTAGTTGAATCACGTTTAGTGGTTTCTGTGGTTCGAAATGGAATTGCATGGCGGCGTCCGCTATTTGATACGGGTGTCGCCAAATAAAAAAGACAAGGAGAGGAATGTTGGTTGTTACGGTATATTTTTATTTACACCTTTATTTTATTGAACAGTTTCGAAATCACCAGATGATTTTCATCCATCAAATAAGTATGACATTTTATGAATAAACTGTCGAAACTTAAAATTTATTTACTGGATAAAAATCTATCGATTATCTAACGATTCTGAAACACTCTGATTCGGAAACTGAAACACGACGATTCTGATTCTGAAACAAACTAAGTAATAACTTTTTTTAAAGGTTGCAGGGCCAAGTTGTAGCCAATAGTTGAACCTCACATACTGACGGGCTCGTTTAACGAGGCAGCACCACCCTCTCACGGAAGATCATCGGCGTAAAGTAGCTATTTTAGCTGCTTTTCGTAAATGAGAGAGAGCCGGAAGCTCCCTGCCCTTTCCCACCCTGTGTCCCACTCCCCTTTAATTTAGCAATGTGAGAGCGATGTCTTTGATATTGAAAGCAATGCTGTGATAGTCATTTGGAAGTTTTGTAATGTTAAATTGTATGCTTAAACCACTTAATAAACTCTAATTACAAAATATTTACTGGTTAAGCAACTTGTGGGTAAGTTGTTCAGACAACTAAGTTAGAAAACATGCCTCCAGGCCTCTCCCTCCTCTCAAAGTTATGTAATAGCTCCCTCAGCAGCAGTAGCAATGAACAAAATGTATTTTAATTCTAAAACATTGGGGGTTCCGCTGTAACTTAGTTGACCTCTCACGGGGCCTAGTGTACTTAGTAGTTACTTACAACGGCTTTTACGATGCGATTCCCTGTAGTAATCGCATCGTTACGCTGTCTTGAACTAAGATAGGTTAAAGGTTTATGTTAGTTTGAGTCTATGTAGTCCTAAGGCCATGGCCGAACCGGTCAATTGCGATGCGATAGCGATTTCTGAACACATTTTTGCTTATGTGATGCGGCCACCGCCATATAGTTATAGGGGTTTGTTCGATGTCGCGTAGTGCAGCCCTGTCCTAACTTGCTAGATGAATTTGCAGTAAACTTATCTATAATAGATAAATAAATAAACCATTTTTATGTTGGTAGGTAGTAATAAAAATATATAGGTATAGGTATCTGTTAAAAAAAACTCCCCAGCAAAAGTGTTCTGATTTCAAAAGTACAGTCAAGTCCTAGAAATCTAACATCGGTCGAATAATCTAATCAAAGCTAAGAGCGATCGACTAAATTCAAATTTGGAACTACCGTACTTATTGCTAATGTACCTTTGTAGCTTTTTTTAAATAAGTCCGAACTTGACGTAAACGGCTCCACAATTCGATTCATAGATTAATAGCTAGATAGAGTAATATATAGGTGCTAACGGCCTATCGCATCCCTTTATGATATCCCATTTTCACCATTTACCCATCTTTGGCCATAAAGATATCCATTCTGAACTACCTATGATAAGTGGATACTGAAAACAAAGAGCTAATATCTCTATCTAGATTTTCGTAACATACTCGTGGTCTCCTGTATCGCAGGAAAAAAACCCTTAAAAAAGATCATACTAGTAAGGCATCATTTTTTTATAGGACTGTGGTGGCAAACAAGCGTACGGCCCGACTGATGTAAAGCAGTAAAAAAAAAAAGCCTAACTTCGAGCATGATGTTAAGCAGTTACCGTAGCCTATAGGTGCTTGCAATGCCAAAGGCATTGCTCGCATGTTGCCGACCAGAAGGGGAGTGGGACGGAGGAAGGGGTAGGAGGATGGCGGTTCGGCTTCCGGTTCTCTTACTCATCGTATGAAACACAGCTGTGATAGCTGCTTTACGCCGTTCTTCTGTAAGAGGGTGGTACTATCCCATTCGAGCCAGCTCGTATATGAGCTGCAGTTAATTGGCTACAGCTGGGCTCTACCACCAATTAAAATAAAATTGTGGCCGGTATGATAATAATGTAAAATAAGCCAATTGAATTATGAACATACGTAGGTACTTGCTATAGTTAATAAGTATATCATCCATCAAATGTGGTACATCTCGCAAATAGGCGCTAATGAAATTTCTGAGGAAAGTGGTTTTAATTCATGAACACGTCATACCGTACCGTACCGTAGTCGTGTATACCGTGGAAAAGCGCCAGTGTTGGTTATTAATGGCGACGGTTACAGCGGCAGAGTGTTCTATAAACTATGCAAAGTTCTACACACTTATCATAACTACAAAATAGTTACACACACATAGAAAATCGGCGTAAGGTAGCTATTATAGCTGCGTTTCATACGATATGTGAAAGAGCCGGAAGCTTAACCCCCTCCCTTCTCCTCTCTCTGTCACACATCTCTACAGGTAACTTGCGAGCGATGTCTTTGGTATTGCAAGAATCTATAGGTTACAGGAAATACTTAAAATCATGCGGTTCGTACGCTTGTTTGGTATCTTAGTCATATTTTTTATCCTTTTCTGTTCTAATAAATTGCATACGGGTATAATTTTATTTCACTTTTAAATTTGTTTTCAACTTAGTCCCGGCGCCATTTAATTGAGCCATATTTTTCTCTACTTTTAAAGTGTTTTTTTTTCTCTTTGGCTCGCAGACTCATTAGTTCTATTTATGCAAATAAACTTATTTCTGTGCCATCTGAATATTCGCGCGAGGCGTCATTTAAAATCTCGTAATTTTTAGTATCACGTATCTTTGTATTTGTACTACGAGATACAAATAAAATAATTCTAATAAAAATAAGCAATACATAAGGTTCCCTAAGCCTAGCAAGCGCGCAGCTGTGTATCGACAGGGTTCGCAAATAATCCACTCAGTGCGGAGTCCTCGACCCGGTGACCTTCTTCGCAAATCTAATGAAGCGTATGCTCTTCCTTACTGAAATTCCTTGGTCTATAAGAAACTACTCGTGGCTAAGGCTTGGAAATGGCCTTTACTCATTTTCACTGACTGTTTTTTTTTTTAATTTGTAACATTCTGTATATTTTAACATTTATAAGAATACTAGCTCTGCCCCGCAGCTTCGCCCGCGTGGATATTGGATAAGCCTATGTCTTATTCCAGAGCCTACACTATGTACGTTTAAAATTTCATTAATATTGGTTGTGTAGTTATGGAGATAAGTCGTAAAAACATTCACACACACACTTACTTTCGCATTAATAATATTAGTAGGATGAGATTTGGAACACCGTACCAAGATTATAATACTGGTATAAACCCTTTTTGGATAAAAGCACTTCTACAGTTCACTGAAATTTTCTAGAGTAGTATATATAATCTTAAAACGCTTTTATCAGATCGTTAATCTTTTACATTAATAAAAATTCCATGGCCACTCGCAAATTCCAATCGCATACTTTGTTCCGAATACTTTGAAGTTTTCATATTTAAAGCCTCCCCGTTTTATTTTTAATTAAACGCGTACTGTACTTAAGTACGGATAATTCCTTTTATCCTTCTTCATGAACAATAAAATCAGTTTTAATTTTATTTATAACTCAACGCGACAAAGAGAGGCACGCATGAAAAGGGAGGTGTAGATTTATAAAAAGGGTTTCCGAAAGCCGTTATAAAAGACAAAGGATTTTTATATGAATTAGATAGAGCCTACAAAGTAAATGAAATGAATAAAAAATGTCTTTGTCCAGGTTTGAATTTGCTTTCGACATTTTTATTTTATGTGCGGACTATTCACGCAGATTATAATGCCGTGGAGTTGGTATTGAAATGATACCAACCTTTATTATATACCTTACCTTACCTTATCTTTAATATATTTTCGAATTTTGTGTTCGATTTTTAAGTTGGTTTGGAATGCCTACCTAAATAAATAACCTTTTCATCACTCATACGCGGAAAGTAGATCGAAAGGTGCCTAAAGAGCCGACAGAAGGTGATACTTTACTGATCGGGCAAAATCGTTGACAGAACGGGCAAAATCGTTGACAGAACGGGCTCAATCGTATATCCAGATAACGATTGGGCCCGATCTGTCAAGGATTCTGTCAAAATATAAAAAAAATACGAGTTTCTATTTAACCATGTTCCAACCAAAGAGAATTTAATAGTTCAAACCTTTTTACAGCCACTTAATTACAACGCGATGTAAAATTGAAATAACACAAAGTTAAGTATTAATTAAATAATATATTTTTTTAATGACTTTATTATTTTTTGAAAGTAGTATGAGTTGAAAGTAAATTCAACTATTTCTTTAAAATAACATAGATTTGGGCAAAATATTTACCATTTTTCCCTAAATCAATCACAAATCGTTCCTGCTCCGAATCTAGAATCACAGACTAAAACCTTTTATAATGTTTGAAAAAGTACTGGCCTCTAAAAAAAACAAAGTGACAGTGTCAAAATATCAAAAAGCAAAATACGCAATCTACGTCAGTATACATGTGCGTGTATGTGTAAATGTTTACTATTTTTTTCTTTAGCTACTAAATTATTTTATTATTACTTGCCTTGTATACGTTATGAAAAGCACAGTGTTTCCCTCGGGTTAAAGTAACTTATTATTGGTCCCTCGAACTATTAGCACCCTCGCTACGCTCGGGCGCCAAACCCCGTCTCGGGACCAATAATAAGTGACTTTTCACCTCTGATAACAATGTACTATTATGAATTGCCATCACATTAATGAGTTGACAAATCAGCTTGGATAGTTTAATAGACAATTTATCATCCTAGAAACTGGTTTATAAATACCATGCGTATTTATCGTGTCATTAAAAAGTGAATGAGTTATAACGAAATAATGCTCCACCGGAATGCTTTAGAGAAATTGTGAACAGATAGGAGAGCAAAAAAAATAAATTTTCCCCGCTCTTAATAAATCTCCCGGGCTGGGCCGGACGCGCGTTAAGCTAATGCGATATTTATCACCGCCTTCAACGAATAAACTCTTCCCACGCAATAAATACGCTTGAAAAATAAACAATATTGCTGTATCGAGGGTGTCTTTTCAAATTTTCACTTTACCGATTTTTTTTATTGTATTTCGTAGTTTCTGTGTACAACTGTACATTTTGCACTTGCAACTTTCTTTAGCTCTGCTGTGCGTAAAAATAGAACGCTAATAATAAAATCGTCTATGGCCGCGTCCACAAAACCCGAGCAGCCGCGCCCGTGTTATCAGATGTATAACAAAGTCCGACGTTATGACAAAGTGGTCAGATAAAAGATGTTTAAGATTTTTATCCCCTTATGAGAAAGTAATAATCATTTTCAACAGCTAAGTCGATTGCCATGAATACACGTCAACGAAATTTAATATTGTTCAAATTAATTGAACATTGTTTGAACGTAAACAGGCTGAGTGAAACTCGACTAGCTACGTAATTTGAAAACTCTATGGGAGTAATTACACAAACAAGATGCGATACGTACGTACAAATATTACTGAGATAATAATACCTAACAAATTTGTCCAGTAAAACCACAGCTGTTCATTGAAATTTCGACAAACTTGACCGCATAATAATTGGGCAGGTGATTTGTGGCCACAATTGTCCGCAATACTTAACTTATTACTTAATAAATAATTTCAATAAAGTACATTATAATTGGAGCCACTGATTAAATCGAATATACTACTTGCCAAGCCAATTAGGCACTCGGGTATAAATATCAAATGATAATAAATCAATGGTTCCGCGGTTCGTCTACAACGTAGTGGGCCTGGACCAATGCCTGGGCACTCCTGTGGCAGTAGCTTCCACTACGAGGTGGAAGGACCGCGGAATCATTGACTTATTATCATTTAATATTTATACCCGAGTGCCTAGTTGGATTGGTGTGTGTTTAGTACAATAATACATTTTTTCGCTAGGTGGCGGTAGAAGGCGAACGGCTACGAAGGCTACGAGAGCGCGTAGAGGCGCAGGAGTTGAAGTTGCGGCGGCTACGCGCGCTACGAGGCCAGCTCGATAGAAACAAGCAAGCGAATATCGCACTTAGTAAGTATTATAATAAGTTTTTATTTCGCTCCTCATATTCCAAAATTCAAACTTGTTGGAGTTACTGAAAAGGTTATTTGATTAATTTATTATTATACATAATATACTCACGCCGGTATCTCACGGGGGTAGACAAAGACTATTGATTGCCACATGCTACAATTTCGACCCAACTCTTTTGCTTCATCCACATTCATCTTCTCATGCACTGCCGTCAGTTGAGGATGGTACGGATTTGACCTTTCTGGAGAATACTTTCTTTGTTTAATATTAGGGTTGTGTAGAATTACATTCTATTAGTAGCTACGCGCACACACACACATCTAATGCAGAGCAAATGTATGCTAATAGCTTCCATTCAGGATTAATAGGAGCGAGATTGTGTCAACAATCAGGCATTCAATTACTGTACGTAGGTACTGTACGGGCGTCAACATTGTACGATATTGGCGTATTATCTGGTATTTAGGCTCAATTACTGACACGTTTACAATGAATAAATTAGTGCTAATTTCTGCGGTTTCTAGTTGAAATCAGGAATCATCGTTCGTTGTAACTATCCTGTCAACAAAATCAATTATATATAGATATAGATAATTTCGAGTAGATATTGAGGTAAGTAACTTTACTGAAAAAATAAATAAAAAAAGGGCTTCACTAAACTATCTTTACCTATTGCAAAAAGCAGGAATTAAATGGCAATACTTTATAAAATCCCAGCTCAATTACATTACATTCGAGTATTTGCCAGCAGTGGATAAACACTGCATATTTGCGATTGAGATTAGATGGCGCATCTGTTTGGATTCGTGTTGAATACGCTTTTAACATTTGCGAAATCGTCTCGTCAAGCATTCAATGGAATGCATATTTTTTTGTGAAATAATTTTAAAATAACGAACGTTTTTTCGGATCATCGAAAATGCCTTAAATTAAATATACTTTAGTAAATTGTGTTAGTTACCAATTATTTTATTTAGAAATTAAGATTATATTTAATCTAACATAAGATCTTATTACTAATTTTATGAGGTAGATTGTAAATTCTTCAACAACTAAATGATCCTACCGCGAAACCTTTATTTACCTACTAGTGAACTAAGTAAGCAAACATGTAGAAGTAGGTCTGTTGTATGTACGATAATAATTGTTCGTGACATAATATAATCCATAAACTTCCATTTATTATGTGAGACGGACACTGCGGGCGATCGATATTCCCTGCTTGTTGTTTAAAATTAAACTTAAATTTTTCATATAAAAATAACATAATGTACGAACAAGATAGGGCAATATTTAGCTCTGCCTCACTAAGTTTAGTCCTAATGTGTGGACAACAGAATCAGCACCATTAATTTATTTCCATTTTCAAATATTTACACTTGCTTCCCGAAAAAATGGCACACATTTATACACTATCGTCATAATGAAATAGAACACCAATTTCGGTTTCACCTCGAACACTGCAAGGCAGCGTAAATGGGTCACAATTATTGGATCAAGAGCAGTCTATTTCGAGTGCAGATGAGCACTTTGACATTGGACTTGCAGGTGGGAATGCAATCATACTCTGTATTAGCAATTTAATAAAATATAGGGGTTGGACACGGTAAAAGAAAACATCGTGAGGAAACCTTACATTTCTTAAAAAAAAAAAAAAACATTTTTCTAAACACATGTGAATTCCATCAACCCGCACTGGTATCTGTGATACCTAAGTGTAAGTTGGTTACGTTTAAAACATACAGATTCGTCTAATCCACATGTTGTTTAATAAAGCAGTAACAGGAAGGGAAAAATGAATAATAAAATGTTAAAACCCTGTAATCCTCATAGGACTGTCGGTTGAATAATATTTACATTTTTCCGCTTTACCTAAATCCAAGTAACGTAAGATTGAAAGTATGTCAGTCATATCCCATAAATTATAATCATCATCTACATTTGAAACACTTTTATTTCTTTGTCGCATCTCGAAAAAATAAAACTATTTTAAACCTTTATCTGAGTTTATCGATGTACAGGGGGCTTACCACCACCTCCTATAGCAGATTTGTTTTAACGTTTCAGCTACTTTTTGTGCAATGACGTTTTTTATTGTAATGACAATAAGGTACGTCATTGCACAAATAGTCGCTGAAACGTTAAAACGTTCCTGTAATTGAATCGCGATAAGAGGTCGTGGTAAGGCCCCAGGTAATTTTAGTTTTTTCTTCAATCTCTAAAACCGCTCGAAATATTATCGACAGGTGAATAACATCGCAACTTTGACACACCTAAAATGAAATGCCTCTAATTGGTTGGCGCGGTCTAATTGGCCCGTAAGCTGAATGTTTGTCAGCACAATGACGTAATGGAAAGTGGATCGCTCATAAGCGAGGCTTGTCCGTCAATCGATACCGGTTTGATGAATTGACGCCGCCAAAGGTTCTACTTCATCGTTAATCATTGCAGCTATCAATAACTGATTGTTCCCTAGGATATCGATTCGATTTGTAACAGCGCATTTGTTCGATAGGAGGATCAGAAACGAGAACTAATTTTATCGAGTAGGAGCTACGTAAAAAGTAATACTATGTAGCACAATTTTTCTGTTGAAACTAGTCCAAAATAAAGAATATTTCTGATTTCCTCTATCGCAACTGGTTGCGATGGACGCCTATATTTTGTAAACAACTGACAATCGAAGCCTTATCACCAGGACAGCACAAACGGGACGTCTGGTTTATCGCAGTGGCCAGACTTCGGCCCAATTGCCCCTCGTCTGAATCAACAGGGTTAGCGCTATCATATTACGTAATACAATCCAAACGATCCCTTATCTACGAGGCGAATTCGATATTTCAGCCTGCATTTTCATGGTCGCATTGAGAGTAAGGATTATTTAAACTTAAATACAAGGCAGTTGGAGCTACTAATTCTAGGGTTTGTAAACGTTAACAGAATCTTAATGAATAAAACAGAATCAAATACGGGTAACAATATATTCTATCGTAAACAATAAAGATATGGAATATTAAAAAATATAAAGTATTATAAGATAAGTGAAAGTTATACCTTTGCTAAAAAGGGAGACACCATAGTTGAATTTAATCGTCTGATTTAGAAACTTAAGCGTAGACTTCGGTTGTGATTATATTATACCGTTTATCTTAATCCATGTATCAAATTAAACTAAGATTATCCTACTAATTAACTCACCTTTACCCTGGCTGACGCAACTGGGTTTTAATTTAAAAAATCTTAATAGGGTTGCGTATATCTTTCATGATGCAAGCCGTTCACCATGCATTAGTTCCTAAACCCATAAACATATATCCTAGGCCATCTACGCCACAAATGCCGTTAGCCGATAAATATCAATACGTTCCTATCGGGCCCTTTATGAGCCCTGAAAGGATTTCCTTTGCCTCAGTAATACCTATTTGTCGGTAGCGGTTCCTACATAATGCGTGTCGAATGAGTTTTACGCAAAGGTACGCGCGTAAAATACGGTAACCTTTGTACTTACGTATGTTTTAAAGGTGTGTATTGAAATGGGAATTGATATTTTTTGTTGCTGCTGACTTTAAAGATATCGGACGAAGTGTACTACAATCCATTGATCCATCGTATGGATCCAAATACACTTTTTGAGTATCTTAGAATCCACTATTTGATATGGTTTGGCATGATGGATTCAGGTAGAGGAAAGAATATTCTAGGATCCATCCAATGGATCTAAGTACACTTTTTGAGTATTATAATGTAATGTAATGTAATGTAACGTCACGACTTTTATCCCCGTTGGGGGTAGTCAGAGGCTTGAGTGGCCATACACCACCACATTGTGGAGGTATTAACCAACTCAAAGCCCGCGTTTCACCAGATAGTCAGAACCCAACGTGACAGGTGGTGAACCGTGTCGCCGTGTATACAGGAACTGACTATTACCTAATCCCGAGGGATAGGTAGGTTTCCTCACGATGTTTTCCCTCATCGTCAGCGAACTGTAAATTATGCACATAGATGAAAATTCATCCATTGGTGCATGCCCCACCGGGGATCGAACCTGGGACCTTCTGATTGTTAGCCCAACCCGTTCACCCCTAGGCTACAGTCGCTTGAGTATTATAGAATCCATTATTTGATATGGTTTGGCATGATGGATTCAGGCAGAAGAAAAAAAACCTAGGATCCATCCAATGGATCCAAATACACTTTTGAGTATCTTAGAATCCATTATTTGATATTGTTTGGCATGATGGATTCAGGTAGAGGAAAAAGTGTTCTAGGTTCCATCAATGGGGTCTACCAATGGATCCAAGTGGACGAAGGCCAAAATTCACTATATACCTGAATTCTTGAAAATGTATTTTACATTATTTTCAATGTACCTACTTATGTGATCATAAATACCATAAGAGAGGAGATATTATGTCAATACACTAAGTCAATTCCTTAATACCCTCAGATTCTATTCGTTCAAATATGCCAAGTACTTCTAATAGACATAGTACGGATAACCGAAATTCCCAGGTACCTCTCAAGCGATGTCGACCGATCGAGAACGTTCTGGGACCGTCTAGAATTCGATCTACGTTAATGAAAAGCGCTTCGAACGTCTAGTTCGGACTGTGGTTTGGTAAGTAGTCATAACTGCACTGCGGACTTGTGTTTGTATCCAATTATTGACTCTATAATTTAGATCGAACGTTTGTATTTGCGAATGAAAGGAAAACACAGACCTATTTATTTATAACAACTGCAGTGGTTACTTTGAAAAACAAACGCTGACGGATCGTCCGAAGTACGGATTCGATTTACGATCAAAACCATGTCAAACGCTGAAATCGTAAAGAAAAAACGAAAGAAGAAATGTCAAATCACGACGACCCGTCAGCCGAAACGTTTCGTTTCGTATTATGAAGTAGGGGATCTATTGTACGAATTTCGGAACAAAATTCATGAACGCCCAAATTTATAGAATGTTATGAGGGACTTACTGCGGCAATAAACACCACTAAACAACAATATACTTGAAAAGAAAAAGACTGTGAATAGATTATAAATTTGGTGTTAGTCTTTTGGCGTAGCAGAAAAGTAAATTAAAGACATAAAACACCCCTAATCATTGCTCTGTTCGCTTTTGCTCTTCATTTGCGTTGGTACACCCGTTTTATAAAATGGGTTCTCCCTAAAAGTATTTTATCACGGCGAACTTTAATTAAGTTTCTTATTTTATTCATCCGGCTCTCTACCGTTACGTAAATAAGGCTGATCCTGATTTGTCAGGGCCCACTACAGTGGCACAGGTGTGCTTTATGACTGCCGCCCTAAATTGCCCTTTGAATTTTTAACCCTATTAACCGACATGGGGTTATCTTAAATTAGCAAGTTTTATTAACACTTCGCTGACAAAAACCTATGGAAAATATGAATAAATGCCGTACATGTAATAAAAAAAAGTTAATTTCGAGTTTTATTGATCGTAAATGTTTTATTATTCACAAATTCGGTCACCTTTCGCGACAGATGTAAACTTTTTATTATATTAGTGTTTATATTGCATAATAAAAACACCGACTGTTAATATCGTGCCGGAAGTTTTGTAAAGAAAAATATCATAGATTTAAAATAAAAATCAATTTTTTTTAGATCTCAAGAGACCTTTCTTCCAAGTTTTGTTTCTATAGATATTTTAGATATTTTCCAAAGTAATGACCGAAATGAGAATATAATTATTATGATCCTAACATTTTGAAACAGCAGCTATTTGGTTTTTTATTTTATATGATCTGCCATAAAGGCGTTTAAAGGAAGCAAAATAATTTCAGTAGTCCGCCGAAAGTTATAAAAAGGTACTGAAAGTGCGAGCTTCTATATAAATAACGTCAACATTTTATGGGCCATTGGTTAGTCAATGAACCGTAAAATTTGTGTTCGAACCACAAGTCTGTTGTCCACAAAACAGATAAAGTCCATATTAAAATTACTTAGTCGGATAAGTTTTTCGTTGCTAAATTTTGTTTAACCTAAATTGGGCTGAAATTGTTGGCCAAGGACACATTTTCTTGTACAAAATATATTTTGCTTGCATTGCTGATTTTTCCTTTTAATTTTTAATTGTAATAGCCACATTATAACCAAAGAAATTATTTTATTTCTACTAGGCCGATCTGCCATCTTGTACACAGGTGGATCCACGGTTGAACACATATAAAGGTATAATAAACGCGTCTCTGCCTAGGCTTAATAGAAAGTAATTTATTAAATAACAGTTCCACCTGACATACGGGCGGAAATATTGTGCGTTTTCCAAAGATAGCGGGGCCTGTTATAAATGTGCGTTACGGCAATTTCGCCGGCTCGTGCCTTCTGACGTAATAGAGATAGATTGTGTCCTACGGGCGAAAATCAAGTGATTGAGTGTAGTCGTTTCTGCTTTCTTTATTGTGACGCTACCTTGAGTTATATGGGCTTGTTATGTGTCTTAAGTTTTGGAGCTGAAGACGAGAATACTTACATATACCACGGCCAACTAGAAGCAATACGAAAAATAGTAGATTATTTATTTTCACTTTTTAATACAGAATATACCATGAATCTATACAATCGATGGCGAGCCCGTCGCTGACCGACTTCGACTCGAACATTATTAACATTTCGTATCGCTTCTGTGGCACGTACGTGTGTGGTACGTATACCATCACGCCTATTTTCCTCAAAGGGGCGGCCTGATGTGCATTAGTACACCCATACTGCGCTTATGGGTATTTTGGGGCCAAATTTAGAGTGATCCATTTGCCATTGGAACAATCTCCTTTACGCGAGCGGACGGGAGAGAGGGGTATAGATACGTTCTTGTTTCATGGGCTTCATTTAATTTTCAAGTTACTAGTATCCTCAGTCCAATTTATGGTAATCAAATTACAGTGTTGCCTAATTTACGTTTGGTATACCCCTAACTATTATTTCTCACATTTCCAGTAACAACATTTTCCTCATACGAAATACGTGAACAATAAAACACAATAATTATGTTCGACCCACTTATCGGAAAGGAACAAACCCGTATTGTTTAAGCTATTTCCTCCCGATCGAGGTAGGGCCGCTATCTGTTCAGATTGTTCGATTTAGAAGCTTTATATCGAGTAGGCATTCGATTTTATCTCACATCCAAGCAAATATCCAATTACTTAGACACTGGAGCATCCTCTCGACGGATCACCGTCGTTTCGATGATAATAAAATGCGATGGGTGAAGATAGATGCGAGGAATAGTGGTTGCCTATAATAAGCTGATTTCATGGTAAATAATTGCGTTACTAATATGGATAGCGCAGCAAAATGTTAACTATGGCCGTGACTACAAGCAGCGAGAAGCCGCGTCTGAGCAATCAAAGAATATGTTATGTGTACGTGGTCGTCAAAACGATTTGCTCGGGTTTGCCGCTGGGCTCATGTAGACGCACCTAATTATATGATTTCAGTGACCACTCCTGCAGTTCATAAAAATCCTTAATGATCTATTATTTTTTTATAGAATTTCCATGAAACGATAGCATAACATAACGCGTTAATTTACTTTTAAGAACCTAAAATAATTCCAATTCAAAATCAATAGTTTATTTCATTTAGGCCTACGGGGGCAATTATAAATTGTCATTTTTACATTTTTACTTAATTCTACCACCGCATCGGAAACGCGGCCTCGACTGAGAACATCGAATATTTCTAAGAATTCTAATAATACATATTTTATAAGTTCCACGAACTTTGAAAGAAAATATTTAGAGCTTCTTTAATACGCAGAGCAAAGGAATAATTTCAAGGTAGAGGCAGCTCAAAGTATCCAAATGCCTTGAAACTAACAACACAAACGATATAATATAAGTTAGAGAACTATACCCTAATGTAGGTTATAGTATTTCAGTTTGTTAGTCTGTCAATGAATTGTAGCTGCAGAACATGTACTCCTATTTCAACGTGGGTTTTTTCCGGTCTCAGAGAGTTACTGTAACGTTACATCACAGGCGAATACCCCCGGTGAGGAGCACCTTTACAAGTAGTGCTTATTTACCGACGAAACATTTATCATCATATTTTTCACGGACTCAATAAAAATGAATTTATTACAGGGCAGGTAAATTCAAATTCCATTACGATAGTACCAGGCTACAAATGACACCGGTGACGCATCGACTAAACATAGAAAAATCAATACCAGTCGACACACACTGTAAAATGGGTTGTAACGATCACGTGACGTGCTATGGGAGTTCGAACATGAGGAAAGTTGTGGAAACTAAACGTAATAAAAAATATTTGGAATGATTTTGTTATAGAGTTATTAAATCTCTATAGCATGTTAGACGTTTGAATGCTATATTCTTCAAAAACAACGCTATTTTAGAATAGTTACGGTGTTTGCTTGGCCATTTTCTCTGCGCTTTCAGACTACGCTTTTGCTATTCTATTTTAGCGCGCTAGCCAAACAATATTTTTTTTGTAACATTTTTATGAACTGAAATGCTACAGTAAGTGCTCAGCCAAACGAGCGTAATAATTTTTTATTTTTAGCACTACTATTTTGGTACCAAATAAAAGTCATTCCCCTATCGGGAAGACAAAAAAGTAGCGTTCCTCACATTAACATGTTGCTATTTTTCATTGAACCTAATCGTTGTTAAGCCGAAAGTACCATTTGTTACCGTCGGCAGACATCAGTCTACGTCAGCGGGCAGGTTTTGCGGTCCCTACTACATTAGCTGGGCGCCTACAAATGGGTATTAGTGTAGTGGCCCAACGCTCTGCTGCGGCTAATCACTTTACAAGTTTTGGCTCATTAACCTGTTTGGGAACCACTCTAGTACATAGTTCTGTTTTGCGGTGGAACGAGGCTGAGGATCTTTGTGAAAATATAGGGTGAATTTGAAATCATGGGCATCCTTTTAAACTATGACTCTACACATGATTCAGAATATTTTGTAAAAAAAAAAACTATTGATGAAAAAATATTGCTCGAGTAATCAAATAAGCAAACCCGTTAATTGTTAATCGTTACCTGGGCAATCAATTTTTATCAATTGATTTGTTGATTAATATTCCCTAAGTATCTGAATCATGTGTAGAATCACCGTTTAAAAGGATGCCCATGATTTCAAATACATCCTGTATACAGTGTGTACCTGTCTAAAAAAAATGTGCCTAGAAAAGCACACGGACAGACGGTCCACCTGGTGGTAAATGGCATCTGATGCGGTCCTGTGCTTTGGGATATGTAAACATGCCCTTTGAAGAACCCAGTGCTTAGGCGCAAAGGAAAGACTTTAGGTATATCATTATCATAGCTAAATTAACTTGCCCGTATCAGCTATGAAAAAAAATACAAAAAATACCTATCAGCTATGAAAATCCAATCCGGGTTACACCTGTTAGATACGCGTTTTGTTTTCGGCCTAAAAATAAAAGTTAAAAGAAACCTTTACAACCATATAAAAAGTTTCCTGTAAAATAAGTGTAAATTCGCAGAACCGGTTACGGTAACTTTTTTTCACATAAAGTTACACGGAACTTTATACGAGTATAGAGTCGGTCAAAGACTTTGTATTTCTATATCAAAGAACATTATATTTGATGCCAGATAACGAGTACAACCCTTTGCGTGTAAATTGTTATACAGAGGAAAAAAATAGGGTCCTTTCGTAACATTAGATTCTTGGAGACGCGTAGTTAAATCAATTTGGAGGGGTCGCGACTCGCGATACATTCGGGGAAATATTCCATTACGCTCCGGCCTTGGGTCCTTTTGTTTTAGATCGCCTTTTCCGTTCTGAGATGTGGCCTATGAGACCGTTACGTGCTTTGGGGTTTAATAAGATTTGATCTATGGTAGATGATCATCAAGGGTTCTTGAGCTTTCACTGTTTACGAAGACCAGAAGAGGATATTTCCGGAATATACAAATAGAGTTGTCTACATAATATTATGGCGGGCATCGCGTACAGTCTCTTTTCTAAATATAATGTAAATTTACAATTAATTTATTCATGAATGTTACGCAAAATAATATTATGTGGAAGGTCTTTTCATTTCAAGGACGACCGTAAATAAATAAACCAATATAAGTATTTTCTTTCACAAAATCAATTTCTTACTGACTTGCGACGATATATCAACGTATTGTACTGTACCCTGAAGTAGGCTATGTGTTCAGTGTGATTATTTGCACTGTATTTCACGGCTCGATACACGACCTGTGACGTGCCCAATCAGCCATCGCTGTATGGTGACATGAAAACCGAATCGAAATACCGAATTGTGACCGTTTTCCAATAAGGCTCAATTCGCATCGAGATAGCAGCGGACGATAGCAAAGCGAATAATACAAATGTCATAGCATTTAACATTTTATTTTCATTCCTCGAAAGTTCTACTACTTTTTGTTGGTGGTAGAGATACGGGCTGGCTTAACCGGTAGTACCACCCTCTCACAGAAGATCGGCATAAAGTAGCTATTACAGCTGTGTTTCGTACGATGACTGGGAGAGCCAGAACCCCCCCCCCCCCTCTTCCCTTCCGTCTCCGTCTGTCCCACTCCCCTTCAGGTCAGCAACGTGCGAGCGATGCCATTGGTATTGTAAGCATGTAGACTACGGTAACTGCTTAACATCTGGCGGGCCGTACGCTTGTTTGCCATCTTAGTCACATAAAAAAAGACTATATTTTTTACGCAATTACCTATTTAACTCTGTTAGGTAGAAATAAACACTTTTCAATACCTTATCTTTACGTAGACCCAAAATGATGTTTCCATCGAAATGTCCCGTACAAACGGGAGGTCTCATATAGATAAAGCCCTTTTTATTGTCTTCTGTAATTGAAAGGTCGAGGTATTCCCTCCCGAAGCTTTTAAATGTGCCTCAGCTGGCTCCTCGCACAGAATGGCATTTTTTTCCCTGAATACATAAGAATTTCGCAATTGCCAACAGGATCTCCATTCTCTTACAAATTTGTTTTATTTTTCTTAATGGCTAGGAAAAACTTAATCTAGGTAAGAAAATTAACGTTCATTTGTTTATTTTTGTGGAGAGACATATTTATGACGTTCTAAATTCAATTTTGTTTTTTAAATGAACAATAGAGCATCACTAGTTTATGTTTATTCCAAGGTTACCAGTAGCTCAGTAGCTACCCTATAAATTAACAATTTTCATAAGAAATATTTTACGTAGAGTCGCCAGCAAACGTATAAAGTCATGGTAGAGTTCAGTACTGCACCCGCAATTTCATTTTTCACCAGTCAAAGGGATATTACAGTGTCGCGGTTACCCATTATAACATTTTTATGGTCCCAACCCAACGTGACAGGGCTTACCAACCTTTGGGATACGGTTTTGTCACACCTCTAAATTTTCTCACTGCCCACCATTATTTTCAGTAAGTACATTTTTATTAGTTTCCCTCCGAAATTCCGTATATTTAATTTAAATTCAAAGATAAACGGGAAAATGACACACCAAAATACAACGTTGCCTTTAAAGTGAGAGAGAATAAATACCCATAACGCAATATTTTATAATTTAATGAAAGATGAAAAGAATGAGTAGGTAGGTCAGTAAATACATATTTCAGGCCAGCAAGAATACGGCTCAGAAAAGAAAATGAAGCAAGTAAATATTTTCCACCGTTCAAACCCCGAGAAAATATTTGTACAATTGTGTAATACACTCTCTATGACTTTAACATTCTTGCCTTGAAATAGGTACGAAACACAGAACGCCCATTATGAAATAGTAAGAAGAAGCTTTTTCGTGTATGTAGGCAAAGTATGTAGTTTTACTTTTGCGTAAATAGAATAGGAGTTGGTAAATTCCTAACTGGGAATAACTAAGTAGTTGTGTAAGTTGTGTTAGCAAGAAAAGTTAACTAATCAGCGCCTATATTTTTTTTTATTTCAGGATGAGATCTATTACCAACCTTGATCATTAGTGACATAAAGTAGTCAGTAGTAAGAAACCAACTGGAATCTCATACCCTCAGACCCTTATATCCTCAGACCCTTATACTCTCGGACCCTCGTTTGGACATGACGCCAAGTCTACCCACATCTATCCCTAATAAACCCATTTTATTTACTTTATCTCTATTGTCCCCAGCGAGTGACCTCGAGTCAATACGAGCGCTCTTCAATGAGAAGGAAAAGGAGCTATCGGTGGCGGTGGCCAAAGTGGAGGAGTTGACGAGGCAGCTCGAGGAACTGAGGCGAGGGAGGGTGCAGCCGGCGCCACCTTCGGCCCATGAGCTTGATAAGTTACGACGGGAACTTATGGTGAGTCAAAATACATCACTAAAAATATCTAATACTAATATTAAGTCAAAGTCATTTTTTTTTATATTCATGTTAGCTGGAGGTAGCGTTTATGAATCGTTAAAAAAAACAATATTTTAGCGTTACCACCGGTTCTTAATGTTGCTTCCATTGAGAAGAGCCGACAAGAAACTCAATAGAAAAGTAATAATTGTATACATTTTCAAACAGCTACGCTATGTGAGCAGACAGGCAGTAACACATTGTGAATAACAAAATACAGTAACTCAATATTAGATCTGATAACCGGAGGGTTCATATTATAAACTCTTACATCAAGGCCATATGTAAACTGAACTGCCTGAACTTTTTGTACCTATGATATTAGGTACCGGACAAGAAAATGAAAGAAATGTGCAGGATCCGAATAATTCTTGTTTCATCACAATACAGGAAGAGGCAAAGCAATCCAGATTGATCTCATTACCTGAAAGTACTTATGTCAGAAATACAAAATCATATCCAGGTTTTCAAGTTATAAAACGAATATTTCCACCAATTAAACTCTATTCTGGACACTAAAATACCCTGTTATTGGTCCCTTTTTATGTCCGTCTTCTATAAACAATCTAGGTAGTTATTAGGTATATATTCGTACCTACCTCGTTTACTCATAACGCTCTACTGAACTCTAGAATATTCACTCAATATCCTTGATATGCTACGGATATTATGTACCTAGTACATAGTAGATAAGCGGTTCTTTTGGATATGAAAATCGGAGGAAGGGGACTGGAACTTGCAATTAGGTTACTTTGGCAATATAGTCTATAAACGATCCACGTGGAGAGCTTACAAAATTCAATTTTGTATACATCTCCTGATATCTAGGTTACAAAGTTTCACCATTATATTAATTTAAATAAGTATACTTTTATTTGATAAGATACAATATTGAAGGAGTAATTCCAACGACCGCTTGGCGCAGTGTATTTGATAAGAAACAATATTGAAGGAGTAATGCAAACGACCGCTTGGCGCAATAGTCCAAGCGCAGGCCACTCTGCTCACTACATCGTGTGGTTGCGGGTTCGATTCCCGCCAACGGCAAATTACGGAAACGGCTGTTTCGTAATTTGCCCTGGTGTCACTGGGATCGCCCCAGTCCATTGTATGGTAGTCATAGTACAAGCGTTGCTTAGTTTGGGACCATACAGTTGGTGTGTAAGTCTAATTTTGTGCTTAAAAATAAACCTTACCTTCACGTTTTGTTAACTTCCCACCGTTTTCCAATAAAACACTGCCCCAAAATAATTAACGATAACAATGACCTATTTATAAGGCACTTATTAAACTCTGACTTATTTCTCCCCCGCCTCATTTAAGGAGAGGAAAGTTCTGACAGCGGTTTATATTATCTTAATTAATTAAATTTAGATAACCGCACGTCTATTCTCGACTATAGTAGGTAAGTATAGGGATGTAAGCACCTTTTTAGATGCTCCCATAGCTCCTTAAGTTGAGAATAAACTTATTCAGGGTCCCTTGTCAAAGAGATCAGTCCCATGTCAACGTCTGAAGGCAAAGGGTCGATGATTGTGATTAGGAAAAGGATAAAAATCCGCCGTCGATTCGGTGTTGTGGTAACTTATACGGCAAAGGTTGGATTCAAACTCGGAATTGACCGTTGGACGTATTATTTCTGGACGTGACTTCGTCTTGGAATAAATTTATTTATGGAATAGATTTTAGTAGTGTCTTTCTATTTACGATTAGCTGCATCATTTTATGGATAATTTCCAGCTTAAGCTGAGCATTGTTCATTATGTTAACAAGTGTTCAACAGCATGATGTCAGCCAAAATACGTCCACTGTTAGACATAGACCTTCCCCAAGGTTTTCCACAACGACCGGTCCTGTGCTGCTTACATCCAGCGGTTTCCCGCGACCTTCATTAGGTCGTCGATCCACCTTGTAGTGGATCTACCAACATTGAGTCTTCTGGTACGTCCATCGGCCATCAGTTCTTCGGGCTATGTGCCCCGCCCACTGCCACTTCAGCCTACTAATTCGCAAGGCTATGTCAGTGACTTTGTTTGTCTGCGTATCTCCTTATTTCTGATTCAATCTCGTCGAGAAACTCCGAGCATAGCCCTCTCCATAGATCTCTGCATGACCGTAAGCCTTCTTAACTAGTGAAAATCCGTGATAAAGAGAGCTCTTTCAGTTTATACTGAAAATGTTCCCTGAGAGGTAGAGGTAGGCGACTGTATTTGATCTAATACAGTCGTTAAGCTTGATTCGAAGACATTATTTGCGGAGAGTGATTGTATACCGTACATTTATAAAATTAAAATAGCGACTTATCTGGAGCTACGAAGTGACAGTGTCTCCGCTAACTTTGCTTTTATAGGTATCTTTTTCTGTCGACAATTTGGCGATTTTTACCCGCTTTTTCTAATAAATCTCACTGTTTAAAAACTTAATGCAATTTTATAAATAATTAAAGCATATAATCGATGATCCCCATTGCGAATAGTTCGGATGTCTGTAGAGCAAGCGATGTAATATTTGTAGAGGGTAGAGCCAGCCAACTGGGTTGCGGGCATGCGGTCAGCGCAGATCGAATGGACTTGATAGTAGAGCTATTCTTGACACATCTTCGAGCTTGTATTGATTTCTTATGCTCTATATTTTGGTAGATAGCCACTTAGATGTTTCATAGACTAGGTAAGTAGGTACTAACTTGTTATAAGTATTACAAAGCACTTAAAAAAACTATTTATGTATCTAATATCGCTTTGAAAGAAGTAGGGTTCGTCTTATTTCGTCACAGAATTATTTCGACACAGAAAAAGATTATCATATTTTTCAATTCTTCATGGACATGTAAGCTTCCGCTAGAGCTAAGTGTTATCTTGATTATAACGTTGGCCCAGCTCAATAAACTAAAATACTAGCGACTTATAAAAATATACTACGCCACCGATCTAGCAATCCATCGATCATAATTATTATTAAAGTCAAGTAACAGTAGATTACATTGTAGAATACATTTTCTGTATACAACAATGGAACATAGCGTGACTCGTGACTGGGATACATCAAATGACTTCTAATTTATGAAATCGATCGAAGCACTCCATCCGTAGGGAGGGGATTAATCATAACTTAATTTGTACTACGTTGAAACTTTATCGAACAGGTAATATACCTACTTACTTAAAAAAAAATAACTTACCTAAGTACCCTATTGTGCTTTATATTTTAGTTATGTTAGCCAATTTGTTACCTCCAGTTATGTTACTACTGATTAAAGTCATTTTTTTATGAATGGAAGCAAACAGAAAGATGCTAATACCGGTTTCAAATTCACAAAAAAAGTGACATTTGTAGCTGTCAATTTGCCTCAGTCAATTAAAAAAAATGAGTATCGATAACTTGAAAAATTATCACTGCTTTAGGTTCGAATAAATGGATAAGTACTGTATGATTTTAGTGTTCATTCAGTATATTCCGTTTTTTAAGTTTAAAAATCCCTACACTCTATAAATACACACGGCAGTCATGGATCAGCCAAGTAACACGCTTACCTACATAGTACATTATTGACATATTTTTTGACAAAAGAATAATTTATATTATAGCATATTCTCAAGAATAGCCCTCGTACAGACGACATGAAACTCGAGCGGCTGCCTGAAATGTATTGCCAAAGAAACAATATTGAATTCGGCGAACTAGAATAATGAGACGTACGTCTAACAAGACTCTTGGTCCCAGTATATTTTCTACCGTACGCTCTATAAATACATCCAATACCTAGCATGTAACATAAAAGAAATAGTAAAAGTAGGTGGTTACCTTTTTTCAGAACAGGGCCCCTTAGTCGCTTAGTCATTGAACTGCCATTGCCAATGTTGCTATAGCGATGGGGTCTCTGATTGGTCGGTTGATTCTGACCGACCAATCAGGGAGTCGACCGACCAATTAGGGATCGATCACTATAGCAGCTCAATGGCAACGGCTAACCGTCTTAGGGCCCGGGAAATAATAGCAATATATAGGTATATTGCTATTATTTGCTAGTATTTTTTTTTCGTAGGCGACATGAACAGGAATATGAGCAGTGATAGCCTATTGGTTAAGCACGCGTCTTGCGAGCTTAAGGTCCAAGGTTCAAACCCGGCTCGCACTTCTGGATTTTTGCAAAACTATGTGCGAATCATAACTTCATACTTGGTTAGGTACACTTGCTTACGGTGAAGGAAACCATCGTGAGGAAACCTGCGTGTCTCAGAAAACGTAAAAATTTTTTATAGTTAGGTTTTACGAAACAGATGTTTAATGCCCAAACTCTTATCTCTCTAATAAGTAGGTACTAATCAGTATCAATCTTATATTTATGTTCGTTTCATCCATAAATTTATGAATAGCTGAATGTACTGGTTAACAGCTTACTACGAGCTAACTGCATCTGCCAATAGTTAGCATGTGTACTTAGTATCTGTACGCTTGAAGGCTTGTTGGTGCGTATAAAGATAGAGTGGTGTTAATGATGTTAATGACCGCATTATGAATAACTTAGTACTGTCCTTTTAATAATATGTACAGTCAGCAACAAAGGTCGCTGAACATCCTCAATCTTTCAAATTGTTATTGCTCTTTATTTTTCTAACATTGTTGAATATTGTCATGACCAAATATGAGCAACATAATTAAATATTGTTTAGGTTTAAAAAATAATGGATTTAATGTGAAACAAAGCTGTGGAGGCCATATAAAAAACTGAGAATGTTCAGCGACTTATGTTACTGACCGTACCTACTATTTGGGTACATTATTTAAAAAAAAATGATATTCTACAACAAACAAAATGAAGGTAGGTATCTACCTACATAGCCTGTTCGTTTACTGACGTACAAGCTCTGAAATCACATAATGTGGAATTGCCATCAGCATGAACTAATAAATTTCATGATTTACAACTATGCTTCAGTGCAAATTAATTAATTAATTGCATTGGATGTCTGAATTACGACCAATAGTATTTTGACCACAGTACGCAGATTCGATAGCGAATGAATGCTATAGTACAATGAGTAATTAGGTAAGTACTAGTACGAAGTAGGGTTGTGCGTTAGGGTAAAATTACTCTGATCTAAATTAAGTTCATGACCTTAACTGCACTAATAAAATATTACCACCCACGTTAACTCTACAATGCATACTACATTCATCTTCTAGTTAAAATAAAAACCTAAAGTAGGCACCTAATAGGTATCTCTTGATTTAAATTTTAAGTAGTGAAATGTGTTTTTCCCAGACAAAACACTGTCATGGTAGTTTTTTAAGATACTTAAAGAAATTAACAAATTTGTAATCACTTAACCAAAAACAATAGACAATAGGTATAAAAGCATCGTTAAATTATCTATGCCACCAAAATTATGCTAATAATTCCCAGGGACCTATTTTAAAATTATTTAACAGTACCATCCCTACAGGTAACTGCAATACGTCACGGGGCTAAATTCGCTGGCGCGTCTTGCCAACGTTTTGATTCAGACTACAATATAACAATTTAGTCACACGCGCGACATTCAAGCGGCTAAAACGGCCTATTGCTTTATCCATTGACCTTAAAGAACTAATTAAAATAGCTGACATTGCCGTGAGGAGTGTGTGTTGTGACGTGATTGGAATACAAAGAGTGCTGCAGAAGAAAGTGTGTCGAGGTCGAAAGGTTGGGAAGTGAATTGTTTTACTTATTATATCACTGAAGAACTGCCTTTTTGTACTGCGTCCAGATGCCTCGCATGTTATGACATTATGTCTATGCACAGCACACATGTAGATGCACCTATTTCGTTACCGGGCATTGACAAACTAGAGCTGAACTATTGAAAAACAGCTGAAAATCAATGAAATTTTTTTGAATATGACTTGTTTTTTTGTAACAGTAGGTTACAGTACGTAGTTAGGCACCTAGTAGCACCTAACCTAGTGCTTTATTTCTATCAAATTATGTAGTCATACGTTATTTAGGATCACATTAAACTTTTATTGAGAACATTAAATTGTTAGGTCTAGTTATAATAAGTACAAATCACAGACTCCCTGAGGTGTCTGTACCTATATCAGATTAATATCCCCACCGTTCTGGAGCTGTTTAATTCGTCCTTTCTCGAAATTTAGGCCGACAATCTAATAAATTACTTCAGAGGTGGATTACATACGTACCTATCTAAATACTAGTCCAGTAGTCAATGATGTTAAGTAAATTTATAGAAAGCTATGACGGACTTACACTGGCATTACAAAACACTTTTGTTCCTAAAAATGCTTTATAACACTATTGTAAACTGGCTAAAAATCTCTATAAATTGGGCGGTTGGTCCCTCCAATTAAGATAAAAAAACTTTTAAGTTATGTGTAGCTAAATGTGTTCGGGAGCTTCCTGGTTCACGCGTTCACGTCAATGAGTTATTGGTCATTATGGAGATACCTCAGGACCTCGTAATGACAGGGACGCACCCTCTAACTACTGGGCCTTTGACGCTTTTGTGTATTAATTTGTGACTGAATTCATTATTTTACCCAGCTGCCTCATTATTTTTGTCAAAAGATGATATCAAATAGGCCCTTAAGTATTATTTTCTTTAATTAAAAGCAAGTATCTACTAAAATTTCTCGTTAAATTAAATTAATTAACTTCGACAAAGTCTCCAAAATTTCATTTCGCGTTTTTTCTTGGAAACTAATTAATTTAGTACCTATTTTGCAAGATAAAGAAATAATGGAACCTATTAAATAGGCAACTGTCCAAAGAGGAAACAACTTGGAATAACAGTTTCAATCAATATTGTAATTAGTATCTAGCGTGGGTATAATTCGCTGACTAGCTCACTCTTGCGAGTTTCGATAGTGATTCCAGGGGGCTTACCACAAGCTCTTATTGCGATTCAATTACAGGAACGTATTAACGTTTCAGCGACTTTTTGTGCAATGACGTACCTTATTGTCATGACAATAAGAAACGTCATTAAAACGTCGTTAAAACGTTCCTATAATTGAATCGCAATAAGAGCTTGTGGTAAGCCCCCTGGACTCCGACTTGTAATTAATTATTTAATTTTCTTTTTATAATTAAAGTAAGTAAACAGCTACGTACTGAAATACTTATGTCTGTTCAATTTTTAGAATAAACGGAACATACATTTGACCTTTATTCCATTAACGAAGATACTTATCTAATGGAGTGTTATATTAGTGTAGGTTGGCACCTATAATCTTACACAATGAACGTCTAAATTGTGTCAAATTACAGTTCGTCCGTGTCCTAAGTATCTTATCTAACAAAGTAGGCACCCCAGATGTGTTTAAGCCCGCCGGGGCCCGGAATCTCTCAATTGAGCCTTAATTTTCATAAGTCATTCTATTTAAAGAATGGGAGCTTTTCCACAATTTAATAGCCTGTCAAATGCCCTTGTATACCTACGTTTGAAAAGTAGGCAGATGTTAATTATTTAATAGGGACCTCCAGGACTTGATTTCGAATAAATTGAAACATTCTAACTTGATAGGTAGGTTTATCTAGGTGCTATGTAGTATGTTAGAGGCAATTTTTTTGACAATTTACAATGGTTTTACAAAGTATTTCTGGGAACAAAAGTGATTTGTAATGCCGTTGTAAATCCATCATAACTTTATATAAATTTGGAGGCTAAACATGATACCGCTGTAGGTATCGTCTTTATGGCCTGTGCCATAGAAGTAAATTAGTGATATCGATGCTACAAACTACCCTGGTACTTTACTTATCGAAGCGGTTGATCCAAAGAAAATATTGTCCATAAAAGCCATAACTCTACGAAATAGCGTCGATAAAGTTCCGACTTCAATAAGTACCTACTTATTTCTTTATTCCCCTCACTAAACCGTACCATAGACCGTACAGTAATCGAAAAAAATACAAATCGTTGATAATGTTGACCAGAAAATCTATTGACATGGAAAAAATCATTCGCATGGAACTGATTTAGTTCAGGAATGGATTCGTGGTTAGATAAATCAGGGATATAATGGGTTCGATTGGAATGTTTGCTTTGTTGGGGTATGCCGTATGAGGCCTATTGTTGGAGAAGTTTTTGTTGGAAGGTGCTCTTTTGATAAAAAGTTGTCAATCTTCGGTCTAACCCGTATCTAAAATTTTGCTTATTTGTATAAACCACCTAAGAAATTTATACGACCTAGTTGGGTACCTACTTACTTAGAGCTTAGTACCTAAGTAAATCCCTACCTAAGTACCTAGCTACATAGTTACCTAAAACCTTATCTAATCTACAATTAACGGGCAATTTTAAAGGAATTTTAATCCACTTAAATATTTAATGGGTTGGGCTAGCAATCCGAAGGTCCCAGGTTCTATCCCCGGTGGGGTATGCACCAATGGATGAATTTTCATCTATGTGCATAATTTACAGTTCGCTGACGGTGAGGGAAAACATCGTGAGGAAACCTACCTATCCTTTGGGATTAGGTAATAGTCAGTTCCTGTATACACGGCGACAAGGTTCACCACCTGTCACGTTGGGTTCTGACTATCTGGTGAAACGTGGGCTTTGAGTTGGTTAATAACTCCACAATGTGGTGGTGTATGGCCACTCAAGCCTTTGACTACCCCCGAATGGGGATAAAAGTCGTGACGTTACATTTTAAATATAAAATTTACGAAGCATTTTAGAACGATAAAATGGGGGTAACCTACTAACCTCTACTAACTTATATTACAATTTTTAAATTATTTAAGCAAATACTTTATAACAATCAATCTATGCAATCTAGCGATGAACTGCCAACCTATAACAATACAACAACCTTAAGTATCCTCGAGCTTTTATAGGTATTTACCTATGTAGGTAGTTATTACGTGTCGTGTGTTCATTCTTTATACGCATTTTCCCAAGTGACTGGCGACAGATTGCAGTGCAATTTACCCGCATTTAAAACGAATGCGGGTTTCTTAGAAGTAATAGCTCGTATTGAGGTTAACTACATGCAAGCTTAGCGCACCCGTCAGCGCATTTTTATTTGCCGACACTTAATTATACGCTACTACCTGCCTTGGGAGAAATTAATTATTACCTGAGCCTACGAATGCTGACTTACGTACCTACGTTTCTACTTTGTAGGTAGGTACTACCTACAAAGTGCTTAGACCTACTTTACCTACTAGTTTAGGTATCCACAATCTACAAACAAATCTCTTCCCTCTTTCTATTTAAGGCCCTCTTAACTAAGTAGGGTCCTTACCCAAAGTCCATCTAGTCGTCACTGAAGGGACGAGACGAGGAATTCTCTTGCCTGAGTCTGTCACATGATCTTTATAAGGCCGAGACTTCACAACTCAGAACAAACCTGGAAGTGTCATTCTATAAGGTACCTATCCATACAAAATCATCCAATTCATGATCACATTTCATACTTCTATACCAATTTTTTTTTAGTTTGTAAGATTTTTCAATTCTACTTTCCAGTACCGCAACAAACTGAACGAGCAACAGAATGGTAGATTGTCGGCGCAGCGGGCGGCGCTCGGCGCGCGACAGGAGGAGATGCGCAGCATCGACCGACGCGTGTCCGAGCTGCAGGCGCGCCTGCTGAGGAAGAGAGCGCTCAACCGACAGCTGGCGGCCGCGCATCGGCAACCGCCGCAGCAGCAGAGGTAGGTTCATCACCGTCTTATCGATTCTACCATGCTTCTAATTTTCTAACAGAATGGTAGATTGTCAGTGCAATCGGCTACGCTTGTAAGCCGAAAACTTGTACGCAACTTAAAATTGAGAGGTGCTTAACTTTGACGCACCATAAAAAAAAATAGAGTTAACAACGTCTCAAACTGCTAAGTGGGACTTAAATATTTGAGTACCTATTTGGCCGTTCGAGCTGTCCTCAGAAACTAAGTAGGTAGTAGGTAGGTATTCAACAGATTTTGGTATCTTCAAATAGGTATCCTACCCGAGAGTTGGTGGGTACCTATTATGTGAGATCCTATTTATGTAGCTATTAATTGCTTTAATTCATTTTATGACTGAACAATATTTTTTCCAAATTTCAGAACGAACAACCCAACGCCTATGCAACAGTTACCCAGCTATCCGGCCGGTAGCACTGGGGTGAACAGTCAACCAAAGAATCAACCAGCTCGGGGCAACATTGCTGCTGTAGAGCCGTACAATCATGTGCCTCATGCTCAGAGTGTTAGCCACAATGCTAATTTCCAGGTAAATTTATATTTTTCTTAAATATTACAAAGCTTTCAACTTTATAGTAGTAATCCTGACTACCATAATGGTAACATTGAAATAAGGGCCTATCTACACCTACTAGGTATCAAAACAGCTGCCAAGAATTTCATTTTTTTTAAATAATTCTTGACAAACACTAGGTACTGACGTTGACGTTATGTACTTGACGTATGTCAAACATAAAAAAAAATGTCAAATTGAAATTCATAGCGGGAATGGTGAAATGTTTTGGTCTATTTTGTTAACAAAAAGCATTTTTTACAATTATTTTAAATGAAGATTCACAATATTATTTTGCAGGCGATGAAGCAGAATGTAATACAAAACAATGTGCCATTAAAACAGCTCACACAGAGCGATAACATACAGAGCCATTTGACGCAACAAGAGGCGCATTATTTGCAACATAAGCAAATGATAAACCCGCTGTTCAATGGGTACCCAGCGGGAATACAAGACAGCCAGTACACGGGCCAATATCCCAGCAAGCATGAAAACTTCAATCACGTCCAGCAAGGTATTGGTAACGCGTACGAAAAGCCCACACTGGACCACAACAAATACACGGATTACTTGAAACAACCGCAATACAGTCCAAACAGCACTAGCAGTTCGAACAGCAACCAAACCGGCAAAGATCTGAAGATAAACGAGCAAGAATTCCCGCCAGAGTTTGCAGCAAGCAAATCGGATCCTAAATATCAGACGTTGCCATATAATACAAAATTTCCTCAGAGTAACGGGAAATTGAAGCCAGAAAGTAAAAGCAGTGAAAGTCAGGACGCCAAGAATGCTGCGGTAAACGTGAACCACATGACCGTGCATTCTACGCCACTATCGGTTGTGAACAAAAGTTTGGCAACACCGCTAAGTCAAACGGAAGCTACATATCAACAAGAAAATACATATCAGTTGCAGAAATCTGATTCCTCAAGTAGATGTAATCAGGAAGGGAAGGAGAACCATGCATATCCACAGAGTAGGTTAAGTCAGAGTAATAGTCAGAGTAATGAAGCCTCCAAAAGTGGAAAGAGTCAGGGTACGAAGGGAAGCTCACCGAGTTTGGGTTCCAGTACCACTTCTGCGGGCAGTTCAATTGGATTTGGGGTAAGACACCTTTCATTAAGTTTCTTTTAGTGCTATGTTTACTTTGCTAACTACATTTTTTAAATTAATTTACATAGCACAGTACAAACAATTTAATTTCATGGTTAAATTACCTGAAAATGTCTTGGTGATGCCATCAAAACTTCTTTAAAATTGATTCATCCATTCTATTCAGCTCATTAGAGACACTGACAGCCAAAACTATCACACTACTTACATTTTTGTGTTGTGTGAGTAAAAAAAAAACAATGTTTTGCAAACTGGAACCAACACAACCATAAGGGTTGGTTTAAATTTGAAAAACTATTTGCATATTTCTTGTAGTTATGCTCTGAACCTATCTAGTTGATTAGGCCCCATTTGCAGAGGAGAAAACTAAAATAAGCACCATAACTTTTCTCAGAATATTAAAAGCAACCCTGTGACTCATGACGAAGGGCCCCAAAAAAAGGTAATGAAGCCACCTGATGCCACCATCAGAGTGTACTGTGCTATGTATCTTCAACTTCTAGAATACATCACCATAACAAAATCCGTTTGTTATCTATGTTCCCATAGTATGCTTCTATCACATTGCTGCACATCACCTGTAAATATCATCATCATTCATTCCAGAAGCCCGTATCCAGTGTAGCACCCACATCAGTCATCTCAAGCGGGAAACCGTCACCCATATACCAGACATCCTCCACAAAGATCCAACCGGTCCAACCGCAGACCGTTCAGACCCAAAGCATAAACGTACCATCCAATCATGTAGCTAGTAATGTGACGTCCCAACACCAGATCGTTAGGAACACTGCTTCGGGGCTGTCGACGAGTACCGGGAGCTCTAACTTCAATGGGCAGAATACGTCACAGAGCATCCTGCTCTCGCCGCCGCAGAGCGCCAGTACGCCGCTGTCGACGCCAGATGTCAGCACTGACAAGTCGCCGAAACCGGCGTTACCTCCAAAACCTACCATAAAGGTATGTCTAAGTCGAAACTATAGGTAGACCCTTAAGCCAGTGAGACTATGTTTACGGTCAAAATATGTACCTATCGTCATCATCATCATCATCATCTCAGCCGAAAGACATCCACTGCTGAACATAGGCCTCCCCCAAGGTTGGCCACAATGACCGGCCTTGCGCTGCCCGCATCCAGCAGCACCTATAACGCACCTGCACCTATAACGAAATCAAAATGGAGCTTGGTATATAACATTTGAATACTTTTGACAATTTGGCGACGACTTAGCGCAGTAGTTTGATCATTGGTCGCTACTGCATCGAATGGTTGTGGGTTTGATTCCCGCCAAAGTAAAACCAATTCAAGACCAAAAAAATTATACAATGTCTCATTATCTGTAACCTAATAACTTCTTTTCCAGACACCACCAAGACAATCGGTAAACAACGATATCGGCTTCAACCAGTCCACCGACATAAACCAGATGCCCACCATACCCTTGCCCACAGACGCCAATGACAGCGACACAAACCAGAAGGACTCCGTCAGCAGCACCAGTAGCAACGAAATGATAATCAAAGCGCGACCGTTAACGATCCGAAAACCACCTCTAAGCGAACAGCCGAAACTAAGAAATAACAACACAAAGAACGGTATAAGCGTCAGTATAAACCGCCGTATAGAGATGCCACCTGCATTCTTATTCCCTGAAATGGACCATTTAGCCGACTCGCAAGATAAAACGAAACAGAAGGATGAGGTTGATAGAGTTTTGAATAATAACATATCGCAAGAAGATAGCAAGGATAATGTAGTGTCGGATATAACTGAGCAGATTAGTTCTGTGGATCTGAACGGTCAGGAAAGTCAGGGTCAGGGTTCGGAGAATGTTTTGAGGCGGAAGAAGGGTAACTTGAAGCAAGGTGGGAAGGCTCCGTTGGCAAGGCGAGTCAGCTTCGATCCCCTCGCGCTACTGTTGGATGCCAGTTTAGAAGGTGAATTGGAGTTAGTCAAGAAAACGGCAACACAGGTAAAAATATGAAGCTTTAGGTTCCAAGCAGACAAGAGAAAGTTCAGCATTATGTATGCTAATCGCGTTAACGCTAAATTCGTGCATTCGTCTCGTAGAAAACTGAACGTTCTGCTGTTTGTTTGTAGCCAGTTCTATTACTGATACTACCTCTTAGAGCCGGGCTCCATCTACGCGCTGCGCTGCGTCGTCGCAGGTGTCAGCGGGCGAGAGACGAAGCGGGGAGGGTGACGTGCCAGTACAAAATCTTGCGACGACGCAGCGCAACGCAGCGCAGCGCGTAGATGGAGCCTCGCCCTTAGGGACCCATTATGTCCGATGACTACACATGAGATACGCTTCGGAGGGCACGTTAAGCTGGCGGTCCCGGGTGTCATTTGAAGATCTTTGACAGTCGTTACGGGCTCGGAGGGCAGATGGCAATTGCTCCGTGTAAATATCGGTGATCAGCCAAATCAGGGTAAATTGAAAGCCGACCCCTCATAATGGGATAAGGCTAGGAAGAAGACTACACATGAGATACGCCGCTATTGACAATTCAGTACGTAAGCAAGTAAAGTTAAATCAAGGTCATAGTCGTTAAAGGCAGAATTCACATAATTTATGCAATTTCGTCATCCCCAAATAACCACTTTTATTCCGCGTCTTTCAGGTGCAGAATGCAAGCGCTGCAAATGACGAAGGGATCACGGCCCTACACAATGCGATCTGCGCTGGCCATTTCGAGATTGTCAAGTAAGTTTTTCCTTATTTTACACTAAAATTAAGGTAATTTTCAAGGTGGTAGAGTCAAGCTGTAGCCAATTGACTGTAGCTCATATACAGGCTGGCTCGACCGGGGTAGTTTCATCCTCTCTCAGAAGATCGGCGTAAAGCAGCTATCATAGCTGCGTTTCATACGATGAGTAAGAGAGACGAAAGCCCAACACCCCCCCCCTCCCCATCTCCCTCCATCTCACTTCCCACCAGGTCGGCAATGTGCGACCAATACCTTTGGTATTGTAAGCACCTATAGGCTACGGTAACTGCTTAACATCAGGCGGGCCGTACACTTTTTGCCACCGCAGTCCTATAAAAAAAAATTGCGGTACATTGGTTCGGGTACCTACAAAAGTTTAGAGTTTTAAGGTAGCAGTTGCTCAGTCTTGAATTTTATAATGTAATTTCAATCCGTGAGGTATTAATATAAATTGGAGAGAAAACACCAAAGACTATCCTCCAAATTTATAGAAAGTTATGATCGACTTACACTAGCATTACAAATCACTTTTGTTCCTAGAAATGCTTTTTAAAACCATTGTAAACTCTCTATAAATTTGGTGGTATGATGTCACAGTAGTTGTATGTAAAGTTTTGAAAAGTACTAGGGTAGCATGACATTGGAGGAGGTATTCAATAAAACGATTGTTGTTCAGATTCCTGGTGGAGCTGGGTTGCGACGTGAACGCGCAGGACTCGGACGGGTGGACGCCGCTGCACTGCGCGGCGTCGTGTAACAACCTGGCTATGGTTCGCTTCCTCGTCGACAATGGTACGTAACTGTTTGCACTGAGATATTGTCTCTGTATTGGCATAGATGACAATCTATGGTCTCGTTGAATTTTTGCTTCAATGGCCGTTTTTCGATTACACGGCACGGCACCGGCGACGGCATGGCGGCAGCTTTTTCATTGGTCAGTGACCCGTTGTCATTGGTTACTGACCAATGAAAACCCCGCAAATAGCTGTCACTGTGCCGTCGCCGGTGCCGTGCCGTGTAATCGAAAAACGGCCATTATCATCATTTCAGCCAAGACGTCCACTGTTGGACATAGGCCTACCCCAAGCTTTGACACAACCATGAACCTAATACTACTAAGAAGGACTGGGTCTAAGCAACTCGGCCGCAGTGACACCTCGGCACTGTGGTGGTTAAACTAGGCCGTTGACGTCATCACAGTAGGCGTGGCTTAAGTCAGTGTGCTGTCGGCGTTCGTCCTGTGCAGACGTCTTGCCAACTTTCGCATCCCAAATATAATTCCATTCGACACTAGATGGCGTCCCTTTGTACGCCATTTTTATTATCCTACGCTTAGTGACATCTATTGTGAAAAAGTTAAACTACGTACTAACATCGACAGAACGAAGCGAGTAGTTTTGCTATTGACCGGTAGAAAACGGCATCCCTTCACCCCTTCACCCGTGCCTTTTCTCTGTGGCCACATCGTCACATTGTCAGCGCCATCTGACGGTACACGTTAACGTTTTCCAGGTGCGTGTATATTCGCAACGACGCTGTCTGACCACGAGACGGCGGCCGAGAAGTGCGAAGAGGACGAGGAAGGTTTCGACGGATGTTCCGAGTATCTTTACAGTAAGTAGACATCTATGCTTTGTGTTTATAACAGTTTTAATATAGAGGGCAGTATAACAATTATTATTAGGAGAAGAACCACAAAAAGTTCAAGTGAGCCTGATGTCACAAGGTGGACACCGAAAGCTATCTATTTGCGGGGTTTACATGAAAGCAGAAAAATGACACTCCGCCTTTGACCCCATACGCGACTACTTTTGACGTTACAAATGTCAATAGATGCGTCCACATGTTTCAAGCGGCGCGCCCAAGCAACCAGTTATGACGTTTGACACGTAGACATTACTTCATAAGGGGCCATCCATAAATTACGTCATACGTAAAGGGGGGGAAAGGGGTCGACGAAATGTGACATTGTGTGACAAGGGGGTGGGAGGGGTCCTAAGTTTTGTGACGTCACATTTAAGAATCGAATATATGTATCTAAGTATTAAAACTGAAATTTGAATAGTTAACGAAAAATTTTGAAAATATCTGAAAATTGTAAAAAAAATATGACGTCACACAGGGAGGGGGGAGTCTCGCAAATGTGACCAGCTGTGACAAGGGGGGAGGGGTCTAAAAATCATGAAATTCGTGTGACGTAATTTATGGATGGCCCCTAAGGCCCGCCACATACAAATGTATGGACGTATCGCGTTTGTAAAACCCGATTCTATATATCGAAACGGAATTCCTTACGGAAATACCGTATGTATGTGGCGGGCCTAACAGGGCTGCTCTTACGAACCCGGTACGAAAGCTATCAGTTTTGTTTGGGCTTTTAATTTTGAATTTTCCGTTACACAATCATGAATGAACTAAACAGATGGACCGAGGTGGACCGGATCCATTTCGTACTGGCTTCGAATTTTAGTACATCTTCGTGGCGTGGTAAATTAATGTCAGAAATTCCGACCATCTTCATTCATTCTGAGTCAGAATCACGAACGAAACAGATGGTCTGGATTCGTAATAAAGCCCCAGATTGTCGGATCCTATTTGCTAAAGTTTGTAAGTTTTTAAAATTGGAACTGTATATTGCAGGTGTTCAAGAGAAGCTCGGCATAATGAACAACGGGTTGGTGTACGCGGTGTTCTCGTACAACGCGGCGCGCGGCGACGAACTCTCTTTCACGTCGGGTGCGCGGCTGGGAGTGCTGCGCAAGGGCGACGACGCCGAGCGCGAGTGGTGGTGGAGCCGCCGCCGCGACGGAGCAGAGGGATACGTGCCCAGGAACCTGCTCGGGGTCAGACATACACTACATACCTTGCCTTGGGCTGGTATTCCACTCGTCAAATATCTTTGTATTTATACCTTGGCGTCATCGTTGGACACCATCGTCGATCCTGGCTTACAGGAGTAACAGTGGTGCGAGTGTGTAGCAGGCTTAGTCCCAAAAAATAATTATATCTTTGTCAACTGTCAAGTCAAAGTCATCGTTTATTTTGTTTACGCCTAAGGGGGCACTAACAAATTGACATTTTAGATTTTTTCCCTTCAATTCTACCGCCGGATCGGAAACGCGACCTCGACTGAGTAGATCCGGCAAGAAACTCAGGGGGCTTGTCTTTGTTGTCCTTTTTTAAATCGCCATTTACTTATTTTAATACAATATATTTTGGGAAACAATAGCTCCAGTGTACATTTGATCAAATAAATTGGATGACTTCATCCAATTTACTCAACATCGATTTTTGATCAAAGATTTTCAACTATGCAAGAAGATTCAAATTTCATGATTTTGTTTTCTCAATGCGCAAATTACAAAAAAATCTTGGACAAAGATATTTCCACTGGGCAACCGTCAAGGAAATTTGATCAAATGTTGGGCATTGAAATGAGGATCAGTAATAGGTCAACAAATCAACTTATAACCAACACTAACAGTTAAAACTAAGCTTTCTTATCAATATAGTTTTTAAATCATCGAAATCGGTCCATCGGTTGCGATTTCCTAACACATTTTATGTATCCAAAATTTATCGACGGGCGGTAAGTGCGGCCAGCGCGCGTGACGTCACCGGGTTCGCCTCGTTGATTTCGCGCTGTGCCCGGTTTCCCGCTCGCGCCGCCATTCACTATTTTAGGTGTTATTCATTTAAATTACATGCTGTAAAGGGCCATATTGATCTATATTAAATGCACAATGTATTTAAGGTACTTAATTGGATAAGGATTAATGCTGTATTGCTTAAAATCGCTTCGTAAATAAGCCATTATTTCTCGTAAAAAGTATAGGATAAAAAATGGTTATTGTGGGTTATCCCTAAGAGATAGACATAAATACCATCGCGGACTTTTTGTATACCTTTTTATGGTGTACAATACTGTAGTACATTATTTTGATCTATCTCGTAGGATTCAGCCAGCGTTTGCAATGTAAGCGCAAAAAAATGTATTTATTTACGACATCACATTAGAAACCTCTAAAATTATCAGTGTTTCTCTACTATATTAAGCATGTATTATACATAATAAACCTTCCTCTTGAATCACTATCTATTAAAAAAACCGCATCAAAATCCGCTGCGTAGTTTTAAAGATCTAAGCATACATAGAGACAGACAGCCAGAAAGCGGGAAGCGACTTTGTTTTATACTAGGTATGTAGTGATAGTGAATCCTTAGGTAGGGTGATGGGTAATATAATATTATGTTAATAATAGATTATAAAGGAATAATAAATAATAATAATAAATATCGCCAGACTTACACGCCATCTGTATGGTCCCAAACTAAGGGGGCGTCCATAAATTACGTGAGGTGATTTTTGTGAATTTTTGCCTCTCCCATCCCCCTTAGTAAGATGTTGTGAGATTTTTCTCGACCCCCTCCCTCCCCCTCTAATCTTAGGTGAGATTTTTCAAAAGCCATATTCTAGTGGAGAAACATGTTTTACTTAATTTAACCCAGTTTTCTCGCAGTTTAAGGGTGCGTTTCCATTGAAGCGGAGCGGGGCGGAGAAGAGCAGTGAAAAGTGGCAACTTTTTCCATTTAAGCGGAACTGGGTGGAGCAGAGCGGGGCGGAGCGGAGCGGGGCGAAGTGGAGCTGGGCGGAGCGGAGCGGGGCGGAGTCAAGCTGAGCTGCATTGAGCCGTGTTCCGATCAGTCAAATTTGAGTCAAATTCAATCTCGTGGAGTGATCATACGTCATGTTATCGGTTAAGAAAAGAACAGCGCTTTTACATCTTTCTCTACTAGAAGATGAAAATTCGGAAGCTATCCGCCGCGTGTTCATATACTGTATTCGAAAGTCCGCTCAGCTCAGCTCCGCTCAGCTTCGGTTAGATCCGCTCAGTTCCGCTCAGCTTCGGTCAGATCCGCTCAGCTCCACTCAGCTCCGCTCAACTCAGCTCCGGTCCGCTCCGCTCCACTCCGCTCCGCTTCTTGCCCATCACTCGGCACCACAGCCTGCTCGACTCCGTTCTGTCCGGCTCGGGGCCGCGTGTTCATTTGTTTTACTCGAAAGTCCACTCAACTCCGCTCCGCTCCGCTTACACTGTTTTCACTGATGCGGAGTGGAGATTTCGAGCACTGTGATTGGCCAGTTCACGGTCCGCTCCGCCCAGCTCCGCTTCAATGGAAACGCACCCTAATTTTTGCGGAGAAAAAATTACGTGAGATTTGCAGAGACCCCTCCTCTCCCCCACGTGAGATTTGGTGAGTTTTGGCTCGACCCCCCCCCCCCCCCTCTAAATGCCTCACGTAATTTATGGACGCCCCCTAAGCACCGCTGATACTTGGCTACCATACAATGGACTGGGGGCGATCTCAGTGACAACCAGACCAGAGTAGATTACGAAAAGGCCATTTCCGAAATTTGCCTCTGGCGGGAATCGAACCCACAACCACCCGATGCAGTGAGCCAAGCGGCCAACGCTCAAACTATAGCGCCAAGCGGTCGTCAAAAATAAACAGGAATAAAAATAGTGCTCAATAGGATAAACACCTAATCTACCTACTTATGACAGGATACTACCTACCTTCCTAGGTATCTTATATATCTTATAGTACTTTGGGTAGGTACACCGAACCTTTCCATGCTTAACCTAGTGGTAAAATAATAGGTTTCTTTGTATAAATAGTATTCATAACAGAAAAGGTATGTGAAAAGGTACCTAAGTGTACCTTTTCCGTTTCCAACCACGTGTCTCGGCGCTGGTGTATTTTAAATTATTGTTTAAGTAGTCGAATACCATAAAAGTATCGACTTTTGGCAGGTTATCCGGCTTAGCTTGTTGAAAACTTTCCTGTAAACTCATTTTGAGGCTTAAAACACGCTGCGCACGAACAAGACAACCGAACCCTAGCGCTAGCCGAGCGCGTATCAGCCCGCGTGACGTCACAGCGAGTGCGGCGGCCGGCGCGGCCCGGTCAGGAAACTTCGTTAGGAAATTAGTCGTATCTTCGTTAATTTTTGTCGTAGACCAAAAATTATTGAGCTGTATGTTATAGAATCCTTAGCTCTATAAATCTGCAGTTTCAACTAAATTCGTTACGGTAATTCATTGGACGAGTGGAATATCACCCTACCTGTTATTGGAATCGCAAATAAACACCTCGCGAGTGCCTTACGGCTGGACCTCGAGTTTCTTAACAATTCTCCACTGTGAAACCAACTGGTCTCGGCCGTCAAGAATTTGTGATTTATTTATAATAGGATAATTAAGAATTTACGAAAATAATATTAGGGACCAGTGGTTTCTCAGTGGACAATTGCTAAGACTCGAGGCCCTGGCCTTCCGGACCCGAATCAGCTAGCATTTAACCACTGAAAAACAACTGCGGGGCTAAAAAGGCCACATAGCAATTCTGCATGTTAGGTTGGTTTATTAAATCAATCTCATGTCAAATCTAGAGTGAAATTGAGTAAGCTCTCGAGATCTAGTTTTGTCAGAATGACAGTTCCAAGTTTGATCCCACGATTGTAATAGGAACCATAAAGTAAAACTTAAGAAAGAGGTGCCCTTATTAGATTTCTCTATTAAACAACGCGTGGTAATTTGCACGGGATGGCGCGGGTGGTGGGGGTTAAGAAATGCGTGGCATCTATCTACCGGGAAATAGCTGAACTACTCGCTTCGTTTTATGTCAATGTTAGTACGTAGTTTAATTATTTGCACTAGATGTCACTAAGTGTATGATCATGAAAAATTACGTACAAAGGGACGCCATCTAGTGTCGAATATAATTATATTTGGGATGCGAACGTTGGCAAGACGTCTGCACAGGACGAACGCCAACAGCACACTGACTTAAGCCACGCCTACTGTGATTACGTCACCGGCCTAGTTGCGCGATGTTTAAGCAACGCGGCTTAGCTGCTTAGACCCAGTCCTTTAGTATTAGGTTCATGATAGGAACATATCCTTTCGAAAACTATAAAACCATGAGAAATATTCTTATAATATTGTTTTTTTTTTTCAGTTATATCCACGAGTAACCGAACAGCAAGAGTAAAGGCTTAACTAATGACCTGATTAATTTGTAAATAAATATCTATTAGTTACTTTTATTTTTTATGTATTTATATAACTGTAATCTAAAAGTAACGGCACTGTATACAATTTTATCAAATCTAATATTTTGTAAATATTTAAGCGCATAAGTCAAAGTAAATGAGATTATATTGTACATTTTATAAATATTTTGAGTCATCACTGATATTGGTAATAAAATATTGTATATCTTAGATCTGCAGATGTTGTGAATTATTACACATAAACTGACAATACAAATAATTATGAAGAATTGTGTGTGGAGTTTTATTTTATTTGAATATGAAAGTAAAGGGAAGGCAACACTGTGTGTATGAGAAAATTTAGAAACCCACCGTGAAATACTAAATACAACGTAACTACGAGCCTGGTTGCTATATCCCAGCATGGCACCCTAGTGATTTAAATGATTTAATTAGGGATTGAGTCAGAAAAAATATGGGTAAGTACCTGCCTAAAGTCATAAGGAGACTGGGGACATAAGGCAGGCCAATTTTTTATTATTTTTGAACTACGATGAACCTACGGTTTATGAGATAAACGAGGTTTTGTAATTATGTCTTACCCCGGCTGTACACGCTCGTCGAAACACGAGACAGGCCGAGTACGAGTGTGTATATGGTGCCCTCGTCGCGTCGCATCGCATCTCGCGGCCCTCGTTCGCTCACGGAAGCGAGCGTGTCAGTTTTCGCTCGAGTCAAAGGTTTCTTCTAGGTCCATCGCAATACAACGGGTGTGTATGTCGCCGCCAACTGGTTTAATACGCTATTCAATTGGGCGGCTAGCCCGTTCATTAAACGCCGACACTTAATTAGACGCCTAGGCCGTTCATTGAATTTACACATACAATATGTTAAAAAAACCCTGTCCGACCCGAAAACGTATTGCTGGGTATCGAGATTAGATTCCATTTTTGTAAAAAAAAACTTTTTTTTTAATTTTTTTTAGAGTTGGCTAGTTGAAAGCTAGCCTTTTGAAGAAGGCTGAAACAAAAGCCGCCGGGTCATTTAAATTTTATTTCTTTTTCCGCCACTGCAGCGCCAGTAGTCATCTAACAAATATGGCGTCCCTATTTGTCAACAGCTGATTAAATGTGTATTGTTTTTTTTTTTGCGAATTACCGTGTTTAGTAATTTTATATAGTGTGTTAATAAGTTCAATAGATAATTATTAATAGTAAAAAAGACCATAACATGGATTTATCTACGAATAATGAGACGGAACCGAATTTTAAACTAATTGAGGTTATCAACAATGTTCGAAAGGCTAAGGTGACCATGAATAATTCTAAAAGCATACGGACGCTTATGAGGGCTTACTGGATGTCATTTCGTCATCTGGATACCTTAGTAAAACAATGTTTAGAATTAAAACGTTTTACATATTGCACGCGTGAGCGAGCGAAGCGAGCTCGGGACTTTGGGGCACTCGACTTGGCTGGGTTAGGTCCGAAGGAAATGATGGGGGTTAGCGAGCGAGCGGAGCGAGCGAGCTAAACCCCCGTCATTTCCTTCGTGTTAGGTTACTGGTGCACCGAACGCAGAAATAGGAGCCCTGCGAAGCGGGGCTCCTTCGATTTTGTCATAGACGTCATGGTCACCCTAACAATATTCACAAATGTCATTCACCCAAGCGGCTAAGCAACGTTCAGCCCCTTTATTAAACGTTGCATTCAACAATTTGCCTAGGCGTCCTTTAGCCATAGTATTGAGTGCCTGCGTTTAATGAACCGCCTAGCTGCCCAATTGAATGGCGTGTTAAACCAGTTGGCAGCGACATGTACATCGTGGAGCCTTTACTCGACTCAGTGCAATACGCTGTTTTCACGAAAAGCTAAGTTACGTATTAAAGATTTTGCTTTTTTTTTGTAAATAATTAAAAACCAAAAAAATATTAGTGGCGCTTCGTGACCCGACACGTTGCAGGTTGATTCTTCTGTATGTATTACTAATGTGTCCTGTGCTTACGTGAGACGGCCTTTCTTGGGTCTTAGGAGATGGCGGCTCTGCCATAGACAAATGCTCTACTGACATTTCAAAAATCTCACCCTATGGCATTTATTACAAAGTAACAAGAAAAACAAGTATGTATTTTACAAAAATGTATTATCTAAGCACATTCACAGGTCTCCGTCGTCGGAATCCTCGATGTCGGCGAGCGCTTGCTTGGCCACAGTCTCTGCTTCGTTAGCCAGCTCCTTAGGGACCAACTGGTGACGGCCGTTCGTCGCCTTCGACACCCACGATAGCTCCAACTCGAACTGCTTGTCCTTCAACTCATCGTGGACAATGTAGATACTGGAATCAACGAAAAAATCGATATTAATTAAAATATTTAAGATATTTTTGGAGTTTTATTTTATCCCGAGTTTATGATCACCCAAACTTTACACTGACTGGAATATGTTTGTGTTTTGAGATTGACTGCGGCTCGATGATCAATCGAAAACACTACTCTATCTATGTAGACTCATCCACTGACTGTCAATTAGTGTGGTACCCCATTAAAATATTTGTGTTAATCTGCTCTGCTTAGAAAAAGCTTTTGAAATTAATTCTAGTCACTTACATTCTAGCAGCTTCCTTGATCAGCTCTTTTACGGTGAGGTCGGCAAGCTTGAGTTTTTCAATTTCAGTCTTGGCAGCCTGCTTCGCTTTGCCAACCGCACATCCAAAGTATGACTGAAAAATAAAATCTTTGAAAATGTAGGCAATGCTAGGCATTAAATGAATTATTATTATGACACTAATGGACCTGACAGAACAGAGCCAAACCACAAGAAGAGCTAGCATTATGTCGCACCAAGTTGCTCTCTCCCTTACTTACTGCATTATGAGAGAATGAGACGAAATCTGACTACTCATATGCACCGCTTGCCTCTTGTAGACGCAGCCAGTCACTTGTAAACTTTGCATGTGAAAGGTCACACTTCTTTACTTGCAAAATGTAAATCATTAAGCTAAGTTTAGACTAGCAACAAAACATGCAGAAGTTGATTTCTGTCATCAATATTAGGGGCTACGCACACGGGCAACTTTTGCGGCAACTGGCAACTCGCAACTAGCTATTTTCATATAAAACAATCGCAGCAACCGCGGCAGCTGTTGCTGCAGCTGGCAATTGCTGGCTGCAACTGCCAAAAAACCATTAAAAAGTTGATAGTTTCGGCAACTAAAGTTGCTCCGTGTGCATAGCCTCTTTATGACTTCTATAAGCAATTCCTCCTATTAAAGTAAGCTTGCTATAATTGTTTATACAATAGGAAATGCTTGTAGAAGTCAACTTCTGTAAGATTTGTTGCTAGTTTAGACTTGAGCTATAATGGTCACCTACTGTCATACATAATCTTAACAATATGACAGTAGCACAATCTAAGTACATACAGTCAGCCGACGACGGGGTATTGACAGGGCAATCGTGCCGAGTATAAGGGGCGGGTACTGCCGTTCCAACATTTATATGGACATTTTTTACAATCTCGGGACCATATTATCAGGGGTAACAAGTTATAGAATTGTAATTATTCACTTAGATTGTTGATGTGGTTTAAAGGAGGTACAAACTTGATATTATTTATTTTGAATTCAAGATGGCGGACGCATCTTGTAATGGACTGAAATCAAATGGAATAGACTGGAATGGACTCGAATGGGCTCGATTGGACTCGAATGGACTCGAATGGACTTGAATGGACTGGCATGGTCTCGAATGGACTCGATTGGACTCGAATGGACTCGATTGGACTCAAATGGACTTGAATGAACGCGAATGGACTGGAATGGAATCTAATGGACTCGATTGGACTCGAATGGACTCGATTGGACTCGAATGGACTCGATTGGACTCGAATGGGCTGGAATGGACTGGAATGGACTAGATTCGACATGAATCGACTAGAATCGATAAGAGTCTGAAACGGTTCTTGTTGCAGCTGGCAATCAATTATTAACTGTATGGTGTTGGTGATAAGGTTCAATTTCACTACGATAACTGGTTTACGAACGTACGGACAGAATGAAGTCCCGAAATTAGTGTCACGTGAAATTAAAAGTTTGATTGAAATTTATTTCAATTGCAATAAAGTATTCAATCAATTAATACATTTATTAAAAATTTAATTCTACCCAACTCTGATGACAGCCTTACTAAGAAAAATTTAGTTTGTTGGAATATAACACGTGATAACCCTTACACAAGTAGTAGTTGGGCTAACTGTCAAGACGGTGGCGGCATGTTCACAAACATCAAAGGCGACGGCCGACTGTGTAATTACTTAGACTGTGACAGTAGTATGACACAATCTCATCAATACATGAGTACTAACAAGATTGTAATTGAATTACTTACGAATGACACTCCACTGGGTTCAAGCATGTACATCTGAGGCCCTTCATATTCGCTCCATGTCCCCATCACAAGGGAGCATCCGTATGGGCGGACAGCACTGTACAGTGTGTATGCATGCATGTACATGGAGACACGTTCGTTTAAATACTTCAGTGGTACTGGTGTGCCGTACTGAGATCTGTAGTTGGAGGCTTCCGAACGTGCAGTTTCTACGATCTGTCTTGCGTCGGAGATGAGGCCTGCTACTGCCTGTGTAATAAAACATTTGTTTTGATACATTAATAAAGCAATCATTACACATAAAAAATTATGAATATCATTTATGTTATACAATCTAGTAGGAACTATGGCTTCCTATCAATAATAATACATTATTTAAGATAATAAATAACACCCAGCATTGGTCTTACACCATTGTCATCCATAAAAACATGTCATTGGTAGTCTGTTGCTTATTCAAGTTCAAGTTGCTCATGTTACCATCTCCTGATTTAGAAAAGCCAAACTCGGGAGTCTCATTTGGTCAAATAGTCACTTCTCTGTGTGCATGCTTACCTAAATCAGTTGGACTTATTCATAGCTAAAAAGTTTACCAATTAGCAGACACAGTGCACTACATATTGGGTCAGATGAGGTTCCAAAAAGCATGACAAAGCATAATAAAGCCAGCCAAGAGTAGAATAATCCTTGTCTAGTTTACTTATTTAAATATTTTTAGTGTTATTACATACTACTCACCATGCCAACATGATTATCAACATGAAATATTCTCTTATTAGCACCAGGTTCGTATAGTTTTGATGTGACGAGTTTCTCCACTGCAAATACGACGCCATCCTTCCCCCGGAGCCCTATCACTGTGCCGGAGTTCTCTACGGCTTTGGCAGCGTATTCCACTTGAAACACACGACCGTCCGGCGAGAATTGTGAAGCGGAGAGATCATACTGCAGACAAAAAATACTTGTTCAAATATCACAAAAATGCAATAATATTTGCCAGCACAGAGGTTCTGCAAAGTGTTCTAAAGCTTTAAAATACAAACTGAGTTTAAATCTAATATTTTTATAGATGTTTTTAGAAGATAAGCAGTGGTAAAATTCGGTTAGTTGCAAAACGAAATTATAACCTAAGCATGTAAGGATTATAACGGTAATTAGTACTTACACCTGTCCCGATAGAACTCATTGTATTATTTATTTCTACACCAAATTATGAACTACGATAGATATTTAGAAATTTAACATTCAAGGTATAAAATAATATTTTTTAGTTTGCGGCGGCGATGACAAGCAAATCAGTCAATTCTTTACTTTGTCATGGATTTGTTTTCTATGGCTGCGTCGTTATAAAGTAAAAATTCCGTTCCGTTACATCAAACAGTAAAATCAAAGTACTTAATAAACCACCTCGTTAATTTTAATCTATTAACATTTATTGTTTTGTAATGTTCAAACAAACATAGTAAGCAAAAAATAAAAAAGCGAAACAGTGTGTGAGTTTTAATTTGTACAATACTATAACGTCATGATCCGTAGAACGAAACGTTTTGTGTCATGGTTTTGCGATATCCAATCATAATAATGTAAGGACTGAACAACAAGAACATACCTTATTGAAAAAAAAAAAAAACTATTTTGTAAGCGTTTCCGAACGAACACGAACTTGAACCCACGAGCGTAAATACATACTGGACTGTTCACTACTGCACAAAAAACGAGCCGTGCGAGAGGCCCCAGTTGGGACCGTGTCCCTCTCACTCCGAGTTGCCATGCCAAAATAATAATATTATCGTTGGTAGTTTTTAAATCAAGCAAATAAATAAATTTATTATTTATCGTGACTATTGTTTTATCGAAACCATGTTGGATTCATAATGATTATTTTAAATTTGTAATCATATTTTTTTATTGCAAGCTATATTGAACATTATTTATATTTTGTAAAAGATCGGATTTTTTTCATTTCATTCTGTCTACAAAATTGTCAAGTTATAATAGGTACCTAGACCTTATAGCAGGAGAATAAAGTTGAATTTCTTCTTAACCAAAAACTCAAGTAATAGATCCTTCTTTATAATCCGTGCTTGAACCTTATAATACTAACAAGATGGTACCTATCTGTACAGACATAATAAAAGGTGCCAATAACCTACTGTTGCATTGCGTAAAAAGCGAGCTGATTTTGGCTGGTAGGTAGCATGGTAGGAGAGTGTCCCTCCCTTTCTATTCTAAGACGGGAAAATGGACGACAGGGGTATTACTTATGCATGGCAACATTGGCAACTTGAAATTAATGAGAGTGAGAGGAGTAAAAATATATTGAATGTACCTACCTACTGTGTGGTGAGAGCTAAGACCAAAGTAATAAATCTATGGGTGAGAGGGACACGTCCGCTAGGGATTCCATCTGTCTTCCTCGGCTCGTTTTCTATCTACAGAAGTGTTAACGTAAAATAATCCTTATCATAGGCGAATAAGGTTTATTCAACTCATCAAACTAAACCATAAACCAACCGAAGATTCAAGTGCGCGATCCAGTTACTATAAAAGATCCATGACAAATTTATTTTTTGTGTTACCATAAAAAAATACGACGGTGGCAGTAACGGTTTGGCGCTGGCGGGAAATTTAATTCGATTAAATAAATTAATTTTTATTTTTTTATGTTGTATTTGGTACCTATTGAGTAAGTATTAAAATTTGTACCTATATAATCACTATTAATAGTATTAATTTTAGTAACATATAAGTTGGCCAAATATCTTGTAAATAACAAACAGTAGAACTATTTTAGTGACATGAAAATAAGAGGTACTATTATAGATAGGTACCTACTGCTATTGTGTTAGTGTTGGAGTTTTTGGCGGGAAGTAGCCGAAGTAGGGTAACGGCACCCAATATTGGCACCCTCCATGGATGTATTAACTCAGGATGCGCATCGCATGATCTTCCCCTCTAGCTTTTTTTTATAGGTACTAGACCAAAAATCTCTGACACGTATATAAAAACTGTTTTCGAAATCGATTTGATCAGAGTAAGTATCGTTTTCGCGGTGTAAGGTGCTCCGTGAAAAATGCCGAATTGTCCCATTAAACATGTGCAAAGAAATTACAAAAAATAGTAATATACAAAAAGATGGGGTAACATTTCATATGTAAGTATTTTTGATGTAATTAATGCAATTTTTCTATTAAATTCATTAAAATATTAAATGTCATAAGAATCGAAAACATTATCGATACAATTAATCGAGTACGAATTAATCGAATAGTCTACTGTGACCATAGACGAATCTTTTCTACCCTGGCAACTGTATTTTTTATTTGTCAAATAATTGTCAAGTATTTGAACTTTGTAAACAAACGGATAAATACTGAATTACGCGGTGATAAACCAGTCGCAGGACGTTAAAAACGATTTACAATGAATAAATCATTAGTAATTCAACAAGAGAGGTGATTCACAAAGTTTACAGGCGGTGTCTCGCGGAATTTGAGGTGCAAAATATTTTGTCAGAACTCGACCATGTTTACCAAAGAACCGCTGATATTATAGGTATATAAGCAGTTTATTTTACAATTTTTAAGTTAAATAATGTGTTTATTGTATACAAAGGCAGGCTCAAAGCTTCAGTTTACAGGTTTTTCAGTAAATATACATTGATCGCTTAGAGGTACATTCGATTGAACACACTTGATACTTGGTATTATTTTTATGTGTTGCTTTCATCTCGACCAATACATAAACTAAGGTTGCTTTATTTTTCTATGTTTGCTTGTCAGTTAACATCGTTACTTAATTACTAAATAAACAAATAATCTTAAAGCATTAAAGAAATTATCTTTTATTGAATTATTTTATTTTTCAGGTACCGTTAGAAGAATAGTCGAAAATTGCTCTTTACGATGACATTAATCGATTAATAATAAATCTTCAAGATGACAGCAATGCTGTGGAGACTGATGATGATGAGTTGATGAGGCAGCGGCAGGCCCACGCCAATATATGGATTTATCAGGAGTGGAATATTTAGACCAAGATTAAAATAAAAAAATAATTAAAAAACGCAGTAGCTATGATATGTTTGTTTTATTTTCCTAAAATACAAAAAAAAATAACTAACTCATGTTGAAACAAAAACACCCACTATCGAAACAATTCAGATAAATACGATCTCGATAAATTCTTGATCTTGATAAACGGAATCGAACCTGACACTGCTCCGGGTCCATATGACCCAGAAGCAGGCAGCGTCTGCTACTGAGGCGATGAATCACATATGGCATAAATATATGTATAACAAATATTATCTTATTGACCAACATCAAAGAAAACTTAAAAGTGCTTGCGCTTGCATTATGAATAATAAATCAAGTATCAAAATTATTCAGTCGTATTAGTCAGTGTTGCAAGAATTAATCTCGACATATATACTTTTTGATTTGAACAGTGTTGTAGTAGTGTTTATTTATGATTGCAGACCGGTATCGATAAAAATATAATATATATAGTGTATAATAAACCTTGGGGAGGCCTATGTCCAACAGTGGACGTCTTTTGGCTGAAATGATGATGATGATGACATTAGTATAATAATACCTATTACGTTTATACGTACCTACCTAACAAAAGATATCAGCCAGGCCAGTGGCAGCAGATGGCGCTGGTCGAGTGGGAGTGGGGGGGGATGAAACAGCTTATTTGGGAACATTAGGTACTTATTTTTTAGATAATCTCATTTTCAAGGAACTGAATTGGGATGTACCCGGAATCATCTTGTTTCCGTTGAATATTTACGCCTCGTGAGTTACTCATTATTTCTTGTTCAGCTGTTTCAGTAGAGATAATTCAGTATAATTCAGTAGATTATAATGACAGCTATAAATGTAATAATGAGTATATGAAACTATCGATATAGCTAATTAGAAATATCGATAGTGGTATTCACCCTATTACACCGATGGTCCTACGGTAGTAAAATTTTGTATGTTGACGTATTAAATCTTTTAGTGTGCGTAAAATATACTAGTGTTGCACATTTCTTTACGTGTGCGTTTATAATGACACAAAATGTTTTGAGTAAGTGTGCGTCAATTTTAATGTAGTGGTTACCTCCCCTCCCCCAAGAATTGACAGAACATTTTGTTCGTTGAATTATGCGTGTTGCGAGTCCATTTTGTTACTTTGTTCAAGGCACCCTCCCAATTATTGGCACTTTTGAAGTTATCTTTAAAAAATAAGAAAGCTAAACATGGAAATAGTGTTTTTTTGTTAAAAGTCATAAATTTCACAGTTTTTCACACCTACCTACTATTCTATCCGCTGAACTAAGAAATCCCATAGAAATATGTATGGACAATAATTGTGTCCACCGGTGCCAATAATTGGGGATTTTACCCTACCTACCTATTCATTTTTGTTGAGTAGGTACCTACCTACCTAAATAATTCCATCATGGTTAGGTGGAGTGGGTACCTGAGCACCTACCTAAGTATTTATTTTACTTGTGTTCGTAAGAAGGAGGTAGCTATAAGTATAAGTGGGTATATATATATATAGTCCTCCTCATCGATTTCGATGACGGCGACCCTGAAAACTATTGCTTCCTAGCGTGAGCCCTGATGTGGCTCGCTAAGCCAAACTTGGTTTTAAATACCCGATCGCAGGTGTTGCAATATAGTTGCCCTTGAGAGTTATACGTGTAAGTATAAGAGGGCTTAGGTATCTCCTTACGTACTTGGCGCTTAACATCAAGTGATTTGAGGCGGTTTTCTTCAAATGTTTTGGTTTTATTATAGATAGTGGAGCGCCAAGTAGACCGTTTAGAAGCAAGCTCCTCCCAGCTTTTCGGATCAATATAACATGCGTTAAGATGTCGTTTGAACACATCCTTATAGCGCAAATGTTGACCACCATGCTTCCGTTTACCGTTTGCCATCTCAGAATAGAAGACAGCTTTTGGTAAACGGTGATCTTCCATGCGACGGACGTGTCCACACCATCTTAGTTGACGCTGCATGAGTAGAGCTTCCATGCCACATATTCCGGAGCGACGCAGAACTTCAGTATTGGGCACGCGGTCCTGCCACTTGATCTTAAGTATGGATCTTAGACACCTTAGATGGTACGTGTCCAGCTTCTTAATGTCTGGTTTGTATAGGCACCATGTCTCTGCACCATATAACAGGACGGGTATAATTAGAGCCTTATAGACACTAATCTTTGAACAGGCAGAAAAATACTTGCCGGAGAGTCAATGCGGCTTCCGTCCCTGTAGGGGCACCATCGATGCCATATCAGTCGTAAGACAAATCCAGGAGAAAAGCCTGGAACAGCAACGGCCCCTCTACATGTGCTTTGTCGACTTAGAGAAGCATTTGATAGAGTCCCTCGTGAGGCTCTTTGGCTTGTTCTCGAGAAGTCTGGATACCCAAGGAAGTTCGTTAACCTCATACGCCAATTTCACATTGGCATGAAGGCACAGGTTCAGCATGAAAACGAGCTTTCTGCGGAGATCCAAATTTCAAGCGGAGTTAAGCAAGGCTGTGTCATGGCACCCACTCTCTTCGCTATATATTTCGCGGCTGTAATGACAGATGCACTGCTGAGTTGTGACAACTGTATCTAACTCAATTTTCGATCTGAAAAGGGGCGTGTTTGACATTACAAGGTTTAGGGCGAAGTCCAAGGTACAAAGGATCTCTATACTAGAGATACTTTACGCTGACGATGTATGCCTTATGTCCGATAGCATGGCGAATCTCCAAAGTTATGTTGACGCGCTACATCGATCGTGTCAACGATTTGGCCTGGTTATCAGTGCTTCCAAGACCCAAATCCTTAAACAACCACCGCGGGGATGTGATCCTGATAGTGTACCAATGACTCTGGATGGGAAACCACTAGAAGAGGTATCGCACTTTAAATATTTAGGAAGCAATATCAGGCATGATAACACCTTAGCTTCGGAAATACCATCCCGCATTGCAAACGCAGCTGCTAATTTCGGACGACTCACTGATCGAGTCTGGAAATCCCATGATCTTAAGCTAGAGACAAAGATTAGTGCCTATAAGTGGGTACGTAGGGACCTAAATATTATCGATAGGTATAGTGCAGGTACTTTAGGTAGGTACCCTTTACCTCTGGGTACTCGTAAATATATGAGAAACACAACGTTTCACACAGCAAGTAGCAGATTACCATGTCAAAAGAATTTACGAGCGTGGCCCTGTTTACACGTTTTTGCTATCGCGTCATAACGCCGAAAATCTAGGGAGCTTTATCATCGTGAAATCCTTGCGCTCGAGTGTCGGGGCGGAAAGTTGTTTGTCGCGAATGCGGTGGGAATTTCTGAAGTTTTTGGTACTTACCTACAAAACTTAGTTCTTACATCTGGCTGAATGGAAATAATTTAGGTAGGTACTTAAGTACTTACAGAGGCAGAATTTACCTACTAAGGGAATACAAGTAACCTGTTACAGGTTAAAGTTACGTAATAGGCCTACAGTAGGCCTATTACGTAACTTTTTCAGACACTTTTCGTTCATCCCGTGTTGCTTTGTCAATTTCTATTGACAAAGCAATTGAAAAATGTCTGATTCATACATTCATACATTCGCTCGCTTGCGTTAACTTATTGTTTGTACATGCTTACGTAGTAGGTACGACGTAGCGTAGCAACTTCTCCACAATCTGAACTCTAAATAGGTACTTACCTACCTACCTATTTAGACTTTTTGTATGGTAGCGCGATGCTATAATACCTACCTACTTCACTAAAATCTATTCTTTACAAACCACTCAGATTGTTTGTTTCAGTCCGCGATAATTGCCCACGTACTCGCGTCTTCACTCCCACTATCTGTGTCAGCGGTTCTCAAACTTATAGTTTGGGGCGGAATATCCCAAAGGGATAATGAGGGGCCAAATTGTTAGATGAAATGAGCTAAGAGAGTTGCGATAAGAGCTTGATGCACTTTGCAATGCGAGATTTAACCTTGTTGACATGGTTTGGTTTGGTGCCTATAGTAAAATTACTTACCAGGTTCCTAAAGGTAGTAATGTAATGAATGTTGATTAACAGTCTATTGCTCTGCTGCTAGGTTGCCTACCCTTAATGCATGTCATCTATAGGTCTGAATACCATAACCATAGGTTATAGCTCAAGTGAAATAAAGAAACTCCGCAGAACGCTCGAATCTACCTACACTAAGATATTGATTGAGGTAGGTAGGTACTTGATTATACAGACATCATACATTTGGGTAATTAAGTTACGTGGGTTATACCAAATCAAATAAAAATATAGGTAGGTAACTTAATTTATATCATTTTACACGCAATAATTCAATTTACGGTAAAGCCAAAGTTGCAAACTTGACAATCGCTGTGTATAGGCGAAATGTAAGTAAACACAGCACCCTTGAAAGGGTTCGGGCGTTCCCTTGGCGTGGAGGAATAAAACAAAATGAGCTTTCCTATTGATCCAGCAGGAGCGTGCAGTTTATGTAGTGAACCTGGGAATATGAATGAGGCATCACGTACAACGAAAATAGAATAACTATTCTGTTATGATTCTATTCGCTTTGACTGAGGATCAGCAATTTGTTTTCTTTTTTTTACTATAACATAGGTAACCATTTTATGGGAACTCCAGTTTATAGTGCTCTCTGGAAAGATAAAGGAGGTGAGAATTTTAAATCCAATCGGTAATCTATAGCTTGGCCGTACCAAACACAAACAAAAATATCTTAAAGGAAAAAAAACTTAATGATTTTTTCAGTTTAATGCATAAACAATAATTAAGAGATAAATAAAAAAAAACTCTAAATCTTAAAGTTATTTCTTTCATTCTTCGTTTTACCTTTTTCCACATCACATCGACTTATGGATCGCCAAATTAAAAATCCAGATGTAAATGTTTACCGTACCCACTGTGGGACGAAAATTAAGTAAATATTCCTGTAATTGCGTTGTCTAAAAAATGCGGAGATAAATTTTTTGGCCGTCGAGCTGAGGCCGCATACGAAATGAGCTACACTGGGGTTATTATTTGCGAGGCTGACATCCTAATTAACGTGACTTCTTTCTTTGTCTGCGTCAGAATCCTCATTCCCCGAATAGGCCAACAGTGACGTAGGCAAGGAATAAATAACAAAAGACGCAGGAGAAAATTACGTGAAAAAACTACAACATTTTCTCTTCATATTTCACCTTAATTGCAGTCCCCGTACTTCGAGTTACAGAGTTCGAGTTTCAAAGAAGTGGAAGTGATAATTCTGAAACAAATTCAGAGTCCGTGGAACAATTAAACCGCTTGAATGTCAAATGGAAAAGCTGGACAAAGTTTGAGTTCAAAAGTCTTAGAATTTAAAGAGGGACTTTCACTGGCTTCATTTGCGTAGAACGTTGTAGCCCGTGAAACTTTCCAGATGGGATTATGTACAATAATATTACTTACTAGCTGTGCCCGCGACTCCGTCCGCGTCCAGTCGGTGAAGCCCTTAAATATAATTTTGTCTATCGTCTAATCTGTATTACGTCAGTCTGCATCAGTCTGAGTTCGTCCGTCCGTGGCTGTCTATCTGTACCAGTCTATACCAGTAAGGTGGAGATCGGCATTGAAGTAGCTAATTTACCTTCGTTTCGTATGATGAAGGAGAGAGCCGGAAGCGCAACCCAGCCACCTTCCCGTCCCCTCCCACTAACCCCACTCCCCTTCAGGTTGGAAACGTGCTACCGATGCCTTTGGTTGCAAGCATCTATAGGGTACGGTAACTGCTTAACAACAGGTGCGCCGTACGCTTGCCTGGCGCCTTAGTTGTATAACAAAAGTTTGACTTTATTTGTCTGTGTGTATCAGTTTAGCTGTAAGTATCTGTCTGTCTGAATCGGTCTGTCTGTAATCTATCGGTAGGTGAGTATCTCTGTCTGTACCAGTCTATCTGTATCCGTCTATCTATATCTGTAGTTACTCACAGTATCACGACTGAGCGGTTGGACTCCAGAGCTCAATGTTTAAGTTTGTATTTGATACCCATGTTCCTTATTTAAAATGAGTGAGTGCTCCAGACTCACGGCTTAGGTAAGAGTCACTTCGCAACATCGTGCTTAAAAACTTAGAGTCCGGAGTTTATCGTCTAAGTCAATAGTCAAAGCGTTTATTTTGTTTAGGCCTAGGAGGGCACTTATAAGTAGTCATTTTACATGTTTTCCTTAAATTCTAGCGCCGGATCGGAAACGCGACCTCGCCTGAGAAGTTTCTACTTGATACCCACATTGCTAATTCAAAGTTAGCAGGTCCTCTAGATTTATGTTTTAAGCAGGCAGTTACCCAGCAGCATCATTCCTGAGGGGTTGGAGTTCAGAGTTCAATGTCTATGTTTCTATTACTACTTAATTCATAATCAGCAGGTCCTCTAGACTTACTTCTTAGGTAGGTAGCTTCCCTACGGCATTAGTACTGTGGAGATGAATTCCAGAGTTAACGTCTAAGATTCCGCGTGATACAAAGACTCGCTTAATGTTTTTTATACGTAATTAGGAATAAAATAACTAAATTTCTTGAAGCAAGGAAGATATTAAATTTTGACATGTGGTGCAAGGCAGGTATTGTCTGATTTTAAGTATAGCGACATCTAGTTAAGAAAAACGAAACTTAAGATTGTAGAACGCAGCAATAAAATAGTTATTATTATTATTAAAATTAAGATTATCTATTCCAAATAGTGTCGGATCACACACAACGTAGGGCTCCGTAGGGCTCCGCTCTAAATAGACGTATTTCAATAACTAAAACTTATTTTTTGCTAGAATTTCTGTGTGGTCATAAAAATTTACAACCTAATATTTTAGAAAAAAATATCCTAGATGTTAAGTTGGAATATTAGTCATATCCATGCCAAATTTCATTGAAATCAATGTATTGGATTCGAAGTTGTGCGTGTTCGAATATTTAGGTAGTTTTTGAATGTTTTGTGGCAACCCTAAACTTTACCGAAAAAAAATATATGCTAGATGTTAAGTTAGACTATTAGTCATATCCATGCCAAATTTCATTGAAATTAATCCGGTGGATTCAAAGTTGTGCTCTTTCAAACATTTAGAATTTTTAAGTAGTTTTTTGAATTTTCTGTGGCAACCCTAAACATTTTCGAAAAAAAAAGTATGCTAGATGTTAAGTTAGACTATTAGTCATATCCATGCCAAATTTCATTGCAATCCATCCGGTGGATTCGAAGTTGTGCTCTTTCGAAAATCTGAGCAAACATACAAACATACACACAGACAAAAATTCTAAAAATGATAAAAATGAATTCTGCTGGTGCATCTAAGTCCCCCCCACTATTTTTTTTCCAAATATTTCGAATGTACAGACGCGACCAATTTTACATTCTTATTATATGTATAGATTTACCTTTAGTTAAGTAAGTTCTTTATTTTAAGTGAGTAAGCACCTATTTAAAATTCAAAAAGCTTTAAAGCCAGCAGTTCATATGCACACAGGAGGGATTATTTTAAAATGTAAGTAGAATAATAACTCGGCTTAGGCAAAGTCTGTTTACTTACTATTAGCTATTCATGCAGTGATCTTCTTCTACAGGCGGTGTCCACAACTCGTCTTAATTGCGCCTGTTTTAGGAAGTTCCCCATCTTCTTAATGTCACCGAAGACCTCCTGCACGCTACTTAGTGAGCCCAAGTAGTTCGCCCAGTAAGTGGCCACTCCGCTGCATTCCAGCAACTCGTGAGCGGCTGTCTCTTCTGTCTCCTAGCAGGCTCTGCATAGGGGCTGTCCGTGATACCCCTAAATTGAAGAAGTGTCTTTTTTTTGTGGGACTAGGCCCGCCACACACTCCCACCACTGTTACTCCTGTAAGCCAGGATCGACAATGGTTTCCAACGATGACGCCAAGGTTGGACCCTGGACGAGTCCCGGGGAAAAGCTAAGTTGTCTTGGAATCCACACGAAATTAATCAAAAGAAAGGATAGGAGGAGTTGGAAGAAGATTATCCACTTCCCTCCGTTGCAAAGCGGGAGACAAAAATAACAAAGTGAAGAAGTGTCTGTTCAAGTTGCCATAACCTGTCATTGCCATGCAGTGATATTAGGAAGGTATTACAAGGCACATGACGACCTATTAAAATTTTGTTTATTTGTTCGACATCCGAGCTTTTATTCTATAATGTTTATGTTTAAACAGAAAGAACCTTCGATGTCTTTTCGGTTTTGTCGTACAACTAGGTACCTACGTAGCCAGCCGAGGCGCCTATTGCGTTTATTATATTTGTGCGGTAATATTTCGTCGGCATCACGACGTGTATTAACGAGTTCGTGTAACGCCCCGCCGGGTAAACAGATTGCTAATATATCTGCGGTCCATTCGGTAAAGTATTGTTGCGTACTTGGGTGTTAAGGAAAGGAACTCGGCAATGTTTTGGTAGGTAGGTATAATTCTGGAAACATTCCTTAGTCTGTTCTAAGAATGTTTTTTTCAATTTGAGTTCAGTTTGAGCTAGTAAGCACCTGCCGTTAATATTTTTGTCATCCTTCAACCCGCAAAGGATTAAGTATCTCCAAATAGTCTCACGCGGTGTATTACAAAAAAGTTAAACAAGTGTTATGTAAAAATTAACAATGTAAATTTAACTAGACACGCGCTCAAACCGAGTTTAACTTTATGTTATAACACTGATAGTGCCTAAATACTAGCAATTGAAACTAACTACACATATGTAGGTATGTGGAACGTGTAAACCTTCTGAAGAAAACACACACAGATGAAATCAGAGCCATACCTTTTTATTCAGTAGTTTCTCAGATTATTTAAATTACCTTACCTATTTTAAATTACCCCATAAAATCTTTCTTATAATGTAAGTCCAAAAGCAGAAAGTCTCGTGTGTGATGATAACGTAATGGCTTACTACAATGCATTGCCAAGAAAATAACCAACTCGAAACACTAACAACTACCCATATTTCTGAGAACCAACACAAATAACTAGGCGAATAAGTTACTGTATTCCCAACTAGGTAAGGCTCAATAAATTATCGATCAGGTGTTGTTACAATGGCGGGCACTCGCAATCCACGGCCCAAACTCGGTTGACTATGAGCCAAGTTGGCTGAACGATGAAATATTCCGTTGGGTCCATTCATATGCTTTTATGTAAAGTGCACTTACTTGCACAGACGAATGATTTCATCCCATTCATCTGGAAAATGGTATGGAATCGGAATGGTGACTGTAATAGCGTTAGAATGTGGAAATGATTAATGATAGCTGTTGCCCACGGCTTCACTCACGTGGCAAGTTCGAATATAGCCCATATCACTCAGGGATAGTGTAGCTTTTTATCAGTGAAAGAATTTTAAGAATCGGTGCAGTAGTTCCAGAGATTACCCTCGACATAGGTAAAACTTTAACTCTTTATGATATTACTATGATTGGTTATTATATACCTGTGTTCCATACTTGCCTATTTTATTTACAATCGTGATGTTTTTTTTCGTCTAAGTGTCTAAACACTTTCCTTAACTTTTCTCTATGTCACATATCTCAAACAAAGTCACTAGGCACATCTATCTGTGTGTCCGTTTAGTTCTATTAAACTACGCAATGGACTTAAATGCGGTTATTTCGAGAATTTCTTCCGAATGGTTTTATAAAACACATTAAATATAATAGTACGAAAAGCGGTACGAAGTCGGGGCGAAACGCTAGTATATCTAAATATATAAGAATCAAAGTCCTGATTGACTGACTGACTGACTGACAGACAACGCACAGCCTAAACCACTGATCGTAGAGTCTTGAAATTTGGAGGGTGGGTTTGTCTTGATGTGTAGAGGTGTACTAAGAAAGGGTTTTTTGAAATTCAACCCCTAAGGGGGTAAAATAGGGGATGAAACTTTGTATGGAAGTTCGTCATTTTTGAAGTTAGAATTATGAAAATTGCTGATTACGTGTCTTTTGAAAAATAAAAAAAACATGGGTTTCAGGGTTTTTGTAAATTCAACCCCTAAGGGGGTAAAATAGGGGATAAAAGTTTGTATGGAAGTTCCGTCATTTTTGAAGTTAGAATTATTTAAATTGGTGACTAGGTGTCTTTTCAAAAATAAAAAAGAGTAATTTCAGGGTTTTTGAAAATTCAACCCCTAAGGGGGTAAAATAGGGGAATGAAAGTCTGTATGGAAGATCGTCATTTTTGAAGTTAGAATTATGAAAATTGCTGACTAGGTGTGTTTTATAATGAAAAAGATTAATTTTATGGTCTTTGAAAATTCAACCCCTAAGGGGGTGAAATAGGGATGAAAGTTTGTATTGAAATTCGTCATTTTGGAAGTTATAATGATGAAAATTGTTGTTTAGGTTTCTTTTTACAAATAAAGAAGATTGATTTTAGCGTTTTGAAAAATTCATCCCCTGAGGGTGTAAAATAGGGAATGAAAGTTTGTATGGCAGTACCGATTCGGGATAATCTCCGAAACGGCTGGATCGATTTTGACAGGACTTTTACGGGATATCCCAGATACGGGATCCGGGATATCCCAGATACGGGATCCGATATCCGGGATACGGGATCTGGGATCCAGGAAACGGGATAAGGCTCCGGCAAACGGAAGCTGGGATCTGGGAAACGGGATCCAGAATTCAAAAATGAGATCCGGGATACGGGACCCGGGAAACGAGATCCGGCGTATGAAATCAGGGATATGGAATACGGGACCCGTGATATCCGGGATACGGGATCCGGGATCCGGAACATGGAATCTGGGATCCGGGGAACAAGATCCGGGATACGGGACCCGGGAAACAAGATCCGGGATATGAAATTAAGGATATTTGATACGGGATTCACGATATCCGGGATACGGAATCCGGGATTTAGCAAACAGAATCTGAGAAACGGGATGCGGGGTCCGGGATATACGGGATCCGGGATACGGGATCTGGAAAACGGTATCCAGGATCCGGGCAACGAGATCCAGGATACGGGACCCGGGAAACGAGATTCGGGATATGGGTTACGAGATACGGGATCCGTGATATCCGGGATACGGGATCCGGGATTTAGCAAACAGAATCTGGGAACGGGATCCGGGATACGGGGTCCGGGATACGGGTTCCGGGATCCGGGATCCGGAAAACGGGATCCAGGATCCAGGATCCGGAAAACGGGATCCAGGATTCGGGCAACGAGTTCCAGGATCCAGGCAACGAGATCCAGGATACGGGACCCGGGTAACGAGATCCGGGATACGAAATCCAGGATATGGGATACGGGATCCGTGATATACGGGATCCGGATAACGGGATCCAGGATCCGGTATACGGGATCCGGAAAACGGGATCCAGGATCCGGGCAACGAGATCCAGGATACGGGACCCGGGGAACGAGATCCGGGATACGAAATCCGGGAAATGGGATCCGGGATCCGATTTTTTTTAATTTAAATTCTGCGCGGACGAAGTCGCGGGCAAAAGCTAGTTTATTTATAAATGTTTATTAGGTTTCCAAGACTTTACAACAAAGTTACAATAGTGTTACGTCTATAATAATTTTCCCAAAGAATTTTCATATTACCACAGTAATGTGGAGCGACAAATTGAATTCGGATCGCGCCGACGAAGCTATTTCATAAAATTTTATATGAATACTTCACATACATTGTGGACAAAAGAGGGCATTAAGAATAATCTATGTGTCGTGAAATCCGAACTTTTCTTTTCATTACCCACTTTATTGCAGCGAAATGAGGCAATTCTACTTCTAACAATTCAAGTTTTACTTCTAGGGTAGGTTTTTAAAATCTAGAAATGTGTATAAAGTGATGAGAATATATTTTTCGTAGGATTTAAGTAGGTACTTATCTACCTATTGTTCACATTATATTCAGAGAAATTCCACAATTCGTTGATTGATTTGAATTGAAGTCTGATAAAAGGACACTTGAAAACTTCTTAGTTATCTGGCGTACCTATCTATGTGTAGCTTACTACTCAGGCAGAGATGGGTGACCGTTTAGTGGTAATTAAACTGAGCGTCTCCGTGCTTCAAAGGGCACGTAAAAAGTCGGTTCCGGTTGTTTTCATTAGTCCTTAAGCCTTGTTAGAGGCCTTCGGGCGGTTTGAATAAATCTGACATCAGGTTGGCCACTAACCATACGATAAGAAGAAAATTGTGAACATTTAATCTTATACCTATACCTATTCAATTTTAAATCCAATCTTATTTATAAATATAATATAAAAATCAATTGCAATATTATAATATAAAGACGATGTAAAAATCAATTACAATATTGTAATATAAAGACGATGGAAGATCCTTTAGCAAAAGGTTTAGCTCGATGGCTGCGTCGAGACTACGCATTATCCCGCTTACAACGTTAAATGGACATGAGAGTAAGTATAAGATTTCTGAATATATTTCAGGAGTTTTACTCATTCACGCGTAATTTAACGTGTAACGCAATAAAATATCCATTAATTTTGAGGATGGCCATTTTCCACTGGGCTGAGCACAAGACGATTTTTGAGGGTAACACTTTGAAGGTAAATGTTTCGTGACTTTGAATGATTATGCAGAGAGAAGAGTTCATTTACCTCATCTATACAATCTATACAAAATTGAAGTGTCTGTAATGTCAAAATAACAGCATTTTAATAAATGCATATGAAAGTAGGTATATAGCTTGAAACAAAAAAGCAATTTAATATTTTTTGTCTGTCTGTCTGTATGTTTGTTCCGGTTAATCTCCGAAACAGCTGGACCGATTTTGACGGGACTTTCACAGGCAGATAGCAGATGTTATAAGGAGTAACTTAAGCTACTTTTATTTTAGGAATATGATTAGCGTTCCGCGCAAAAAAAAAAACCACGCGGACGTAGTCGCGGTAATATTTTTCTAAAATTTACGCGTTAGAACACGATGACGCAGCTAGTTTGTTAATATTTTTAAAATATTTTTTGTCCCATTTTGAAGTAGAAAACATGCCTCTATATCTTATCTAAATCTGGAGCTCTACCTTGAGTTGCTAAGAATACCTAAGGTGAACAGGGCGCGTAGAACTCTTGAGTGAAGCGAAAAGCTAAGCTGGCGAAAGTAATACAAATAGTATCAATACTGCATCCTTTTTTAGATTTGCATATCGCTATTCGCGATCCGCAATTGGGAGCGTAGGTAGTAAATATAATCACACAAGAAAAACATGTATTTATGCCATATTGTGTCATTTAAAAAAGAAGATCAACAAATATAAAAAACCGGCCAAGTGCGTGTCGGACTCGCACATAGAGGGTTCCGTAACACCGTATAAATTTAATTTATTTTTTTGTATTTCGAATAAATTCTGTAAAAAAAATCAATTTACTACAACGCCATCTAGCTATGCTCTGAGTTTAATACTGCAAACACATTCGAAACTATTGAGACCGTAAACATGTTGTACAAATCAGTTTAGCCATATATGACTAGACGGCGCTACTGTGACTGGTACTATTAATTTAAAACTTATTTATGGGTCAAAAATGTAGTTTTACAATGTTTTTTTTTAACAATTTATGTAAAAGCTGTCATAATGATCACTCATGGTTAAAATGTTAGTTTTCTCTTTATATATTGTTTCATTTATAATTTATAAAAAAAACGTCAAAAATATCGAGTTTATTGTATGGGGCCCCCTTTATTTTTAAGTTTTATTTTATTTTTAGCATTTGTTGTTGTATCGGCAACAGAAATACACATTCTGTGAAAATTTCAAGTCTCTAGCTATTACCGTTCGTTAGATAGAGCCCGCTGACAGACAGACGGACGGACAGACAGACAGACATACAGACAGACAGACGGACAGCGTAGGCTTAGTAATAAGGTCCCGTTAGCACCCTTTGGGTACGGAACCCTAAAAAGCATATTGGATTAATGCTATTTGGTATTACTTTTGCTGGCTTCACTCACTAATTCTATGCGCTCCGGCCGTTCTAGCGTCTGTCGACTCCCAGCGAACTTATAAACTCATGGTAGAGACACAGAAGTGGGTTCTGAATTGTTATATTTTAGAAATGTTATGTAGAAGGAACCACTCAGGAATAGTACCTAGGTACTTTCACAGAAAACTAATATCAGTGTTTGCCAAGCAGTTCGCATTCGCTGAATTGGGGTGACAGCATAGACAATTTAACTAATAGACCAGACAGAAAATAATATTTGGAATAGGATTAGCTCACAACTAGATATTACAGCTATAACACTAAAACAGAGATGGATGTGTTGGCAGCGTAGATGTATTTTTATTATTTTTCATAAAATTTGAAGGTCGTGGATATAAAGCCAAAATCCTATGACATTGCCAAGTAACAAAGCATATCTAGGCACGCGTATATAAGCCTTATATCAAAATAAAAAAGAAACAAATGACAACCACAAAATTTAAACATCGAATTCAAATAAATGAAGAATTAATTAGCACTGCAGCGTTTAATCCACTATAGTTTAAACAAAATGGAAAATCGTAGAGCGTCTACTAGACTCGATTATCTAGCTGGTTCACACAATACAAGCGCTTATCGGGCCGGCACAATGTTGTTAAATAAACAGGGTGGGTACATACAGCACCCTGCCGCCGTCGCTATCTGCGGACTGCGGAGCAGCACTTTGCTAAATTATTGAAATCTCAGTCACCAATTGCTGCAGATGTTGCAAGTTTGTGAATTTGTGAAACGATAGGTGCTGAACGCACGTTGAGGTTTCTATGAATTCGTTTGAAGATGGTTTATTTTTTGTTTATAAAATACTAGCTGTGCCCGCGACTTCGTATGCGTAAATTTTAGAAAAAGATAACCCGCGTTTAATCCCGTGTGGAATGTAATGGTTTTTATTTTTTTACGCCGAATCCCAAATTAATTTTCCAGAATAAAAGTAGCCTAAGTTACTTCTTATAAAATCAGCTATCTGCCAGTTAAAATCCCGTCAAAATCGGTCCAGCCGTTTCGGAGATTACCCGGAACAAACATACAGACAGACTTTCAAGAGATGGCGCGCGAGTAGAGTTAGCGCGCGGTGTTAAGATTCTCTCCGATTCAGTGAATTCCCTCCGTACATTTTACGCAGTTAAAAATTATTTTTATAAAAAAAAAAAAACCGACTTCAAAAAAACCTGATGCACTAAAAAGCCTGAAATAATATTTCTATTACCACCTCTGCCTACCCCTTCGGGAAAACCAGACGTGATGGTGTGTTATCGAGTATTTGGGGTCGGTGCCAATCTATCTTCTTACTTTTATAGTAGGTAGACTTGGCATACCAAGATTGGCACCGACTTCAAATACTCGATAACACACCATCACGTCTGGTTTTCCCGAAGGGGTAGGCAGAGGTGGTAATAGAAATATTATTTCAGGCTTTTTAGTGCATCAGGTTTTTTTGAAGTCGGTTTTTTTTTTTTTATAAAAATAATTTTATTTCACGATTTTTAGTGGCGCCATACCAATGAACATTATGGCATATTGAACCTTATGAAGTAAGTCCAACAAAAGGTAACTGCTGTAAATCGTTGAAGAATTCCCTCGACTGTCTATGGTCTCCATCATCAGACCTGTAATGGCACTTATAAACGATATGGGTGCAAAGTTCTCATCAATAGAAATGAATTAAGTCCAAACACAAGGTAGCTACTGTAAAACGTTGAGGAGTTCCCTTGACTGTCCTACGTCTTCATCATCAGACCCCTAATGACAGTCACAACCCATCTAGGTGTAAAGTTCTCATCAATACAAATTAATCAAGCCCAAACACCAGGTAATTGCTGTAAATCGTTGAGGAGTTCCCTCGACTGTGTTTCGGCTCCATCATCAGATCGACTCCAGACCTTCATAAAATAGTAGTGCTTTAAAATACTTAATGAAAAAAATTACAAACGCACTAGTCGCCCCTACGATTTTCGAAGGTTCCCCTCGATTTCTCTGGGATGCCATCATCAGATCCTGGTTTCCTTATCATGGTACCACCGCTGGAATATCTCCTTTCCAACAAAAAAAGATTCATCAAAATCGGTTCATAAACGACGAAGTTATCCGCGAACACACATAAAAAAAAAAAAAAAAAAAAAAAATATATATATATACGATCGAATTGAGAAACCTCCTCCTTTTTTGAAGTCGGTTTATTAAGAGACTTTAATTATTTGTAGATTTTTTTATTTTAGATAGAAGAAAGGCGACAAATAACCGCTTGCACTAAAGGCATCGCTCGCACATTGCCGAATATGAACAACCCCTTGTTAGGTAGGGTAAAAAGGAGTGGGTATTTTTTAACCGACTTCAAAAAAGGAGGAGGTTCTATGTTCGGCTGTATGTATGTTTTTTTTTTTATGTATGTTCACCGATTTCTCCGGCATTTATGAACCGATTTGAAAAATTATTTTGCTGTTCGGTAGGTCGTAGCTCCAAGTTGGTCCCATAAAAAAATAATTCCTAGAATCAACCCCTAAGGGGGTAATTTTGTGGGTTGAAGGTCACCTGAAAAAATTTTTTTTGTCCTATTGACTTGAAACTTAATATGTATATTTTGCATAAGAAATAATGAAACTCATGTTTCAGGATTTTAGAAAAATCCCCCCCCACAGGGGTAAAACGAGGTGTTGAAGTTTGTATGGAGAGTTACCGTTTATCTCTAACGTTTATGAACCAATTTTTCTTTTTAAACTGTTATTTGGTAGGTGACTAAGTTGTTTTGGTCCCATAAAAAAATCATTTCGGAAATCTACCCCCAAAGGAGGAAACTAGGGGTAGAAGTACGGTAGAAAAATATATTTGTGTCCGATTGACTTGAAACTTAGTATGTATACTCCATATAATAAACTAAGAAACTTTTGTTTTGGAATCTTGGAAAAGTCACCCCCCAAAGGGGTCATTTGGGATGATAAAGTTTGTATAGCGCCACTAAAAATCATGAAATAAAATTATTTTTATAAAAAAATAAAAACCGACTTCAAAAAACCTGGAGCACTAAAAAGCCTGAAATAATATTTCTATTGCCACCACTGCCTACCCCTTCGGGAAAATCAGGCGTGATGATGTGTTATCGAGTATTTGGGGTCGGTGCCAATCTATCTTCTTACTTTTATAGTAGGTAGACTCGGCATACCAAGATTGGCACCGACTCCAAATACTCGATAACACATCATCACGCCTGATTTTCCCGAAGGGGTAGGCAGTGGTGGCAATAGAAATATTATTTCAGGCTTTTTAGTGCTCCAGGTTTTTTGAAGTCGGTTTTTATTTTTTTATAAAAATAATTTTATCAGTCTTTATTTAAACCTTAGACAAGTAACAGTTTTCTTTGCATTGAACGTTGCTGCCTTGAGTCATAAGGTCTGGCTGGCCTGGCCTGGCTGCACTTAATCTTACTTGCACAAATTCCAATAATAATGCACAAGCAAGCAAGATTAAGATTATAGTACATACCGGTATTCAATCGCTAATCACTATGGAAATTGCTAACTTTTGCAGATTAATGATCCAAGTTTGGAATAGATATAGAATTGTACACTACCATCCGTAGGATCTTCAAACCAGTCCTCGTAGAATAGGTACATAGTCGACGAGGATGCCGAGTTTTTCAAAGAGACGAATCCGGAACGATTCAATCTTTAGCTTCATTTGAACGGAAGGTAGCGCATTGAACTATGAGGAAACGCCTCAATAGTGGCAAATGAGGCACACTCACCGCTTGCAGTTTTAAGAAAATTTCTTTAAAGAATCCTTAATTCAGCGTCTTTAGAAAATGCATCCGGGTTTACTTTTAATGAGTTTCGAGAGCGGCAACTTGGGGTTTACTCGGTGAATGAATGGAAATTGTGAATCGTGAATTCTGTTTACTGTGTTAGTTATTTATTGAAAATATTTTCCTTTTCATGCCGCAGTTTCTTTAAAACATCTATACACTTGAGAAAGAGAAGTACCTTAGGTACAGTGGCGTTCATAAGTTCATTACCAATCTCAATCAATACTGATGTGACGTATAGGTACACATTTCACAGCAATACAATCTTTAGTGATTCGAGCGAGCTATGAACGCTACTTTTGTTTTTTTGCTAATGACCACGCCTGCCAGATAGGTTAGCAATCATAGACATTGCCTAAAATTAATAATGTATCCCGTTGCATGTCGTTTGATCGATCTCCTCCTACCCGCGTGCCAACGCTAACGCAATCTACGACTGAATGTTGGCAAGCTTCAACCAAAAAATGGATTATTACAATTCATCTTAGATAGCAAAATTATTAATTTCAGGCGTAAACCTGCCGAACTGCAGTTACATATCTCAGTTGACAACTGGCTTCGGTTGTACGCCGAACTTTGATGGTAACTGAGAATGGCATAACATTTTTATTATTAGGGGTTAAGCTTATAATAAACAGGGTCCTATTTCAAAAAGTATTTTGGTTGTAATCCCATGAATGCCAGAATATGTTGTTGTAAACGACAATTTCAAGATTGATTGACAGGAGTCATCACGGTTGACGTGCGAGTATATAGGAGCAGAATACGCTCATAAATCTTTGTGTAAGCCCAGCTTACATGGATCCCGCTGAAAGTGAGCGGGGTACTTGACTTTTTATTACTTTTTTACACTAGGACGGTTTCTAGAATATAATTTAATAAGAAACGTGTTTTAGTGTTTAAAAGTTATTGTAACTAAAGTCTGTTTTAATTAGACGAAGTAAAGTGACTGGTGATTATGTACATTTTTGATAGAAATACCCACAGATTATAGAAGTAGGAAATACCTACATATAACAAATAAAGTTGAAATTTACAGAAAAAACATTTCGACCTGTCAATTTACTTTGTCAATAAAAATATGATATTATACCTAAATACTACCTTAATTGTCTACTTATTTCACCTACTCAGAGATACAACCGTTCTCAGTAAAAAATAGGTCCCTACTAGCTATGGTAGCTTTTATATAAAAATAATTTTGGTAAAATAATGTTGATCTTCCATGTAAGCCGTGATCTAGCAACTAGGGGTTAAGCGTTGACGTCAATGTCAATTGAGCAGCGCACGTGATGGATGGAAGCCTCGGGGGTTGAGTTCAACCCTTCAAATTACTTAATACCTACATGAAAGCGCGAACATATTTTCTTATTTTTGCTTGTAAGCTATTCAAAAATGCAGTTTGCGAACATTTTGGACATGCTGTCCGAGGACATGCTGATCCTAATCGGAGGTGTAAATATGTAAGCAAATGTGGTGTGCGAGACCTGAGTATATTTTATTCGGTAGTGGTCGCTTTATGTATCACGTAGTCGTAATTAGACGTAGTCTTCACTCTAAAAGTTATCTTAACCGGAGTTTGTGAATATAATTTGAAAATTTAAAGCTTTGATCACCTTAAAAAAATAACGCTAATTTCAATTGCAACAATAAACTTAGTAACATTATAATACTAATACTAATATATGCATATTATATATTACTAATACTAATATATGCACCCAGACATCTCGGCCAAAACCATTCTGCTGTAAACTCTATCATCGTTTTTGAATTTAATTTATCGGTACTAATCAAAATGCGAGCAATCCCGCGAGTCTATTAGCTAGTTATACTAGTTATCTCGTTACCTGTCACAATTCAATCTCAATGTGTACACAATGAGTTAATTGAGATAACGGAATTTACCCGTAGGTATACGTGCATGGTGAATAATCTAACCCTTTGTACTAACGAAACATTCATACAAAGATATTACTTAAGTATCTTTTTTGTTAATGATATCGGTGCGCCATATATCTACCTATGTACCAGAGTGGCATAGTACATTGGCTTTTGTGTTGGAAACAAAATTTGGAAAATGTCCTAAACAGGGTTCACATTTCATGAGACATAAAACTGACATGACCTGAAGGCAATTTCTAAGTTTGTAAATACCTTCGGAAATATCGATTACGTTTCCATTTTCTTGTTGTATTCAAGGAAACTTATATACCAAACTAAATATTATTCCGCTAAGTAAATAAAAAGTTCAAAGCAAAGATGAGACCGCTCTTTAGCAATTTTCAGTCAAAGAAAGTTTTTTTTTCAGCATCGTCTCGGTAAAAGTTCGTAAGTCCGTTCTCCATTAGTAGCCAGCTTCCATGTGCGTTACAGGAAAAACTTTTTCGCTAATGCCTAACTTCCTGAATATCTATAAATAGGTACGAATTCGTTCCACTCCTTATCGTTCTTTTTTATACTTACCCGAGAAATTTTCTTATAATGTCCAACTGGTTCAGCTCTCGTTAAAATTTAACGAGAATCCCTAACTAACGGATGTCATCGTAAAACTACTGTTCTAGACTTATTTTTACTGCTTACCTAAGTACCAACTTTTTCCTTACAATTAGGTAGTAAGGTCCTTATATTTAAGGAGAAAATTTTAATAGATACTTATTTAACTTTAAAGACGCTTTTGTGTAAATTAGAGGTGCCTACGTCTTCAGTTTCATGCGATTTTCGTTTTTGACTAACCTATGAGATTTCTATAAGTAATTGTTTGGGGTAAATAGAACAAGGAATCGCTAAAGGTATATTAACTGAGCTAGGGTGTTAGTACCTACGTGGTCGAGGTAAAAATATTAAATTTTACCGTGTGGTGAAGGCCCCAGTTACCGCATACCTATCTCATTTAAATAAGTATAGGGAAGAACGTAATCGAACCCTTAAACGGGATTTATGAAGCAAATATATAAAATGGGGTAGCATTTAATACGGGGAAGTTTACCTAAATCGTCGTTGTTGAGTAAATCGAAATTGCTTCTCTTGCCGAATGTAATTGCTTTCCTTCAATGTAGCAATCCAATTATTTTTCTAAACCCTGAAAAGATTTACTCGGGTAATATCGACCAAAGTTTCCCTTCTTATCGGAAAACGATATTGTATGGAGCTCCGGCAATCATTCGTCTATCAGTGTGGGAATTTAGCGAAAGCTGTATGTATCGCTCTACATTATACCGCAATTGTTGTTCAATGCGATGGAATTACCCTTTCCAGGGCCAGAGGAGGTTTAGCTCAACAGCTCTATGATTTGACTAAATTTTACAGAACTACCTAAAAGGCCCGTATTAATAAATCGATCTCAAGATTGAGATCCTGTTTTTGACAGATATTCCATACATTAAACGTCAAAACTGGATCTTAAGATCGATCTCAACTTTGCGATGCATTTATTAATACGGGTCTTAGTAGTTGTAAAATATGATTGCCGTATTCTCACTCCAAGTTATAATTGCAATATTTTTACGGTTCAGCTGTTTGCATTGTACGCGATGGTCGTTAGAAAAGTCGATGGCAGGCTTGACCTAGTTAGGTAGAGCTTGTTACTGAGTTCAGGTAAATAAAAAACTATCGGTTTCCAGGAATAACTTGCCGAAGTGTGATCAATATTCTGAACGGAACCGAATCGGAACTTTGACCACAAACTTCAGTAAATTCGGAGCGTTTGTTTCTCAAATTCTGAGGCTAATTTGAATAGGACTCGTGGAATAGCGTCAAAGTTTAATCTTACTCTCAATATTGATCCTTATGGACTAAAGTTTTTACATTTCTAACGAACCGTGGTGGCGTTGGGGAGCGACGAGCCGGCCGGTCTAAGCAGTAAATATTACTGAAGAATGACAAAGCAAATTGAGTCGAATTAATCGAAGTCGTCTAGAAAGTAATAAGTCTACTACAGATATTGCAAAATTGAATGAGCGTAAAGTGTCAAAATATGGTTTTTATTGTGCATTTACGCACAGAAAAAAGCATTATTTACTTACCTTTGTTAGATGCAAATTCAGCATACATGAATAAGAAGACGACTGTTTTACAAATTCTTTGGGCACACGGTTAGTTACCACTAATATTGCCTTGAGTTAGAATAATTTTAGGCAATTGTGTTTACTTCGCTAAACCTACGAGTTTAATAAAATTCCTTCCAAACAATATTAAGCTCACAGCATAGTTCCCGGGCTATATCCAACTTCTGGCAACAGAACGAGAAAACGTCACGGTTACAAGAAAAATGTGTTTGAACAATTCGGTGTTGCTACTCTATGTACATAGTGGATGAAATTCTGGGAACTTGGGAAATAAAGGGGCCGCCAAGACAAAGGTGGGGCTTATTGCAAATTCCTGCGCTCACCTTGCTCGCTATTAAACCTTTGCGATACTGCAATATAATGTTTGCAAATCTACCTAGTGGCGGTTGAGGTGAGATACGAGCACGTACATACGCTGTGTGCTTCCAAGTTTAGTGGTTTTTCGAGCACGTTTTAAGATGAGAGGATAATTTCACTAATAGTAGCAGCCACAAAAGGTGAACGTCTGTGACGTCACGTTGTTACACATAATGTCATACTCCTTTAGAGCACTGACAGATTTCAGGTAGGGTTGGCGAAATACGCAACATTTTTGTGGTAGAATTTTGCGAGTGGAAATCCAATCCGTCGTGGCAAAAAAACCGGCCAAGTGCGAGTCGGACTCGCACATAAAGGTTTCCGTACCACCGTAGAATAAAAACGTCAAAAATATCAAGTTTCTTGTATAGGGACCCCCTTTATTTTTATTTGTTGTTAGGTATTATAGCGGCATATACATATTCTGTGAAAATTTCAACTCTCTGCCTATTACGGTTTATGAGATAAAGCCCGCTGACAGACGGACAGACGGACGGACGGCATAGGCTTAGTAATAGGGTCCCGTTGGCACCCTTTGGATACGGAACCCTAAAAAGTCTCTGATATCGATATTTTTGATATCTAGATGAGCATGCAGTATTTACCAGTATGTTGTGAATCATACATACAATTCCTTAAGTAGGTACTTAGAATTCTAATGACTGTAGTTAACTGGGTATTACAAAGGTAACCCCGTTACTTTAGTTAATACACCTAACGTATGGTAGCTAATACATTTTACAGGAAATACCGCGCGGTATGAGTGCGTTATATCACTTAATTAATGGTAGGTAGGTATGTATTATAAGGAACATTAACTAATTAACGTAAAATCCTCTATTAATTACTATGCTCTTCGTATTTAAGCAGTTGCTCGCTTGAATAAGTGAGTGAAATACGACCAAGTTAGAAACTGACCTTTGAACAAAGACGTTACCAAGATAGAGGGAGACATGTGACTCAATCACTCGCGAAAAGTGATGTTGAAAACGTGTCGGTATTGCCAATACGGCTCATCGTCTGATGAATAGTACCTTTTTTGTCGAATTGCGACGATAGGGCCCGGCCACGACTTCGCGCGACGGCGACGGGCGACAGCGTTTTTTGCTAAAATGTTGCATAACGCCACGAGCTGCCGCTCTCGGCGGCAACGTGCGCGATGCAACATTTTAGCAAAAAACGCTGTCGCCCGTCGCCGTCGCGCGAAGTCGTGGCCGGGCTGTTAGAAGGTACCATATCTGCTAAAATAATACATCAATACCTTTGAAACAGGACTAATTTAATCGGTGTATGCGAGCGACTGAGGAACAGATTCTCTCACATTATACTTTGTATACCTACATACTTTCGAAAAATTAATATTGCTAGTAACCTTTCATAGGTTTTATAAAAAGCCGAGAGAAATCTGCAAAAATATAAACTGCTTTAAAACCTTTTCATCATGGCTCAGTCAAAGTTAACGTCGCGTCGCCTCTCGCATGAAGCGTCATTTTGTGCCTTGAAAATATTCATACGAAGTATGGAAAAATTTGTACAATCAGTGAAAACGGTCCCCCGAGGCATATTGTGGTACAGAGTTTTCATTAAACACAGCCCGGTTTTGTCCAAAAAAATGCCTACATAGCCCGAGGCGCCTCATTCGCATACAAGTAGGGTTTCTCGCTGTCCTATTTTGCTAGGACTTAGTTTCAGACGCCTATGCTTATTGGTTGAATTTCACAGTTAATTGAATATCTATAGTACGTTTTTTTATACTTGTCCTATTTGGTAAGCAAAGTTGGCGTCCAGCGGGGCGATTGCGTAACTTTTTTGTCAATGTTTCAATTGGTTTCGTTCATCCTGTGTCAACGAAACCAATTGAAACATTGGTAAAAAGTTACGGAATCGCCCCGCTGGACGCCATCTTTGCTTACCAAATAGGACAAGCATAAAAAACGTACTATACTTAAACGTTATCAGGGAAAGAAGGAAAAGAGCACATAAATAAGACCAGTTTTTAATGAAACTATTGGGAATTTGGCTGAGATGGCAACCCTTATAAAGAATGTTGTCGCTGGGAAATTAGTTCATAAAATTTCTCCTAAACAAAGTAAGCCATTGTTTTCTACAATCTATGTTAAAGTTTTTGTGATGTGAACAAAATAAATTAGAATATTCAAAATACTGCTTGGTGTTGAAATTTTTTCTTTTATGAAGATGAACAATTTTATTAAAGTATCTATTTTACACAGGCTTGTTACGTAGAACATATATATATAGGGGAAAGTTGGATTACTTGTACCAGCAGTTTTATCGTACCCCGTGGCTAATTCCTACTTATTGCGTTATTTTTTTTATTCTGGTAACACTAACACAATGCTACCAACATACAATAGGCCCTGTCAGTACGTCACATCGCTCCGGTCACTACACTTAAAAAAAATATGAAAAACATTTTTTGGGATTTTTGAAGTTATTTTCCAGCCAGGCAACCTAAGCCTTTGCACACCGAAGGTAAGCTTCCAGAAATTAGTTGTATTACTAAATTGCATCCATGTTAACGTCCTTTATTTCTGTAGAAAGGAATCGTTGAAATTCTTTGAGGTTATAAAATTACAACGTATTTTTTTGCAAAATATAGCTAGTTGGGCAAATTGTACCGGTCGTGAGTTTTGAAATCGTACTTGTATAATGGGTATAGAAAAGCAGCTCTTCTCTTAAATACTGTTTAGCTGATAAATAAAACCTAAAAATATACTTAATAAACATTGATCCGTTAAATAATATACCTACAGTTTATTTTTAGATCATTTGGATATAAATTAACACTATTGATTTTTCCTTGATATTTGTGTATTCCGCACTTAAGTACGATTTAGGAACCATATGGTACGATTTAAATAACCGGTCTTTAAATTGTACCGAAAGGCACTTTTTTAATAAACTTTATTTGTGAAGAATGGGGTTACTTAAGCTCATTGTGGTCTATGGCGTGTTGAAGTTAAATAACCAAAGTATGTTATAAATAAAAAAATACTACAATATGACCAATCGTTTTCTTTCAAACTTGGATCAAAGTTAAGGGGTACGATATCGGCGGCTTTCCACTATATATAACGTCACGACTTTTATTCCCATTCGGGGGTAGTCAGAGGCTTGAGTGGCCATACACCACCCCATTGTGGAGGTATTAAGCCAACTCAAAGCCCACGTTTCACCAGATAGTCAGAACCCAACGTGACAGGTACGTAGAACATTCGCTAGCATATTACTTTAATGTAGGTCTCTAACTTTACTCATGCAATATTTTAATAAAAAAAATATTTGTACCTATCCCACTGTAGGGCAGACCCTATAGTGGGACAGATACAAAGAAAATTGTCGAATTTGAAAATTTTAGAAAATTAAAAAACAGAACAACAGAAAACCTATTACTTATGCCTCCTATTCCTTTTTCCAGTTGTTTTGGTCTATAACCGGGTATTCCGCCAAGTAGGATCCAGCTAAGCCCCGCTCCATTTCGACCTATTACATACACACAATGTTATATTACATCGCAGTTACCAATACTATTACAATAATACCTATTGCCACAGATTTCAATAACAAAGATTTATTAACATTCCGCCGCGTTTTTATTACAATTCAATAATCATGTAACACGTGATACGAGCCCGGGTATGGGACCAATAGGGAAGCGTATACGAATAGGGGACACTTAGGAAAATTGCTTATACAGAAAACTAATATCAGTGTTTGCCAGCCGTCGTTGGTATGGTGCAAGTTAAAAGTAAATCGGAGGGTATCGGGTGAAATTGGCCCTACGCAGGGACAAATGGGCCCGATAAATGGAATATTGGTTTTAGTTTCTAATTCCTTTATTAGTAGCGTGTGGTACGAGTTGGGTGTTGGTAGTTTGACGTCTTGAGCTTTGTACTTTCGTGTTTTCGTTTTCGTTTTATGGGACACCCCATGGACCAATTACTAAGGGACTGGCCCTAAGCAACTCGGCCGAGTGGTCGGCCTAGTACTAACATCGACATAAACCGAAGCGAGTAGTTCAACTATTTACCGGTAGATAGAACAATGAAAATGAAAAAACAATGACCACGTTTTTTTTCATACATATATCTAATAAGGGCACCTCTTTCTTTAGTCTTTACTCTGTGGGACACCCTTTGTTTAGTTCAAATAGGTCAATACGAAAACTTTCAGTAAAATGTGACACATCAACATTGGACACCATTATCGATACTGGCTGGTGGAGTACCGAATAGTGGTGGGGCTAGTCCCATGTACATATTCCATGTCACATGTCATTATGTGACATCGAGACTTAAGAAACACTGCCGCTATTCCCATATGCACTTGCACGTGCACATCTAAGAAACATTTCCAAAATCAGCTGAGCTCTCCTAATTACGGGTGTCAATAATAAATAGCGCTCAGTGTATGTTGGAGATTGTTACCATAGACGTGCAAGCGGCCGTACTTATTTATTTTATAAAATATTAAATGTCGATAAAGCGTTAACATACAGAAAAAAATACCTAGTGCTCGCTCGTATCAATCTCTAATTTAATTCGAACTTTAGCAATCTATTAACGGGAAACAGTGTGTTCAGTTCAATTCACGCCAAACTCTGTACACGTATGGCCAGCTTTTCCAATTAACTATATTCGGTATCCAGTGGATCCATCACATCAGCCTATAGTCATCTTTTTATGAAACCCTTTCACATTTTCAAATACCAAAACATACTGGTTTTGAGGAATGAAATACAATCTATTTTACTGGTTAGTTCTTGTAAAAGCATTTTGATTAAATTTTGTTAGGTACATAGGTATCGTTTTTTTTTAGTAAATGTTTGTTTTATATGTTCAGTGAATTTGTTTTTTAATGAAATAAGTTTGAGTTTGACGTACTACAATCACAGCGCTTGTTAGTACGACCAGGCTAGAATCTGGTGTTAGAGCTTCTAGGCAGCTTAATTTACACACAGACAAACTTAAAAAATTCTGACTTCATGCATACGAAAGCCGAGAACATTTTTGTTAGATATGCAGATGTACATAAAATTTGTTATTACAACTGCGGATAATTCGTGCGGATTTTCCGCGGCAATCAGCCTTTAAAATATCTTTTTTTATACAGCGTACAGTCAACATCAAAAGTATTTGATTAGTGTTTTAAAGCTTATGATAATTATTGAGGTGATGTTGAAGAGTGTTTTAAGTTTCGCTCCTTTGTCTAACTGTGGCATGCACACGGGTTTTCGACTTACAAATTATTTTTAATTTCTCCCATAAATACAAAGAGGATGCAGCTACAAAGGAATTATGGAAGAAGTTCGTAACATTAAGTTTATCAGTTTGTTGCTCAACTTGCTCGGATACTCAGGGTGTCCGTTGTTCATACTCACCAGAGGTAGCAGATTTTAATTTGAATCACTTTAATTACTTGCTGGCACTTCGTATCGGCAAAACTCAAAGGAACTTGGTAACATTTTAATTGGGGCTCTGAATAATTTTAAAGAGCTAAAATGTTGATACAATTTTTAATGGCCATAGAGTTGCCAGCTATTGAGACCAAAAAAATCATCGGTGAAATTTGGGTGCACTGCAGTTGCCTGTCACTTTAGAAAATTCACTTGATGTACGTATTTTTACCTTTTTTTTCTCGTAAAAAATAAAAGGTTTGTACTTAGGAATTTTCCATTAGGTACCGACATGGTTTCGATGTCCTCCAATATCGAATTCTAATATCCACTTCACCGCCACATGTCGACACGGTATCAATAAGATCGACTCCAATAAAGGTTTTTTGTGCTCATATCAACGTATCAACGAACACATCGCTTGGTTCATTCACAAGAAAAACCTTATGTCTAATTATATATTTATTTATAAATAAATATTGCCCGACTAACACACCAACCGAAATAAGCAACGCTACTATAAGTATAGCTATGGGTACCGTACATTGCACTGGAGGCGATCCTAGTCACACCCACACTAGGGCAAATTGCGGTAAAGCCGATATACAGCTATTTCCCAAAATGTTCCTTGGTGGGAATCGAACCTCCTAATTAAGGAGACTATAAGCGGTTGTCACAAAGATTCAATAAAAATACATTTCTTAACTTCAATACCACTGAACTTGTATTAAGAATTTATACAGCAAATTCTGATGGCTCCCATTTCTGTTCTTCGAATCAGTCCATTTATTGAGAGGCTGTGTTATTCCATTTTTAAACGTCAGATATCTACGTACAGAGGAATAATATTTAATTTCATAACAGAGATTGTTTTGCCTAAAGAACCCCGGGCGTAATGTAATTGATAAAAGTTCCTTTGGAATGAAATAAAAATATTATCGTGGAAAATTATTTCAGATTTGTTGTTTTAGGAAAATATGATATTCTTTGGTAGGTACGGCGATGTTAGGAAAACAAGGATGTAATGAGTAGCTATGGGTTATTATTACGTGGGCAGTTTTACGAAATTCATTTGTCAAAAGACTCGACATTTTTTGTGTGTAGAAAAATATAGGGATCACAAATTAACAATAAACAAAACTCACAACACAAGTCAGTACAAGTAAGGGGTTACTGACTGTGTTATTTTTCATTTATGAAATGGTTTATAAGATTATGAAAATTAAAAAAAAATGGGGGAAAAAATAAAATCCCTGATATTGACAAGGTGCCACTGGTTCTCCGAACCAACCAAACAAAAAACCAAAATATTCAATTGTTTTTTTACATCAAAATCTAATTTTACGTGCGCAAATGAAATAACAGGCCCCACCGAATCGATTCTTTCAGTTACAATGTTCACACGTTTTATTTTCATTCGTTTATGCCCGAAGTTTCATTGCGGAGTGTATTTGACTGAATGGATTGTTAAAAAACGGTGAAGGAAAGTTTAATCTTGGACAGAAGGCAATAAAATAAGGGCGGAATTTTGTGAGAAGTCGGCGCCAAGCCTGCCAGTTGCAGACAGCTATTGATAGGGTTTGATGTAAAGTTACTTGTATGGAGTTGATAATACTATTTTATTAATTAACATTTAATATGAAAACCTCTTTTTTTAAGTCGGGCAATAAATCGTTGTCAAATCTGAGAGCGAACTGTTGAGATGTCATTCTGTATTTATGTACTTATTAACATGGAATTTTCGTTTAGAAAATGTAGGCAACATTTGCAAAACCACATAATATGTTTTTGTAGTTCTGTCATGTGTTTAAAGCTCGCTAGTTGGTAGCGTCTATCTCTATCGGTCCCCTATCGGTCACCATATGAACTAACAAGTTGCCATAAATACCTATTTATCCATCTACGAAAATTGCAAGTCGCTAGTTGCTTTCGACTACCTATTCGAAAGCGATTAGCGACTTGCGATCACAAACTCACAGAGACATTGTTCCATATGTGTACTGCTTATTTTATTTAAGACTAAATACTACATTTTTTTTTTCTGACACGTTAGAATTTAGCAGCTCTCAAATTTGAGTTAGTGGTATTATCATCTCTAGAACATTACAACACGAGCCGTTCCTCTCCGTCATAAATTTGAATGGAATCGATTGCTGTCTGCGCCCCCGGGAAAGTTAGATTTCCCTGAGGACTTCCACGACACCTGACCGAATATATTCTCAATTTTTTCGTACTGCCGAAATTGATGGATCGGGACTACATACGTTATGTTTTATGTTGGACAGCTTTATATGTTGGAGAGTGACAAACTATTGACCTGTCGGTATTGGATTAGTGTGGAATACATCTTTGTTATATGGACGGATACATGTGCTTTTATGGTAACGACGGGCCTTTGTGGGAACGATTTGGTGATGAGGGATTCCACTGGGAACTAGTAAGTTACCCATTGCTACACTAGCCTAGAGGTTCATAAGGTCCCTATAATCTGACCAGGTTCGCCTCTAGTAATTTTGTTTATAGACTAGTGATATCAAAGTAATGTGAAGGTGTCATATCACTAGATAGAGAGGTCCATGAGTCAAATGCTCGAGTCCCACTAGAGGTCCAACCAAAGAATTTGGAATAATAAGGGGTCCAAATATGCTAAGTGCAAATTGCTGGGAGTGGGTTCAGGTCAATAGTGATATGACCAGGATGGGGTTCAAAATCGGATACTTTCGGCTTCTTTAGGTATAGGTTTACTCTAGGTACTTCAAAGAATACTTTATTATAATAAAAATAAATAAGGTGATGAGAATTTTCTTAACCATATTTTTTAAGTTTAAGTTAGTTTATTCCAAGGAAGCTACGAAGCTTGTTTAACCCCAGCATGATGGGGAGAAATTCCTTAAGAACCCGTTACTTAAGAAGTGTAATGTTCCTTAATAACTTTCCGAGCGGAAGAATTTCTTTGAACTTATAAAAATTTACGGTTGCTTAGAAAATTAAACATGTTTCACTAAGTTTGTAGAGATGCTTCACGTACTTTCTGGTTGGTATTTTTATTATAAATGTATAAGAATTAATTCTCTTTTGTAATTTAATAAGGGTTGTCTAACTAATACTTTTTGCTGTACCTACTTCAATAAACGTTTGAAGAATCTTTGCTTGTAGTAATTAAAAAATTATGTTACTTTCAAAGAATAATCTATGTTTGGATTAAACTTGACATCATTGTTGAAATCACAGACGGCAATCCAAATTTTTTGTCGAAATGGTTGTAAATGCGTACTGCCAAAGCATATCTCAGGGGCGCTCATAGCTGTAATGACTGATTAAACTAGACAATCGGACGATAAGCAACTCTTGGCAAGGTTGGTCAGAGATGGTAGCCTATTTGCGGCATTTAGAACTAAACGTCTCCGTCTTCATAGGGCACGTTAAAGTCAGTCCCAATTGTCATCTAAACAGCAATCGTTAAGCCATGTTGAGGCCTTCGGGCGGCTTGAACAACTCTGATACCTGATTGGCCACTAACCTTACGATAAGGAGAAGAAGGAGAATTTCTGACTACCCCTATAAGGAATACAGGCTAGGTGTTGTAGCCATACACCAGTTATTTAATTACGTATCACAAACAGTCCTAATCTTCCGCGCCTAAGGTTAGCTTCGTCTAATTCCTTACACAAACAACGCTATCTAACCTCACTGTTCTATGAGGAAAATGTTAATAATGCTGCTAAAATAAAAATACATAGTTCAGCGTGTTCCTACGGCTGAACACACGGAATCCCTAATAAGGGAGGCTTATGGCGAATAACATCTGGGGCCCGAGGACGGCAAACACTCCGCAGTAAACACGAGGTTACAGTAAGAAAAATGTTTTTGTTTTCCATTCCTTCCCTTATATTTTGTCATAACTTTGTACCTATAAGTCATAAACTGGGCACTCACGGTCGCGCCGTTTGACGTGAAGCCAAATGACTGAAGTAGAATAGATGGACAAACATTCTGTATCTACACCACACACGAGCATTCCAAATACTTTTTATTTTGAATACGGATACGCGAAGAACTTTTAATTTGGTCAATGTCGTGATGCAAAATGGCGCGACGATCCGTGGGTTATCTTCGCACCAAAATATAACTTGGTTGAACAATTTCACTCACAACCAAATTTTGACTAGGTTTCACAAATAACTAGACACTAGAAATTTGTGAAACCTAGTCGATGAGCTAAGATTTGTAGATGAGCAGTAATTCGCCCAGTTTATCACTTGCAGATAGCAAAGGCGCTTGTGATGGCGGGATCGTGAGTGCCCAGCTTTATTTAGACTGAGGTTTATGCGCTATAGCGACAGTTTTTATTTTTACGTTTTTTCTACCTTGGTTTTTGAAGCAGGCCGCTTTTGTTGAGGAAAGCTTTAAAATACGTTCATAAAAAATATGTCTCGCGAGTTTTCTTACATTCTTAAAGAGTTTCGTAAGCCGGCGAAGTTTTGGTTTTATGCTGGCTTACGAGTATCTAATATGTTCCTTGGTGATGATATTGGTCTTGAGAAAATGAGTAAAAAATTTTGTATATAACTTAGTATCTATGTGCTAATATTTGCGTTGTTTGGGTTAAAAAATCCACACGGTGCAAAGTTTTATACAAGCTCATTGATTTTTATTTTATTAGTTTTATTTTCTTTTATCATTTTTCCAATAAAGGCATCTACTCAATCCTATTTATACTCGACGTAGGTAATTTGTGGATATACCTTACCTACCACAAAGCAATAAACGCATAATGGAGTATTATTTCTATATTTTTAAGTGGCCTATACGCTCTAGGCCAACGGCAACAGGCGGACCGCGGTCCGTTTGCGGACCGCGCAAGGTCGAACCTCGGACCGCCAAACATTGTAATGTATTGTATACCATGTATAAATTAATACGTAGATCGAAATTAACGGACGCCCACCTAGAAGACACAATTCGAATTTGCTGTTCTTCTCGAGAACTAAACTATAAAAAACTGGTTCAAGACCGTTGGTGCAGTTGCTCACATTAATTTTAGGTCTTGTGTTTTATAATTCGGAATTTTATATGAAACCATACATTTTTTTCTGGACTTCGTTGAAATTTTCCCACAGTATCCGGACCCCACCTAAAATTACTTGCCGACCCCTGCTCTACGCATTTAGTCAAAATTATCTTTAGCCCAAGGGATTTTTGGCTACCCGCATCCCTTTAAAGTTACGCGGTGCTGTAAAGTTTTGGACTTATGGTAAGTCTAATCTTAATGTTACTTTAACTAAAAACAGTACTAACTTTTAAGTTCACAAGAAGTTTTCAAGTAGTGTGTGGTTGACCGCTTAGGTATTTGTTCACGAGATTTTGAATATAGTGTATCAAAATAATGACTAGCCCCTAAGACATTATCAAGATAGAGGAAGACGTGTTGTAACGGTACGCTTTGCTTCAGAGCGTCCGTCATCTTCACAAATATTAAAAATAATAAATATTTAAATTCAAATAGTTTTGATTGACATAGGGAATGACAGGGGGAGTTGATAGGAGGGGAGACAATAGAATTACGGGGCTTTTGGGGGATCTTTCGCTGCAGCGATTAGGAAGTTCTTGCTAATAATTCTCGGTACCGAGTGATGCTAGGCAGTTTAGAGCCTTAGCTGGAATGCTACTCACGAATCTAGTGAATTTTAGTTACTAAATAATGTATTCAGTGCTAAACTAGTGTTGGAGTTTGTGTGAGGAAATCTACGATTGCTTTGGTTTGAATACCCTTTTAAGTTTCTCGCTAGCTCTTCTTGAAAGGGTCGGTTTCCGAGCTAGTGGTAGCATTATTATGTGTCTCAAGACATTCCGTTCATTTAAAGTAATTAAAACTAGCTACTATTTGGCTAACATCATTTATTTCAATGGATCAAACAATAGTCTTCCTTGTAACGGCAGTCACTGTTGGAACACGTTGAGATCTACGGTTCTTGACGAGTCCAAGGGTTCAGATTGCTGTAATGAGTAAAAGTGTCTAGTGAGAACTGGCAAAGTTACTTATTTATTTATGGGAAGATTATTAAGCTCTTCAAGCTTCCTAGGAGTAGAAGCTAAATTATCAGGAGTCAATGCATCCACTCAATAAAACACTGCGTTGACAAGCGGTGGGGGGATTACCGTATGGGTGACGTATCTCACAATGTAGCGCGGAGGTGGAGCGTTACATCTTGCCGCTTTTCATTAGGTTATTATTTGCTGAGGTAAGATTATAATAAGTTACCTTTAGGAGTGTTTGTTTCGTTACTTCACAAGGTAAGTATAATTGTAGGACGTTATAGTGTAAGGTATTCTTATAGAACCATTCTGGAAGAAGCATTCATTAATTAGTAAGTCTGCTAGGTATCTGATATAGGATCTATAAGTAGTTAGGTAACAGGAAATCCAATCTTTCACTAAAAGTTCTTGGGTACAAACGAGCATAACGTAGGGGTCTTAAAAACCACTAGACGATGACGATCATTTGGCCAAAAGTATAGGTTTAGGTAGGTTTTATTTAGGTAGAATAGGCTAGGGTTTAGATAGGTGGTTTGGGTCGTTACAATTTGGTGCCGTGACCAGGATATTCTGATGACCTGTTTATTATTCATAGCTTAGAAAATAATTAAGATTTTTCATATATTAATTTCATTAGGAAGTCCTGGACGTGGTGCCTAATTGATCAGCAAACAAGACTGTAGGTAGAGGTGAGGTGAGTGTGACTCTTGAAGTCACACAATTTGCTGTCCGTGAAATGGAAAGTGAAAGATTGGAAATTTAGGTAGGAAAGTTAGAACAGATTTTTAGGGTACCTTATTGGCGCTTATCCGTTGTATGAATAGGATGTTTAGCTTCCTAAAACTCATTAGAATCTTAGTTAGGACTTATCTGGAATGAATAAAGGCAAAAAAGGGGAAATTTTACATATCATATAGATTTTTAGTTCATTGACATTTTGAACATTAGTGTAGTGCGTCAGTCGATTGTCGAATATCGATTATTGTTGAAGGCTAGTGAAAACTTATATTTGTGTTTGGATACTAACCATACGAGTCATTAAGTCATAGGAGTAGGTAGGTCTCATAGGTAGTGTTCTAAAGTCATGATTTAGTCTCCGAGCTAAATTAGGTAGGAGTAAATGCGTTTTACATTATTTAACAAAATAAATAATTCAATAACCTCTACTTACCTCTCTGGTATACATACGGGCGTGATTATATGTATGTAGGAGCTTATGTACTAAATTACGTAATAAGTAGGGAAAAATTGTGCGATTAGTGGGTGATGGTGTTAGACGATAGATAGGTAGGTAACCGTTTAAGTTTTACTAATAATAAAAATAAAAATAGCTAAGAATATTAATTTAAGTTAAAATAATATCGAAAAACATCGATAGTAAGGATTGGTAACAGCCTATCTCTAGTTGTCAAAATATAACTGACAAACATTTTTATCTTTGAAGTTGACACAATTCTTCTTTTATAGTAGAGTGCTAGGTTTAGAATAGGTTGGTTAACATTGTCAAGGAGGTTTCGTATATTTATTGAATAAGTAGTTAGGGATTGCCCGACGGATTTCATAGAAGGTTTATAATATTTATTTTAACCAACTGCAAAAAAGGAAGGTTCTATTTCATTGTATGTACCTATGTTTGTTCGTGCGCGATTTAGCCGTAGGTAGTAAGTATTACAATGGGATAATCGGATAGATAAGGAAACATAAAAAAGTAGGTAAGTACCTAGGTAGATTTAGGAAGTACAGTCGGATGATAAAATTAGATTAGAATAGGAAATACAATCAGCATCAAAAATCGAATGCCATGTATTTATTATTTTAGGAAGTACAGTCGGACGGAAAATTTAGGTTAGAATAGGAAGTACAATCAGCAACATAAATATAATGCCATTTATTAGATTCAATTGTGCGATTTTGTAGTGACTCGAACGACGGTAGGTCTCGTGGTTCACTGCATCGGGGAGTTGCGGGTTTGATTCCCCATTTATTAGATTTGATTGAGTGGCAGTGACGCGAATCTTGCATCATAGTTCATTGCATTGGGGGTTGCGGGTTCGATTCCCCACTTATTAGATTCGATTGCGAGGAAGTGACTCGAACGTAGGTCTCTTGCATCGTGTTTCATTGCAATGGGGGTTGCGGGTTCGATTCCCCACTTATTAGATTTGATTGCGAGGAAGAGACTCGAACGTAGGTCTCTTGCATCGTGGTTCATTGCAATGGGGGTTGCGGGTTCGATTCCCCACTTATTAGATTCGATTGCGAGGAAGTGACTCGAACGTAGGTCTCTTGCATCGTGTTTCATTGCAATGGGGGTTGCGGGTTCGATTCCCCATTTATTAGATTTGATTGCGTGACAGTGACTCGAACGTAGGTCTCTTGCATCGTAGTTCATTGCGTCGGGGGGTTGCGGGTTCGATTCCCGTCAAAAGTAAGGTGTCGGTTTTGATCTGGCGGCGTCATTGGGATCGCTCTCGGATCATTGTGTGGTGTCAGTGGCACACTACAGACGTTGTTGGGTTTTGGAAACATACAGGTGTGTTGGTCAAGCGGTATTATTTATTAGGTTCAATATTTTTATTCAGAGTTAGATCGTAGTTTTAGAGGCGATTTAGACAGTGGTAATTTATGTGATAGGTGATTAGCTAGGAGGACTAGGGGTTGATGAAGAGATGTAGTTAGGGAGGCTCATGCTCATGCTAATGCTTTAAACTAGGAATTTAAAAAAGTGGAGTTACATTTTATTAACGTTAGATAGGTAGGAAAGCTATAGGCCTATGTCCAACAGTGGACGTCTTTTGGCTGGAATGATGATGATGATGATGAAGGTTAGATAGGTAGGAAAACTATAGGCCTATGTCCAACAGTGGACGTGTTTTGGCTGTTATGATGATGATGATGATTAAGGTTAGATACTTTATTTTAGAATTTTAAATTATAGGAGTGTTTTTAAAATTTAAGATTTAATTTTAACCTAATAAGCGATTTTAAGTACAAAAAATAACGTTGTTCAATATACACACGGGTGTATAATTAATGTCTCATGGGTCAAATAGTTACCTTAGTATCAGATTTTTTGAAATAGGAATCGGAAATATTATTTTGGTTTTTGAAATGCGTTCTTTCATTTAAATTTAAAAATGTATATGAAAGAATGTGGAGTAGTGGAAAAAAATATTTAGATTTAGATGAGTCTTTATTTATTTGAAAATTTTATTTGGGAATAGAATTTTGTTTTGATTTTGAATTCTATTAGTTTCAACGATTTCTTTAAGTTCAAATGAGAACTTTAGTTTAGGGTTCACTTCAACGGGACCAAAATCAAAGTCTAATTTAATAGTATTTAATATCGTTGAGGTTTCATTGAACTTATGTTTTTAACAAATTTAGTTAGGTAGGGTTTAGATTGTTCTTCATGCTAGTTCAGGGGGATTTAGGGACGCAGGAATATTAGTATAATTATTTTAGGAGATAATGACTAAATGTCATTTTAGAAATAATGTTATCTTTTGTTAATTGGGGATTGAGGAAATAGTATTCATATAAGGAGTTTGATAAAGAAAAACAAAACTAGGAAACTAAGTAAAATCGGCAATATGCGAGCAATGCCTTTGGTATTGTAGGCATCCGTAGGCTGCGGTAACTGCTTGGCATCGGGCGGGCCGTGCGCTGTTTTGCCACCGAAGTCCTATTTAAAAAAAAAGTAAATAGACAGGTAGTTTATAAGAAGATTCAGTAGGCAGGATAGGTAGACCATAATGCCAATAACAAATAATAACCTATTAAGATAGATGCATTCACAGGCATCGAAAGTTTTATAGAGTAGATCAATATTATTTCTAAGCTGTTAATGCAAACATAGGGAATGGTGATGGGAATGATGATGGTGGTGGATGATAACAAAATTGATGATTAATAATTTTGGAAATAGGAATCGTTAGAAGAAGTAAATATTAAACTGAACTTTACTGGTGCGTGCGAAAGAGGTTACAGCTTATTAAATCAACTTTTCAGTTGTAATCTTTTCTCTATCGTGTAGAATGTAGATGGTGGGCGGTCTAATGACGCGAGATATTTAAATCGTTCTGAGATAACAATTATTATTCGACATAATTTAGCTAATTTAATTTATGCGAAATACTTCAGACAAAATAAGTTTGAGTTGCTTGAGGTTTTTGCTTACGACTAATAGCACGTATTACGTGCGCTGCGTGTGTTCTTTGTATTACGATTATACCAATTCTCTGATATTATTTTAGTGTCTAAATCGAAGTAAATATTCAATTACTATATGTGGTCAATTTGATTGGGCTCAAGACGCAGTCCTATTGCATCCAACCTGGGGGTTGTTTTGGCTTATTAATTCATAATTAATGTGCGCTAGATTATTCGTGGTTTCTTGGCAAAAGTATGTTGTGGGAATAATCGGGTGGCGTGAACCACTGCGATTGTTGAAGTTATGTGCGTATTTGAATGTCTTGTAAGTTAGGTGATGTATGAATTAGGTTGGTGATGTATGGCTAGTGTGTGCTCATACGATTTGAAGGGCCTGAATATTTCCATGATATCTTGACTTGAAGCGATTTATGGGTGTTTGATTTCGGGGATGGGGGGGACTTTACAAAGGGCTTCTTAAGATGGAGTTTGGTGTTAAGATAAGTCAGCAGACATGCATCAGTATAGACTGATCTCTTAAGAAGTCCGTACTCTACCGGCAGCATTCATGACTTCGTGGAACACTCTACATGCTCCGAATTGGAAATAAGTTGTCATGTTGGGTTTGGGACTGAGTGAGAGCTACAATTATGGGGATCTATCGCTTGTTAGCCTATGGGGAGGTTTGGACTCTGATAGGATAGTGTATTTCGTTCTCATGAAACGTACGATTGGTTTACACAGAAAGGGGTACATTATATCATTAGGATTGATCTGCTCACAACAGGTTTCCTTGCAGAGTTCAGACTATTCTTGTGAGAAGTTATTCTTGTTCATGGTTGTGACTTGGGTAATCTTAGTCGTAGAGCTTTAACATGACGATTATTTTCAATTCGGTGGAAAAACACTCAACGGTATAGGGCCACTCACTTACATACACCCATTAGCTACATGTTTCTGAAATCAAATATCCATAAATAAGAATTTGCGCCATTAAGTTATTGTTTTGGTTTTTTTGTTTTGATTTTTATGAGGGTTTTAAAAATTTACTACGGTCAAAATTTTGTTTTCTCCCTTTGCAAATTTTGGGGGTTGGAATGTAGTGGGACGGTCTTGGGACTCGTCGTTATTGGCCATTGATGTGTTGAATGTTTGCTTCGGTTTAGAGTAGGCTTACTTCGGTCTAGAGTAGGCTTACTTAGGTAGGTTTATGTTTAGGTTAGTCGTAGATACTGGGGGTTGATGGATAGCTTTAGTTTGTTGTAAAGTATTTCTCATTCGTAAATATTGGGGGTTGATAGGGATAGCATTAGATGCTTTATTGTTAGGCTTATATTTGTGAAGTAGTTGAGAGATAGTAAAAATTAAATTCGTTTAAAAAGTTTTTCTTCTTCGTAAATTTTGGGGGTTGCTGTAACGATACGCTTTGCACCAGCGTGTCCGTCACCTTCACAAATAAATTAGGAGGTTTTAAGGTTTGAACAGCGTTGGATATTCCGACGTTAATTGGTTTATATTTGTGAAGTGTTTAGAGATATCGGGAAAATTTACTTCGTTAGTAAGGTTTTCCTTCGACGTAAATTTTGGGGGTTGCTGTAACGGTACGCTTTGCTTCAGAGCGTCCGTCATCTTCACAAATATTAAAAATAATAAATATTTAAATTCAAATAGTTTTGATTGACATAGGGAATGACAGGGGGAGTTGATAGGAGGGGAGACAATAGAATTACGGGGCTTTTGGGGGATCTTTCGCTGCAGCGATTAGGAAGTTCTTGCTAATAATTCTCGGTACCGAGTGATGCTAGGCAGTTTAGAGCCTTAGCTGGAATGCTACTCACGAATCTAGTGAATTTTAGTTACTAAATAATGTATTCAGTGCTAAACTAGTGTTGGAGTTTGTGTGAGGAAATCTACGATTGCTTTGGTTTGAATACCCTTTTAAGTTTCTCGCTAGCTCTTCTTGAAAGGGTCGGTTTCCGAGCTAGTGGTAGCATTATTATGTGTCTCAAGACATTCCGTTCATTTAAAGTAATTAAAACTAGCTACTATTTGGCTAACATCATTTATTTCAATGGATCAAACAATAGTCTTCCTTGTAACGGCAGTCACTGTTGGAACACGTTGAGATCTACGGTTCTTGACGAGTCCAAGGGTTCAGATTGCTGTAATGAGTAAAAGTGTCTAGTGAGAACTGGCAAAGTTACTTATTTATTTATGGGAAGATTATTAAGCTCTTCAAGCTTCCTAGGAGTAGAAGCTAAATTATCAGGAGTCAATGCATCCACTCAATAAAACACTGCGTTGACAAGCGGTGGGGGGATTACCGTATGGGTGACGTATCTCACAATGTAGCGCGGAGGTGGAGCGTTACATCTTGCCGCTTTTCATTAGGTTATTATTTGCTGAGGTAAGATTATAATAAGTTACCTTTAGGAGTGTTTGTTTCGTTACTTCACAAGGTAAGTATAATTGTAGGACGTTATAGTGTAAGGTATTCTTATAGAACCATTCTGGAAGAAGCATTCATTAATTAGTAAGTCTGCTAGGTATCTGATATAGGATCTATAAGTAGTTAGGTAACAGGAAATCCAATCTTTCACTAAAAGTTCTTGGGTACAAACGAGCATAACGTAGGGGTCTTAAAAACCACTAGACGATGACGATCATTTGGCCAAAAGTATAGGTTTAGGTAGGTTTTATTTAGGTAGAATAGGCTAGGGTTTAGATAGGTGGTTTGGGTCGTTACAGTGTGACTGTCCAAAATAGTTTGTCCTACTAAACTGAGTCCATGGACACGGTACGACTCAGTCGCCCGCGGAAAATAATGTTAGAAACATTTCGGTATTGCCAAAACAGTTAATTTTCTGGTAAATAATGCCTTCTTATGTATTTAATAAGTTCTGTCGAATTGCGATTGCAATACCTAACAGACGTTTGAATTTCACTGCAAGTTTGTTATTGCGATGATAGAAGGTATCATCTAAAATACTACATCACCATCATCATGACCAGCCCATATTTATGTGATATAAAGTTTAGAGTACTACTGAGTTTAGAGGGCTATTAAGGACTTCATGTGATCTCATGAAGCACGCAATATAAAAGGTTCATTTACAAAAGCGATGAATAATATATTATCACGCCCGTGCGAAGGGGTAGGCAGAGATGATCTGTTCAGTGGGTATGTCTGTATAGCAGCAATGGTATATTAATTATTCTCATCTAAAGTAACTGTACCTAACCCTATAACAAGAAAAGGAATTATTTGCCAATAACATCATTTACAGAGAAATGATGCTTACAAAAACTGTATTAGTTATTGTTAGTGTCTTGGCCTTGCGTAATTTTCCTTCCCTCAGGGTATACGGAAACTCCGATAACATAGAAAAAATATACCATAAATACCATCCGATATAGGTCCTTGCCTCGTTCAGTCAGTCCATTGTACGCATAAAAGTAATTCAATACATTGTTATTCCTTATACGTAGCCACAGAAGTCTATAAAGTTTCATAATAGCACCGCTGTCACCTTTATTAACGCGGCCTACCGCTTATCTGGGGGTCTAAATTAAGAAATACCTTTCGTACTATAAATCAATAGAGTTTCTGATATATTGTTACCGTGGGGTTCTTCATACTCTGGTGTGCTCCCTACTGCATCGCGATTCAAGGCACGCCTCGCGACGGGGGGAGCCTAATTCTTCTCCTAATTTCGCACCTTATTGTTGGCGGGTGGTAAGAAAATGGGTATTTTTGATATAAATTCAAGACCACGCTTGCAGGTCCATGAACTTTTATTACCCTTGTATCAAACTAGCTAGATCCATAAGTAAGCACGAAGATGATAGTAAATCAAATGTTTAAATTATGAAAGTAGCAATTTAAATTGAAATAATATTTTTTTTTTTATACATTAAGGCGGCATACAATTGTATGTCCTACCTGATGTAAAGCAGTTACCGACGCCTAAAGGCGATTGCAATACCAAAAGGCATCGCTCGTACGTCGCCAACCTGAAGGGAAGTGGGATAGTGGGAGGAGAAGGGAGGAGTTTGGGCTGCCGGATCTCTCACTCATCGTACGAAACACACTAAATTAGCCACCTTACGCCGATCCTCTGTGAGTGGGTACTACCTCGGTCGAGCCAGTCCAAATATGAGCTGAAGTCTATTGGTTTCAGCTTGGCTCTACCACCTTGTAATTTTAGTGAGTGTATTACAAAGTTTAACGATATATTTACATTTAATAAAAATGCTACCCTTGGTTCTGTATTCTCTATGTCAGATATTATATGTTGCTCATCCACCTAACAATCTCAACATCTACCGAGTAACGTGTTTGTATAAGGGAAAAAATGTATGAGATAAAAAAGCATTTTTCCCATTTTCAATTTACGAAAAAGTGCAGGATGGTTCCCCTATGACGTACGCACGTGCCAATTCCGAGCATCCACAAAATGAAGTCGGTAAAATATCTAAGACATTTGTCAGTCGATTACCTGAGAGGGTGGCTCGCTGATAATATTCCGAATTTCCATCCCCCACATCTATGCTTATGAATATAAATTTACTTACCTTTCTATGGAACTCTTTATTTACTAACATAAAATGTGTGAGATACAAAGAAATTCTACGTGAGAATATGGCCGAGTTTGATTATATTTATACCGAAATAAATTGTATTTATATTTAACTCTTATTTATTGTGCCATTTTATCACAAATGTACTCAGTACATATCACGTATGTATAGGTATTTAAAATAAATAAATATCGCCAGACTTTCGTACCAACTGTATGGTCCCAAACTAAGCAAAGCTATGGGTACCGTACAATGGACTGGGGATGATCCCAGTGACACCCAGACCAGGGCATATTACGACAAGGCCGTTTTCGAAATTTTCCTCTGGCGGGAATTGAACCCGTAGCCACCCGATGCAGTGAGCCGAGCGGCCTACGCTTAAACCACTGCACCAAGAAGAATAATCAAACTACATGACTGTGATGTCCTGGGCGGGGGCTTCCACTCACCATCAGATGGATCGTCTGCCAGAGTGCCATCCTAAACACTAAATAATACATGCTGGGATATGATGACGTATTACGGCTATTTTCATTAATATTTTGTGAGTTAAGTACCCAAGTTATAAACCAATAAAAAGTAAAAAATATTTATTTTCCTTGTACAAAATGTACATGCCAAAAATTTGTTTAATTATAAACAGGCAAATACTTTCCCGTTATTTCGTATTTAGATGGGCCCGTTATATTCCGAGATAAAGTTTTCCAGAGTTGGGGAAAGAATTTTAATAGGAAAGGAATTGTTAAGGGGCCGGTGGTGGGTCAAAGCGTTTCGAGCTCGGTGCTCTAACAATACTCGTTATAGTGTAAGCCTGTCTTTAAGTTCCTCCATCGAATACCCCCGGGATTTCATGTTCGAGTGGTTCCCTTTGCTATTTAAATAACGCAGATATTTTCTTTAGAGCTTCAGTGCACCTGAACGGAGGTTCTTGTAACAAATTCAATGTTTTAAATTCAAAAGCTTTCTGCTCGATATTTATTTATGTAACGTAGGGTTGTATGTATGAACTTCGGACGGTCTAAAAAGCGTTGTGGTCAATCGAATGACTTAGAAATGTACTTCTCGGAATAGTATTTCTTCAAGTAACTAATACCCTAGTACTTCTACTGTGCTAGTAACTATTAGTTAGTCTGTCAACATTGATGACTGTGGTAATAAATACTTTATAGCGGTGGAATTAAGTCGTCTTTGTGATTGGAATTGCACTTGCCGTCTGAGGTTTTAAAACCCTATTAGATGATAGTTGGGAATTTATACAATCACTTAAATTTCAGAATGATAGAATAAATTTAGAAGTTAAAATTTTATTTAGTCGAGAACTATTAATAGTTTGGTAGTAAAATTGTGGAAAGTTAGAATTTTATATTAATGTACATACCTACTTAACTTCGAAAGTCCTTACCACACGTTTATGACTTATAATAGTTCTAAGTTCCAATAGAAAATTCTTTTTCAATTACTATAGATCTTACAGGATATTTCCAATAATCGCTTTCTACTGCACCTACTATTATTATTATTAATAGTTTTGATATCGATTCGTTTTGATATGATACCTACATGAAGGAACAAGAGGAGGAGAAATACAAATAGTAATGCTACTTTAATATTCTTTAACTTGAAACCAGCCTAAGTAAAAAACAGAACTGAAATAGTAATTTAATTTATGAAAACAGCTGTTTATTTATATAAACTTGAATCCATTATTTTATATTTCAGACAGAGACGAATCAAAGGAGAAATACTGAAGGTAGCATTAGCGAGCTATCTTGTTATGATTTATAACTTTCTTTGAAGTAAAAAGAAAACACAGTTATAATCGTTACTATCACAATAAATTGTACATAGTAGACGCAGTAGACATAAGATATACAAACGAAGATTAATAGACATTTATATTGTAATAAATGGACGATGTATTTAAATGTGGCTGAAGGAAAAAAAACATATTTTTGGGAGTAACGAGTCGAGATATTTGTGCACACATTAATGTATAATTATAACAGGTTATTAATGAAATACACTATGGGTTTTGTAAGGATGTGTCAGCATAATAAATGCTGAGGATCTATCGATCCATTCTAAACGTACTTACGTAGAACATTTTTCAACTTCTTTTAACTGTATAACAATGTAGGTAAGAATCGCTATGCTATAGATAACTTTAGTAATTCAGGGCTGGTCACTATATCCTAGAAATATGGTCGAATCAAGGTCGAAGCGATACCTGAAATTAAAACCAAGCTTTAAATGAAAACCTTATTTTACTTCATTAACCTTTTGTAAAGTAAATTTTAATTTTAATTTAACACGTAGTGTGGGTAGGTATACTTGTATAAATGTTTATGTTATTCTTTACCACGTTGCTGTTGAACGAAGGTATCCAAAACGTGTAGAACTATTCTCTTTAAGCCTCAACTTTTCTCCGTTGGAATCCAATCACATGCGGCGTATGCACAGCAAACTCTTCGCGGAGTCCGGTGAGTGCAGCGCTTGAGTATTCCCTCAGCGGATAGCGGAATTCTCGATCAGACGGGGTACTTATACCACACTTCTACCATACTGTATGCATACTGTTGATTTTATGCTTTGACGTTTTTATTAATTTCTTTAGACCGTGTAATGTCGCAACATAAAAAAACAATACACCTTCTTTTGTTTTTTCTACCCATGCGTAGGTGCAAAAGTGGTTGGTTGAGACGAATAACCTTTAGGGTGCGTTTCCACTCACGCGGAGCGGACAGTGAATTGGCCAATCACAACGCTCGGAATCTCCACTCCGCTCTTGGCCCATCACAGTTGGCCAATCACAGTCCGCCGCTCCGCTCCGCTCCGCCCAGCTCCGGGTCAAAGAAAACGCACCACAATGGTTATTCGTCTCACCCAACACCTCTAACTAAATGCTTGTGTCAGGTATAGGAATGATCTATAGGCTATGGTAACCGCTTAGTCGGGCCGTATGTTTGTTTGCCACCTTAGTAACATTAAAATAGCCAGGAATAAGGAAGCCACTGCAGAGTCTGCAAATCGAATATTCCTTATTTCTATGTGGCCAGTTATTTGATTTATTATAAAGTATCAACTTTGTAAGAAATAGGTCAATACAAAATGTGAACCTGAAAGGATTCAGTGCCTTTCTAGCCAATTCAGGCAGGGTTTGCACTAGCCGATTCCCTCTGAGGATAACAGAATTTCCGATCGGACTACCTTCTTCCAGCGCTCCGTCAATGTTTGTTTATTTCATTCGTATTGCAGCAAGCGAGATTTTACCTTCAAATAGTGATGTTCGAAATGTTGGAACTTTATCGATGGTTGATGGCATAAACGAAACTTGACTATACTAACTCACATAAAACTTGATTACAACCCATGTAAAAAAACCTTATAGGTGGGTACGATAGGTAGAGACAAGCTTTTGAACATTGGCATTTTTATATCGAGTAGGTATTATAATAAAATAAAGCGGATTAATTTGAATGGGTTTTCGTCATTATGTCGTAGATCTTCGTAGGTAAGATGAGCCGATGTAGACCGCATGTGGAACGCAAATAAAAAGGGTCGGTTAGAAAAAAATATTAGATAACAACGCATTTTTATTTATTTAACATTTATTAAAAACAAAAAGCTTGAATTCATTTTTTTTTATTTTCATTTAGGCACATTAAAATATTCTTTAATTTAGTCTTTATTTCATAAAGCTAGGTCAGGTACTTTTGAAGATATTGAAGTATTTCTAACCGACCCCTTTTCTTTGCGGTTCAGTGTAGTTCAATGAAAATAATAACATAACAATAAAACTAAAATGTTTAATTAATTTCGCCCGTAAACTCATTATTAAAAACTTAAGTTTTAATATCTATTCTCCGCAAAAATTCTCTGTCTAAAAATCTATTTTCAACCTGCGCCATCAAAGCGTGGTGTCAAAGCGTCATTATAATTTTTTTTCGGCGGCAGCGCGGCACGGCTCTTCAGACATCTTTCGGAGTTCTTTTTGCAAAAACTTTTTCTGCAAAAAGTAAAGTCGTCATATCCTTGTAGGCTACAGATACGATCTGACGGCCCGTCTCAAGTGGCCAGTGACCTGTCGCCTGCATGCATATCAGTTGGCTTGTATAAAGGTAATTAACATTGATCGATAAGTCGATTTAAAAAATATATTGAGGACTTTTTATTATTATTAAATAAATGAAGTTATGAAGTAAATAAGTATTTATTTGATGCAAATAAGGATTTATTTATTTGTAGTATTTATTTATTTTACTAACAGGCATGCAAATATCGTGTCCGGTAGTAGTAGTCATGTGGATAGTGTAGTACGATACGTAGCTGTAATAACTACTTTACACCAGTCTTCTGTAAGGGCCACCGCAGACTTGCTACTTTTTGCATCGGCAATCGGCGATTGCAATGCAATAAACAATTTGAATTTTGTATTTTTTGTATAAAGAGCCCTGCACAAAAAGATAAACAATTATTTAACTAACATTGAACACCAAATAAACATATTATTATTTTGTTTACTTATTACTAAGCTGTCGTCAATACACAATCAACACTAAAATAGAGACATATTTTTATTATTTTCAATTTCTGAAGGGAAATTAAAGACCTTTAGTCTCGCGAAGCGGCACTTAACGTGTTTATTCTAAGCCTTATTGAGCCGACTTCATCTTATCTAAGGGTGCTTATAACAAACACTCTTTGTCAAAAGATATTAAAGCTTTTTGTTTTTACGCATTCTTTACTTTTAACTGAAAGGATCTCTTTACATTGCGTTTTACTAATGAGAATTTTTAACGATGAGTTTTAGTATGAAAAAATTATTTGGGCAACAGATTTTTCTAAAACGACTTTCGTTGTAAAATTTAAAGTTTACTTTAGTTTCGTATTTTAATATGAAACAATTAATAATAATGTAAGTCTAGTTAATATTGTAACATTGTATGTTTTACATAGAAAGCTGCTGAAGTTAAGAAGCTGTAGAAAATAATAAGTAGGTAATACTTAATTTAATAAATACACAACTTTAAGGTACCTCCTCCACATTTACCTTACCATAAGATAACGTTTAGTTAGATTATTTCGCAGTTTAAAATTTCAGCTAGTTGAAAATACCTGAAAAGTTATATGAATACAATAAAACCTTTAAATCTTGGTAAAACATGGCTTTATAACTTCACTAAATTCAGCCAAGTGAAATAAGCCCTTTATTAAGAGCTTATTACACTTGGCCAAATTTAGAAGCCTAAATTCAGAAGCTTCTAAATATTTAAACCATTCTAGCTTCTGAATAGCTTGCTGAATGCGATTACACTTGCCTAAATACAGTAATGACTAAATGAACTAGCCTAAATTTAGTTAAGTGTAATAACCCCTTTAGATACAAAAATAAAAGAAATAGGTACATTCATGGACACATGATTCGTGGGCTTAAACTAATTAATAATTTTATTACAAAAAAGGAATAATTATATGCAATGTATCTTACAGTGACTAATAATGAGCAAAAGCGTGCCACACTCGTTCTCAACTTCCTCGGCTTTTCCCGTGCGTTCTCGTCTTTCTTCGTGCGTTCTCAGATTTTTTCGTGCGCTCTCTGATGATTTCGTGCGTTCTCAGTTTTTCTGGTGTATTCTCGGCTTTTCTTCTTTTCTCATTTCAGGCTGTCTGCCTACTGTGAATTCATCATAACTCGATACCTAATACCAATTCGGTGGAAAGTAATTTCAATGGAATCAGAAATCTCATCCAGCTGTAATAAAATACCTAATCAAAGTCGAACACTTAAAGTGCGTCGGGGTATTGCCCTTAAGGTACCTACTGAAGAAGAAATGTTAAGATCAAACCACTGAACAATAAAATTGTTTCGCCAAGAGGTAAATTAGACAAAATATTCGTAACTAACATTTATTCTCCCTGCGGGATTTGGAGGATGAAAAGTAGCCGGTAGTGAGATATTTTTCCAGATCAGAAGTAACCTTTCCACCAAAATTTGCCAAAACCAAACCACCAAAACTTACAGCTAAAAAAGGTTAGTTGAAAGAGATCACAACTTACCATAAAGGCGGAAACCCACCGCTGCGCACGGAGAGGCCACGCACACGTCCACGGCCACATTTTGCAAGAAAATGTATGCATGACGTCACTTCGTGCGTAGCCTCTCCGTGCGCCGCGGTGGACTCGACTACATACATTTTCTTGCAAAGCGAAGACTGACCAACGTGCGTAGCCTCTCCGTACGCCGGGGTGGGTTTCCGCCTTAAGACCGCTCAATGGTACACAATTGTTTTACACAATTCACCTTTCATATCACAAGAGAAAAATAAAAAATGTAACGTCACGATTTTTATCCCCATTCGGGGGTAGTCAGAGGCTTGAGTGGCCATACATTGTGGAGGTATTAACCAACTCAAAGCCCACGTTTCACCAGATAGTCGGAACCCAACGTGACAGGTGGTGAACCTTGTCGCCGTGTATACAAGAACTGACTATTACCTAATCCCGAGGGATAGGTAGGTTTCCTCACGATGCTTTCCCACACCGTTAGCGAACTGTAAATTATGCACATAGATGAAAATTCATCCATTGGTGCATGCCCCACCGGGGATCGAACCTAGGACCTTCTGATTGCTAGCCCAATCGGTCCACCCCTAGGCTACAGTCGCTATCACAAGAGGTCATATTATTATGAAAGTAGTCAAATAAAAAACCTAACACCGATATCTACCTATTTAATAATCAATCATTGCCGAAGGTTTGGGGTGGATTACCATATCAAAAGAACGCAGGATCTCATGGCAAACGCAAATTTGGTAAAACATACGAGTCAAAGGTTGACTCCTGAACAGTTTTATTATATTCAGTTTTTCCAGGAATATAACTACGAAATTTGATACTTACATATTTTTCCCTAACACCAGTTTTTTCCAGAGCGAACAATAAGTCATTATCATCATCATTGCAGCTGAAAGACGTCCACTGCATGACTTAGGCCTCCCTAAAGTATTTCACAACGACCGGTCCTGTGGTTTCCCGCGACCTTCACTAGGTCATCGGCGTCGGTCCGACGCTGCGTCTTCCGGCACATGGACACCACTCAAGAACCTGTCTGCCCCATCGGCCATTGGCGATCGAAGTCATAATTATTGGTTCACATTCAATAGGTACGTCCAGAAGTGTCACATGCCGCGCGAGGAAAATTTTCCTAGCCAAGTTTGACTTGCCTCACGTGAGGCAAATGCGCGCCCTGCCTCACCTGAGCACTCACATTTGCCTCGCCTAGTTTGGCAGTCGTGAGACAGAACGATGTCAAACGAGTCAAACTGATTGATCGGGTATACCTTTCCCTGTCTAGAGTGTCAGTTGCCTCGCCATTTGCCTCGCGCGGCATGCGACTGAGGCAAACGTCGTGCTTCGCGAGGCATGTGGGTGAGCAGCCTCGCGCGGCATGTGCATGTTGTAGACACGTCTAATGGGTTTGATTGGTCAATTAAATTGATAAACTGATAAACTGCTATCTCAATACCTATTCCAAAGAACGTTGGCCCTCATCTAAAGCTAACTAAAAATCGTGCCATATTTTTACTGGAAATTCTCTTCTATTTTTTTACTCAAAATTTTGTTCGCATGTCGCGTTTTACCCAAGTGTTAATCGCGATGGAAATGTGAGCTAGCTGTCGAAGAAAATTGCTCAATCAGAGCAGTCAGGTCAAGCGTGACTTAGCTCATAACAACGTAATAACCGGCCACTGAACAGCTTATTGACCTATTAGCTTTTCACTACTTGAATATTTATAGCCGTTGATAACAGAGGTAACTGCGCTGGTAATTATGATGGTGGTATTTTTAGTTGACGTCTTTGTTACAGAACCTCGAGCATAGGTCAATGGGCAAGTTGTATGGAAAACCCAACACGGATATAACCGAAATGGGGCGAAATGTACAAATAAATTAAATGTACAAAAATGTCGCTTTCTAATGGCTGGTTGGAATATTTTTGGACCAGAAATTAGTGATGACTAGTATAGCTTGTAATTTTTTCTCTTAGACATCTTGAGTTTTGACTTTTATCGCTCGTTTAAGGACCACATTTGAGTAATAATTAGATACCAATATTAAAAATTGTAGAGTCTGATATCGCGCACCCATTGACAATTTATAATAGTAAAAAATGGATCAGTTATTTCCTTGCACCACAGCAAACGTGTTGCAATTACCAAAGCATAATATTTAATTAACAAAATTGCGTTTACGGTTAACTTAAACAATTAAAGCACTTTCATGAGCAGATAATATTATGTCCGTGTGTTGTTTCAGCTGGTTTTCTTCAGTAATATAATGAGCGGAGCAAAGTTTATTTAGCGTCGGTTACCAACGGGCTCTCTGATGAGCGGACAAAAGGAACACTTGAGTATACTTTTGAAGTATAATTTCTGCTACGCAATATGTATTTAATGCATGTAATTGATTCTTAGTACTGAGTATGATTATGGTCAAGAGTTATAACTAAATAATCTGGATAATAATAATAATATCGCCCGACACGCCAGACACTGACTGTACAGTACATACATACATATAATCACGCCTGTTTCCCGTAGGGGTAGGCAGAGACCACTTCTTTCCACTTGCTACGATCCTTACATACTTGTTTCGCTTCGTCCACTGTACTGATTGTACAGTCCCAAAAAAAATAACGCTTGTACTATGGCTACCATATAATGGACTAGGGGCGATCCCTGTGACGCTGAGACCAGAGCAAATTACGAAAAGGCCGTTTCCGAAATTTGCCTCTGGCAGGAATCGAACCCGCAACCACCCGGTACAGTAAGCCGAGCGGCCTATACTCGAACCACTGCGCCAAGCGGCTGGTAAAAAAAAATGTAATGTAACGTCACGACTTTTATCCCCGTTCAGGGGTAGTCAGAGGCTTGAGTGGCCATACACCCCCACATTGTGGAGGTATTAACCAACTCAAAGCCCACGTTTCACTAGATAGTCAGAACCCAACGTGACAGGTGGTGAACCGTGTCGCCGTGTATACAGGAACTGACTATTACCTAATCCCGAGGGATAGGTAGGTTTCCTCACGATGTTTTCCCTCACCGTCAGCGAACTGTAAATTATGCACATAGATGAAAATTCATCCATTGGTGCATGACCCACCGGGGATCGAACCTGGGACCTTCTGGCTGCTGGTAATATTAATCAATATATGAATTTAGTATGAAACCGAAATATATCTGGCATTAAACTGCAGCCAGTAAATTCCAGCTAAATGCTTGGGTAACCATCATAAAGATATACCCAACATATTATCTGTTACAAAAATTATGAACATAGCCGTATATCTTATGAGACCGTAACGATAATTAACTGCGCTGTTATTTCTTACGACAACACGGAACAAAAACAATATTGGTTGGAAGGTAAAAAACTTTGGCAATACTACGTTGAGGTAGTTTATATTGGGTCCAATATTGGTGCTCGATGGTCACCATCATTACAAGGAAAACAAAAGCATTCAACTAGTGTTGCGCCTCGTGCTATCAACTGGTCTAGTTATTAAGGACAAAGTTGAGTAATAAGGGCAACCGGTTCTCCATAACAATTACGGCACTCGGAAGTAATAAAAGTTCTCTTTTCTGTGTACGTGACGTAGAAATCAGCCGACTCTTACGGACGTGTTCGGCATAGCGTTTTTCCCTTTTATTTTTTTCTTTACCGTCTCCCTGCCATCAAGGTATAAACTCCATAAAGTTAACATTAGATAATTTCACAGGACCTCCGTGTCTGCGGTGAGGGAGGTAAGTTTTTATTGCGAGAAACTTTAATATTTTTAGGAAATAAAATGAATATTCGCCATTAAAAAATATACGTAACAAAACATAAAAAGGAAAATTTTAACGTGACGATATTTGACAAGCAATAGACAAGGTAGCCGTAAAAATGATATTATTTTCATAACTCATTTTCTAACACGGTTATTCCCAAACAATAAAATTACTCAAGTTTAGAAATCCATCATTTTGTGAAATATACTCGTAATAAACATGAACCAATTTTTCAGGATTTCAATCTGAAAGTTATTAAGTAAACAAAATTTATGAATAGCTTCAGAATTATTCACAGACTATACTTCTATACTTTTGCTAGAATCCAATCTAATTAAGAAGGACCTACTACTATTTCTTTGCAGGGTGTATTTATTTCTAGAAAATATTACCAAATTCTACATACTTAAATACTAGGTTGAAGTTGAAATCTATGGCCAAATTTATACGAGAGAGTTAGTATAACTGCAACATAATCGTAATACAATTTCTAATCAAACTTTTATTGTGAAAAAAAATATACTAATTTAGGGTGGTACAACCCCGGTCGAGCTAGCCCATATGAGCTGCAGTCAATTGGCTACAGGTTGGCTCTACCACAAATAATTTAGTTTCACCCTGTATAAGATTAGCTAATGTTTCATTAAAATTATTTTCCTCCCGATAACATCGCCCCTAGTTTGCGCGCCGCTTATGTACTGCTTATGTACTTCGTCATCAAATAAACATCGCGATCACGGGCCTAAGCCAACGAGCTCCCTTTCCTTTCGCACGTGAAAATCGGATTTGTTTAATTTATTGCTGTGTCTAGAGGCAGCGGGAGATGGCACGGTTACTTAGCAGTAGACACTTCGCCGTAATAATAGGATCTGCTGGAGGATTTAAATTGAATTCTGGTGTTTGGGTGCTTTGGTGTATTTAAAACTTGATGAAAATTTTAGTATTCTGTTGAAATGCTATTTTCAAGTGCGATAGGTCGATGTGCGAATGCGCGTTGATGTTAGTGCGAAAGTATTTTAGCACGTGTCAAGTCAAGGCTTTTGTCACACATTATGTCGCGCCCAGTCGCTCTCTCTCTTGCTTAATGCATAGGAGGGAACGAGACAAAATCGTTTTATCTCGCGGTTTGTCGTGCCACGGACGGCTGTGACATCAGTGCAGTGCGATTAATTTGTAACAAAAAATAGTGATACGCACATCGTGTGACCACTTTTACTTTATATTGATACTAACTGTTGTCTCAATTTCCATCCTTGTCATTCTCCTTTTCCTCACTCTTCTTTAGGTCGGCAACGTTCGAGCGATACCTTTGGTATTGCAAGCATCTATAGGCTACGATAACTGCTAAACCCCAGGCAGGTCGTACATTTATTTGCAACTTTGTTATTATAAAAAAATGGTTATAAAATACACCAATAAAAACGAAATGGGTTAAACGCTTCCCCCATACGTACACAAATTCCCCCCACCGAGCCTATACGTGTAAGAGTAAGCCCGCCATTTGTATCCTGAAAATCCGAGTAAATTTATTTTTCCTACTACCAGCAGCTGTAGTTTTAATAAAAAGCAAAAGTAGAATGTATTTCATTTACCCTTCAACAATGTATCAAGAGAAGACAAGGGTGCAAAGGGGCTGACTCCGGAACGAAAATAAACGTTGAACGATTTTTTTTTTTTTTTTTTTTTTTTATAGGACTGCGGTGGCAAAAAAGCGTACGGCCCGCCTGATGTTAAGCAGTTACCGTAGCCTATAGATGCTTACAATACCAAAGGTATCGAAGGGATCGCTTAGACCCTTCAGTTTGACCTGACGTGTGGAACAAAGGACTGAAATACCTATGTAATTATGTAGAAATACTAGCGGTATCTGATTTATTAAGCTCCTGAAAATCCTTTTCTAGATTAATTACTACCTTTTGTTTGTTTAAATCATTTGTGAACTTACTTATTCACTGAAATATCATTTATGTTTTTGCTGACCCTAAGGGGACTGGGACAGAGGTTGTGGAAGGGGCCAAGGTTGGTCTTCCGGCTCTCTCACTCATGATACGAAATGCAGCTGTAGTACTTTACGCCGATCTTCTGCGAGAGGGTTGTACCTACCCCGGTCGAGCCAGCCCATATATGAGCTGCAGTCAATTCGCTATAGCTTGGCTCTACCAGCGCTTAAATAAATCGTTATAATTTAGTTCCATGACATGACTCTAGATGTCGTTAGATGTACGGATTAACGACTGTGCACTTGCAACAGCTAAACCAAAATTACGGTTTCTTTACAGAAATTGCTAGAACAATCACAAACCAATTATATTTATTGAAGTTACCTTAATTTAAACCTTATTTCAAAGATAGATTCTAATTATTATTCTACTCCCCTCCCAGCCTCCCTCCCTTTTTAGTACGCTCATGCGCACACTGCTTAATCTTGAACAAAGTAAAAACATAACCCTTTCAGCTTTACTTTAGCTTTAGTCGGGTAAAAAGTATGACCAATTTATTCTGAAAATGTTCAACATCTATTTTGAACAAGTTTTACAACTAAACAATGCTTGAAGTTTTTGGGAAGGTAATTATTATAATTTAAAGAGTCCGATAGTCAACTTTCAAGATAAAATTGTGTTTAAAGTGCTGTTTTATGTCTTCTCTAGATACCTGTTCAAAGTTAAGTTAACAGCTAAATATTTATGTCGCTATTACTCTCGAAACAATTTGTGTTGCCAATACACTTTAGTCGTAAAAGATAATTAGATTAATTTGAGACTTTATTAGGTTCTCATCTATAGCTGCAATCCAAAGGGGAAATTTGAAACCTGTAATGAAAGGAATGTGTGCTAAAATGGAACATCCGGTCACCATTGATATATTATTTTAGCTGATAAGGTACCTTCTATTATCGCGGTCACTAAACATATGGTCGGTCCACCACTTACTACATACAGTAAAGTTCACACATCTGTAATCAACTTATGTAATACACCAGAAGATTTACCCCCAAATTCATAGAGGTTTAAGCCAGTTTACAATGGTTTTAAAAAGCATTTTTAGGAACAAATGTGATTAGTAATTCCACTGCAAGTCGATCATTTAGATTTGTCGGATGTTCATTATTACAATTTCTTTGGGCTGTTTTTTTGGGTTTTTCCAAATGTTCTTTTATCCCCAACCACTCCAGTATTGAGGCGAAAAATACAAAAAAGAATGAGTTTAAAGAATTACATAGATTTCTGAAACGCTCTGTATCAAATTGGTCTGTGTGTGTGAAGGGTGTGCGTACGATGCAGCCTGCAGTAGTGTGCAGTCACGTTAAAACTGTTTGTTTGCACGCCTGAAATGTATCACGATATCCACGATCAACAATCGAGACCGCTAGCAACTGCAGTTTATCCGTATTGAACGGTCGCACACAATCTCAAGTGCCCATTGAATGCGTCGTCAAGCCATAATGGGCGCCGACAAATGGTGCTATTTATCGTAAAATCGACACTAAAAACAGACTAACACGTCGTTTCGGCTAAACACGTTGTAAATTTTATACGCCCAGTCGTATGTAGGATGAAATGGGCGGTTACGTGTGACGGGGCATTTATTGTTCTTGTAATTGAAAACGATAATTTTGGCTTTGTGTACAGGATCGATTGAGGATAAAAGTTGATAGGGTCGCTGCTTCGCTGACTATCCATTCGGTGAGTGAGGTCAAGCGAGATAGGCTGCTTAGATAAGAGATGGGCTCAAGTCTTGCAGGGTCTATGCCGCGAAAACGCTAGACCAAGAACAAGACTGCAAGACAGAGCAATCTTGGGCAACAGTGTTTAGAATCTGTATTATCACAATTCTGGATCTGGATTATGCAGAGAATAGCTACAAATAATCTGACCTTTGCAATACACCGCAACGTATATTCTGGAATAATACAATATAATACACCTGTATTTCAATGTATCATTATTATCTCAGCCATGCTTATATAAGTTTTTATTTCTATCTTTGTCACAGTGCTATGAATATTCAACATTTTATAAACGAAATAACGTTTTCTTTTGAAATAATAACTGCAAATTCAATTTGATTGTACGAAATAAAATTAATTTCAAAAGGTTTCTAGTGGACAACATACGTAACTCTGAAACTTCCGAATTTTATGTTATAAGGGTTACCTTAATACCGAAGCATTGAATCTCAGTCTGATTGAACATATAGTAGATTTTTTCGTTAACTTAAATGTAATTTTTTGATAATTATACACAGATAGAACCAATAAGGTTCAAATTATCGGAATAGCGTTTTTTTTGTAATCGATTTAGGCAGTAAAAATTATCGACTTTAGTTATAGTCATCTTCTGCTGTACGCAGTACCTAGTATTTTTCTTATCAATAGATCATACGATAAACTGCGTAACAAATCCGTAAAAACGGAATAACAACCCTCATTTATGTTCGAACTCATCTCGGCCCATAACACGTAGTACGTTCTACATAAAGTATTAAGCCTCGTGACACTGGCTGCAAAAATTTACGCCCGTATTAGGAAATTTCAATTATTATGGTTTATGTGCGGCAGGTGGCGTTCTTTGTTGCGGCATAGTCTTGGGTAACATTACTGTATGCATATTGCAACACTGCAATATTTTATTATTAGGTTGGTATTTTTATGATTTATGAGATAGGCACTTATGCTTTTGTGGTGCCGGATTAAAATAGAACTATTCTCAGTGTTTCTGTTGGCGTCGTTAAAAACGACTGAATGAATTAAAAGGTACTTAACGCATTGTGATTGGTTTACCATCTGTCTCGTGTAGCTCCTATAAACATATTTCTTAGCGCACTCCTATGTATTTATATATAAATTATAAAAGTACCTAGACGTTACAAGTCTTCTTTAAGGCGTCATCGTTGGAAACCATTGTCGATTCTGGCTTACAAGAGTAACAATGGTAGAAGTGTGTGGCGGATCTTGTCCCAAGCCTTTGACTCTTTGTTAAGTTTCTGATCAATCCCTAAAACTCATAGGGATAGTAAATTGACATTTTAAAACCCCGGAGTAGAGTCGATAGTATGATAGTATGATAGTATAATATAAACGTTACCTTACCTACTATCTGTGTATAATGATAACAAAGTTAATTGTAAAATAAATACATTACAGTTATGGTCCTGTATTTTGGCTTAAGACCACTAATAGCTCTATAAGTGGCGCATGGGCTGTAAAATAAAATAATGAGCCATCGTGATTTGAACCAGCACGTCGTAGCCGACTCCATTCGGGTGGTCCGGTAAGGCCGCCGACACACCGACCGATTGCGCGACACGACTTTGAATAATTAGCCAATAATATCATTGTTGTCTATTCAAATGTTCATAACATTGTCACAGCCGCATTGTTCGGTGTCGACGCGTGAAACAATCTTTTGTTGTTGAATTGTAAAAGTATTGAGGGATTGGTGTGGTTGTATGCGGTGAATAGGTTATTTGAAATTAACAATGATACCTTTGTACGTTTGAATTCAAATTAGGATACGAGTTCGATAGGTAATATAAGCTTACATTAACATACGTGGTAGAATTCCAAATTGATTTTATTTCTCAGCATTTCTTCTATCTTGATCTTACTTAGGTAATACAAAACCATTGAGAGTACTTTATTACTTACCTATTCTTTTTTATTTATTTGAAATTTAATATTTAAAAATAATTCTATGTGTATCTAAACAAAGCTACACAAGAATTTAGCAAGAACCTTCATAAATTGTTTCTTTTCTTTATTTTAAAAATAAATCCTGAAACAGGTGTTCCACCAATATGCGATTATATGACTTTTTATGTGTTTTTTATCCGTTCTTTATAAATTACCCCTTAGCTGCACCTGGCAAGCGGGTCACGACCCGGCCCCGGTCTGAGCTCTCAAGATCGAACACTAGATTCATTGATATCGGAACACCGTCAGATATTCTCCCAGCTTCAAAGGTTTTACAGACTTCATACACCGTTTTGGCAAACTAGTATCAGCCACTAGTTAGCAGTAGAGCGGTAGAGTTGGATCAAGTGTACTTGTCATTTAAAGATGTGTCAGACTTTATATTAGAACTTAATAAATAAGATAGGAAATGTTTTTGGAGAACTTTTCATAAAAATATATATATTTCTTCTCTAGTACTTGACTTGTAAAATTTAATCGAAATAGTTACTACTTTTTTCTTCTAGTGCCGTCTCCTACCGGAGGTTGGCAATCATTAGAGCTATTTACTAGGGTACAACTATGTATTGACTACCTACAAGCACAAAAGAGAAAGAGAAGAGTAAAAGAAATAAAACCGTTAATAGAAACAATACTTAATAGAAGAAGGAAGATCACAGGCCTCATACGACATGACACCTTTATAAAAACATAGTACCTATTAGGAAAGATAGAAGGAAGACGAAGACGCCGATTAAGAAAGTCAGTGTCATGTCGAACAAAGTGGTGAAACATACTGCTAGATTGGGGGTAGCTTCATCAGCTGCACCGACTAGGGCCTTCGGACACTTAAGAAGAAGACCTACAAGAAAACCTCGGTGCGCAGTGAAACGGCCCAAAAAATAAACTAAGCACCTAATTCGTAATTCGTGTACTAATTTTCATGTGAACCGATAAAAACTCTCCATTCACACACCTATTACGTAACATTGCTGACACGAGAACGCACTTACCACTAATATCCCCATAATTAGTCCCAAGACAATCCTATTAAAATGTCTCCAAGATAGTGAGTAACTATATCAATCCGGTCACGCCTCATTCTAATGAAGTGAGAGGATTTTGTCACGTAACTCTCCCCCGGATCGCATTTGGAATCGCGATAAAAGGAAAATTTACTGCCGACCTAAATACTTATAAGTATGTACTCTAAAGCCTGCGGTTCCAAGGAAATTAAGCCATTATTTCACTGGAGCCATAAAGAAAATTATAGCCTACTCGATAGCGTAGTTTGTTGTTGTTAGTGTTCTTTTGTAACCTAAGAAAACATGCTTGTACATAATTTGCGGTGTTAGAAAGTTGAAATTAGGTTACGATACTTAAGTAGTTTAGTAGGTTTTATAAGTAATTTCCAGAATGGCTTAAGTAGGTAATTGTAAGTACTTGGCAATTGCTTAAGTTCTATAGCGCTATAACTTTTTGCTGTTTACAAAAAAAAAAATTAAAATTCTATCTACCTTCCTACAAAAGTTTGTGAAGCGACTGCGGTCTGGGATAAGCACCTATTAACTAAGTATATTATTTTATATTGTACATAGTATATTAATAAAGGCACACTTAGCCTCGCCATACACGGACAGCTCTAGAGCAGTTGGCTGCAGTCGACTGCATCGACAGTCGCAAGCAGTCGGCGGGCTGTCGATGCGGTCGACTGCAACCAACTGCTCTAGAGCTGTCGGTTCCGACAGCTACAAGCAGTCCGTGTATGGCAACGCTTAAATTTGCATATTAGCCAATTGTTTAAAATGTTTATGCAATTCGACAAAAAAAATATTTTTTCGTGTATAAACCTGAGCGCACTCTGCAAAATTATTTTGTGCTGAAACCCAACAAAGTCTACAGCAAATTGAATTTGATATCCAAAGCGCGAGATGGAAGCGTAGGCACCGGTCAAATCTAGATAATGCGAAATAGGAAATGTGGCCACCGATACTCGGCGTAACTTTTTGTCCGCGAGGCTTGAACAATATTTTTTGCTGAGGCAAAAAATGTTTATTCCATGTCCAAATAAAAAAAAAAAATATTTAAAAGGTATGACGTTTTGAACGCAATCGCAACATAGATTCAAAATTGGAGTTTGTCTTTATCACTATCATAATCTTCTAACATACGTAGTAAGTAAGTCTATCGTAATCGTATTGCCATAAAGAAATCTTATATTGTTTTAGTAGTTTCTCAGAATTACGTTAAGTAACGTTTACGTTAACGTAACTGAAGGGCTAGACAAGTGGCTGACGTCTACGAGCGTTCGTTCAAATCCTACGCTTCATACATGGAAATGACATAAGTCACGTGATCTACATAGGAACTTGATGTTGATCTAAATAGCGACGTTTGACATTTCCATACATTGTGAAGTCTATTCTATTCTATTGGATTAGCAAGGGATTAGCGTTCATACCACTTGGCTAGCCCCTCTGTTAAAAAGATTATGCTCAAGGGGACATTCTTAGGTATTTCAGGTTTAATTATATCAGTTGTTCAAGCCGCCCGAAGACCTAGACACGATCAACGACTGCTTCCTAGGTGACAACAACCGGGGCCGACTTTTTACGTGCCCTCCAAATCACAGAAACGCTCAGTTCAAATGTCACTAAATGGTCACCCATCTTTGACTGACCATGCCAAGCGTTGCTTAACCTACGATCGTTTACCGATCAGTGAATGCCACTGGCTATGAGCGTGACATGCATTTATTTAACATTTTTAAAAATTCATCGATTTGTTTGGGGTCTCGCACGTAATAATTGCGATACTCGTATTTCAAAATATTTCTAAAAGCACATCGCATTCGGCTATAAAATTCTTTCGATTCCATAAATTATAAGGCAATTTCCGCCACCTTAATGTTTTATTCAGGTTATGGCTACGTGTTAACGGCGCGGTGAATTTTTTACATGAACTCTGCGGCTTAGTTTAAAATTTTTGTTTCAGAAAAGTGCGTGGGCTGACATTACCCACACTGCTATCCCGCAAGTGTCTAATTTTGGACTCTATCTAGATTATTTTTATGCAATAGTCGTATGGACTGACTTACGCTCAGTAGTTCCCATAGCATAGCGTCGGTGAAGCTTTAAGAGTGCGTAATTAAAAACTTGCTACTTTACAGGAGAACAAATAAACTAAATAAAATCATTGTTACCTATGGCGTAGTGTTAGGGGGCGTCCATAAATTACGTGAGGCGATTTTTGAGATTTTTCGACCCCCCTCCCCCCCTGGTGAGATTACGTGAGATTTTGCTCGACCCCCTCCCTCCCCCTCAAATCTCACGTGAGATTTTTCAAAAGATATATTCTAGAGGAGAAACATGTTTTACTAAATTTAACAACAAAAAAGTTGAATTTAAGTTTACTATAAAAAAAAAAAATACTCAGTTTTCTTGCAATTTTACACTGTTTCTTGTGGTAAAAAAAATTACGTGAGATTTGCCGAGACCCCCCCCTCTCCCCCACGTGAGATTTTGCTAGACGCCCTCCCCCCATAAATGCCTCACGTAATTTATGGACGCCCCCTTACTAATTTTCAAATAACGCATCATTATGTCTTTTGCCTACTCTCTGATTACGATCCGCGGCATCCTACTCTATCTAATAGAATTAAAATATCAAAACCGTTAATCGTATCCATTCCTCTTCAGAATTGAATAACACAAAGTATCAGCTTCCATTAAATAAATGACTTCATTAACTCCAGTTCCAATTAAAAGCTTAAAGCTAAACGATACAATATCGCAAATGTTTATAGAATGACATTCAGCAACAATGAAAAACTCATATATCTGAATTGAAAGTATAAATACCATTCATTTCGTATTAGCAATATGCACTTTCGGAATTAAATCGATCGCTTTGTATCTCACAATGTGATGAAGTGCCAAAGTTAAAATTGAATGCAATGGTAAATAAGGCGGCGTACATACTGCTTCGGAAAAACTTGCGACTCAACAAGACGTACATTTCATAGAGAAAACGGAGTGTATAGTTTACACTTCTAAGTATATGCAATGTGAAACCAACAATAACATCATTGTAATTTTGACTGATTTCGATGCACTAACAATTTCTGCTGAACTGTGGCAGTATAAGCAAAAACGTGGCCTAAGTTACTTAGCAACTTTTGCTCTTATATCAGGGAACAATACTATTACGACAGATTAATCAGTCGTAGGTTAAAAAGCCGCGTGTGTATCCCAGACTTTATAATATACGTGTCAGTGAACAAAAGCAATAACGCCAATGAAAACTGCTATTCGTTAAGCATCCTTTGTAAGGGAGATGAAAATATTCGACAATATTTCACCGCGCGTGGTGTGCTGGAGTACCTAACGAAAATTACATTGGAGCCTGACGTTATGGAAGATTAAAAGTGGTCTAGATTGATGTAGAGCCGGCTCTATAGTAATATAACCAATTTTTTATGGTAGAGAATAGTTTTAGTTTTGCCTTTTTACCCGACTACGGCGGAGGGTTATGATTTTGACCGGTATGTATGTATGTATGTGCATCTGTTCCCGCCTAACTTCCAAACTACTTGTCGTAATTTGACAAATGAGGTATCGTTAGAAGCGGCTTAATGGCGCGCTGGTTATAGGCTATGTGACGTCAAATAAAATTGCATATGGCGCCCTCTAAAGAACATAATGTCATGAACTTACAAAAACATTTTTTAATGAAACCGTGTGTCTAAAATGAAAGAACTTGATAACCTATAACTCCAAAATAAGTTTAAAAACTAAAACCCGACTACTGAAAAATCGCGCTCTAAAAAGTATGAAACAAGAAAATATTCTCATCTAGAGGATAGCCGTGGTCCGTGTAGGTCCTTTAGGGCCAAATGGCATATGAACACGGACCACGGCTATCCTCTAGATGAGAATATTTTCTTGTTTCATACTTTTTAGAGCGCGATTTTTCAGTAGTCGGGTTTTAGTTTTTAAACTTACTTTTTATTTAATTATTTTGGAGTTATAGGTAACAATATATATATTTTTGAAATGTGCTCATCAAGCTCTTTCATTTGATACCCCACACGGTTTTAATAAAAAATGTTTATTTTTTTGTTCATGACATTATGTCCTCTAGAGGGCGCCATATGCAATTTTATGTAACGTCACATAGCCTATAACCAGCGCGCCATTAAGCCGCTTCTAACGATACCTCATTTGTCAAATTACGACAAGTAGTTTGGAAGTTAGGTGGGAACAGACGCACATACATACATACATACATACATACATACATACATACATACAAACATACATACATACATACATACATACATACATACATACCGGTCAAAATCATAACCCTCCGCCGTAGTCGGGTAATAATAAAATAAAAAGCAAGTTTAAAAACTAAAACCCAACTACTGAAAAATCGCGCTCTAAAACGTATGAAACAAGAAAATATTCTCATCTAGGGGATAGCCGTGGTCCATTTAGGCCCTTTAGGCCCGAGAACCCTTCTTATACAGGGTGGTGACGACATCATGACACTAATTGAAACCACATACTGAGTATCACATTAGTAGTTCGCACATAAAATATTATTAAATTATATTCAAAGGTATTGCCACGGGATTGCTTTTTTATTTTGACAATTTTAACGTTACGCCTACAAAGATACCGTTAAAAACACCGACACCGAAGCGATGTTGCCACGCTTTTACTTACAGGTCAGTCTATGAGGTCGCTAGACGTTTATAAAGGGTGTTGTGTTTTGTTTTAGACTATTTCCGCATATTTTTTTTTTTTTTAATTTGATATTTTGTACTTTGATGTAAACCTAATTTTAAAATTTTAATGTGTTGTGATTGACTAGCAGGGGTCGTGTTTTAATTTATTGTCACTATGTCGTCACCACCCTGTATACAGAAAATCGGGACCAAGTCGGCTATATAAGTCCCAGTTTCATTATTCAAATATTTGTAGAATTTGTGAAGGGAAAAGCTAGCTATTCAAATTCAAGTGCGCAGACCAAAACTTTAATACCTCAGAGCATTTGGCCAATTGGCCAACGTTGGACAATTACGATCCCAAACTCCAGAATTGCATATCATAAACTGCAGATCCATAGAAGCATAGCTCGCGAGTGGCCAATAAATAACAAATCAGTCAAAGGCATAATGGGACCATTCCTAGGAGCCAAGAAGTTGGAGTTGGCTGTAGTTCAACTAAAGTTCTAGGTCCCGTGTTTGGCAGCGCTACTGTAAGTAGTTGATAGATGTTGGTCGAGACAGGTAGAATCGATTTAATGATTGATTACGCGAGATTGCTTATAATTTTCAAATTTAATTTTCGAGGTTGATTGAGTGAAGATTTATGAAGTTTTGTGAACGAACGTGACGTTCTTGGTAGTAAAGCCAAGCTGTAGCCAATGGACTGCAGCTCATATACTGGTTGGCTCAACCGGGGTAGTACCACTCACTCACAGGAGATCGGCGTAAAGTAGCTATTATATACAGCGTTTCGTACGATGAATAAGAGAGCCGGAAGATCAGTCCCTCCCCTTTCCCTATCCCACTCCCCATCAGGTTGGCAAAGTAAGAGGAATACCTTTGGTATTGCAAGCATCTATAAGCTATGGAAACAGTTTAGCATTAGGTGGGCCGTACGCATGTTTGCCACCTATTCACATAAAAATAAGTAATATGAATACCAGTAACTTACTGCAGAGCCGTCCCGTATTCACTGATGAAATATTCAACCGAATACAACGGCATCACAGCCCGTTCCCGAATATCCCGGTGCAAGCCGGGCCGGCCTGGAAATTGTTTCACTCAACGATCGTTCCCGGAAAAAAGTATTTGAAAAAAGTAACTGATAGGATGATACTACAGAATATTTTCTGGATTCAGATATAAAAACGTGGAACTGTTTGAAATATGTTTTTGGGGACTTTGTTCATGTTTTATTTAAAGTTTCCGATTACCTTTCCTTTCGTAATACATTCCCCTATTTCCTAGTCCAAAATATCGTACTTAGGCCCAATATAATAATTATTATTACACCTGTAGCGACTATAGCCCAGGGGTGAACAGGTTGGGCTAGTAATCAGAAGGTCCCAGGTTCGATCCCCGGTGGGGCATGCACTAATGGATGAATTTTCATCTATGTGCATAATTTACAGTTCGCTGACGGTGAGGGAAAACATCGTGAGGAAACATACCTATCCCTCGGGATTAGATAATAGTCAGTTCCTGTATACACGGCGACAAGGTTCACCACCTGTCACGTTGGGTTCTGACTATCTGGTGAAACGTGGGCTTTGAGTTGGTTAATACCTCCACAATGTGGTGGTGTATGGCCACTCAAGCCTCTGACTACCCCCGAATGGGGATAAAAGTCATGATGAAGTTACGTTACATATACCTAGATGTTATTTTGCATAAACTGGTTTACAATATCGGTTTCATAATAATATAAAGAAACACACAGATAAAATTCATATTTCGTAGGAACACAATTGTACAAATGTCTACATTAATTCTTTGAATCCCATTTAATGCAATTTTCTTCGTATGAAGGTGGATATGTTAGAATTAGCTTGAACGCCGACCTGGCGTTGTCTGGCTCAGTCTAGAAATACTCACCTTGATCCGAGGAAATTGAAATATAAGACCTTATGAGAGCCTACGTGGATGGAAAGTTTTACCACACATAAGAATGGATTGAAGGCAGACAGATGTGAGCGTAAGAACAATGTAGTGGTAGACGAATTGAGTCAACATGACGTATAGTATTGAAGTGACACTGTACTATGTCCATGGATTTCTCTGTTTTTGAGAACCAACTATTTGGACGGTCACGTGTCTCGGTCTTTCTTGGCAATGTATTTTGGTAAATTACAGGTAATTTTCAAATATTAATTTCATCATGTAAAGGTGAAAGATTTATTACAATGAACTGTATAATCGCATTAATTAAAGTGTATCGGAGAAAGTAAATTAAATAACGAAGCCAAAGCATTATTTTCAACACCCAAAATATCACGACCGCTACAAATGGGGAGCATTTTAAGCTCAGCAGATCTTTAATTACGACAAACAAACATACGAAGGTCGGCAAAACGTAATGAATTTTCTATTTTGAATATACAGTAGGGTTGAGAAAAACCTACGGTATTCACTATTTAGTAACGGGTACGCCGAGAGGTTAGAATACCTAGGAACCTACCAAATCGTTTCAAAAATATTATGTTGCTCTAACTTTTCTAGCACAATAAATAAGTTTTATCAATAAGCACTAAGCACTGTTACGTATATTCCTACGTACCTAACTAGTTTTTTTTTTTTTTTTTTTTTTAATTTACGTACCCGGACTTTGAAACCTACCACCCCTTCAGAAATTTCTTTGAACCCTTAAGACACTTATTTACTAGTTATGTTGACCCTTCACCTATTGCTGACCCTGACGCGTATTTGCAGGTTTTTTTAAGTACCTACTCAGTTCGAATTACCGGATTGAAATTCGGAATTGGAACCGAGAATCGGAACTGTGAATCGGAACCGAGTACAGATTGGGTAAGTACCGAGTACTAATTTGTGATTACTTTCACAACCCTAACATACAGTCGAGTCAGCATTTAGTGCCTATTCATATTCACACTCACGCTGCCATGTTTGCGAGCTCGTATGTAAAAATATCGCGAAGGGTTGCGAAGTGACGTCATTGGTCCAACGCGCACCCCACTACTTGTGAGTGGAGTAGAGAACTCCCTACTATGGTGAATGATTTGTTGATAGTTTTGATATGTTAGTAGTGTTAGATGTAGGTATACATGCAGGTAATACGTATCTTTCTTATGTGAAAGGTGGAAAACAAGTATACAGCCCGCCTGATATTAAGCAGTTACCGTAGGCTATAGATGTTTTCAATACCAAAAGCATCGCTCGCACGTTGCCAACCTGAAGGGAAGTGGGACAGAGGGAGGGGAAGGGGGATTTGGACTTCCGGCTCTCACTCATCGTACGAAATGCAGCTTTAATAGCTAGTTTACGCCGATCTTCTGTAGGTGCACCCACTTACAGAAGATCGGCGTAAACTAGTTATTAAAGCTACATTTGTGGTAATACCGCGGTCGAGATAGCCCATATGTGAGCTGCAGTCAAATTGCTATAGGGCCTATGATGTATTGGAAAGTATTCTTAATCCAAATCCAAGTACACCAATAATAAATACTTGAAAAGTATTCCTAATCCGAATCCAAGTATTAGTAACAAAACAAAGAAACAATATGCGGCATTGCTGTCCATTATGCCCTCATAAATTCTGAATAGATGATAATCAAACGACACTATCTCTTATTTGTGTACAGGGAAAAAATACTAAGCCTTTTGTATCGGAATCTAGTGCCGTATTTATGCATGTAGCTCGTGGTGGGGTTACAATATTGAGTATTATGTAAGCAAAGTGGTGTTAGGCTCATAACACAGTGAGTGGGGGACCATGCCGTATTTTAAAGCCAGTTTTTGTCCAGCTAACGGATTAGCTTTATGTGAAATCATATACTATAATGACGCGAAATATTTAAAGTTGGCCGCACTTCTTAGAGTAAATTACCAGTATAAGCTGAGCTATCAATATTATGGGCGTCAATAATAAAGAGAGTTCTGACGTGACAACGGTAGAAAAAATCACGGATGCGCTCCACGTAACTGTAGTTCTACCATGCGTTCATAGGATTGCTAGAAGTCGATAGTCTTTTTTCGGCCTAGTGAAGGTCGCGGGAAACCCCTGGATGAAAGTAGCACAGGACCGATCGTTGTGGAAAACCTTGGGGGAGGCATATCTCCAACAGTGGACGTCTTTTGGCTGACATGATGATGATGATGATGATAGTCTTTTATGGCTTATTGTTAGTTCTTAGGATGGCCAAAAGGGGCGTTGTACATTTTTCCATACAAATACTTTACCAGACCCTAGCGCCTGGAACGTAAAACATGCGTAGTTACAGTAATACAATACTACAGTACATTGCGCTCAGTGTAGCGTAAACTTTACCTAGAAATCACGGCCTTAAATAAACTAATACAGGCAATATTGGTAGAAGGCACGGTTGTTCAATAAATCGGGGAAGTTATTAAAATATTCTCTTTTCCTATTCTGTTATTTTTCCTTCATAATGTAATTTTATTTGATCTTTATTTCGATTACCTTCCTACGAAAATCCAGCGAGGTAATCTTATGCGTTTCGATCAAGGAATGATTCAGTTACAAGATTTATAACAAAAATAATTCTTATTTTTTTTAATAAATCTATTTATTTTCGTCATATTCCATTAATATTTTATGAGTATCTCATTTGCGTGGGCGTTGATGACTTCATTATGAAGACACATTTTATGAATATGAGCACATTAGAAACAAATTGCTCACATTTAATATTAATGAAAGAAAACTTAATTAAACTTCATTGTCATATTATTTTCGTTTTAATTAAATTTACATACATAGAATTTTATAGTTTAATTTGATCGGCAGATTCTCACTTCGGCCCTTATTTAAATTAAACGATAGTTCTGAGTCGAAATTTCAAAGGGATTGCCCAACCTAGTATTGGGTTAATTAACAAATTTGCATTATTATTAAATTTAGTCTACTGTATTCACACCTCCGCTACCTATCGCTTGATAATTCGTTTAATCGATACAAGTGGAAATTATAGGAATAGACTTTTTGTCGAAAACTTGGGACACTATTTTAGTAGATGTGTCCATATGGCGCGCATGCCTCACCCGAGCACTCATATTATGACATTACGTCTATGCGTTCCGACGTCAAAAGGGAGTGCTCGCGCGAGGCATGCGCCTGATGAAGACGCCGCCATTTGATGTGAATTAAGCTCTACTTGCTCGTTATTTTTATGTATTCCTCAACTCCTGTTTTTTATCACGGTAGTGCCCTCGCCTAGGCAAGCAAAACAAAACACAGAAACGAATTAGAACTCTTTTCAAAAACAAATTGTAATACGCCAATGGCGGCGTCTTCATCAGGCGCATGCCTCGCGCGAGCACTCACTTTTGACGTCGGAACGCATAGACGTAATGTCATAATATGAGTGCTCGGGTGAGGCATGCGCGCCATATGGACTCATCTATTCAACAAGAAATACGTCATTGCGGTGTTTGACGAATAATCTTCCGTCTTATATGATAAGAAATACCTTCCGTCTGAATAACTATGATTCAAAATTAGCGTTCGTTTGCGACAACAGTGTTGATATCATTCCCTCAGTCAGTTTCATACAAACGTTCGACTGATGGAATTGAATGACGACTGCATGACCGTCTAAGGGCCGCCTAGAAATAGCACGATTAGAAAACATCTATATCGCACCATTCCCAGAAATAAATACAGGACTGTTAGAATTTTGTGCCAGTACATAGCGGAAGATGCGACACAAAGAGAGGGCAATAAAAAAACAAGCCTCTTGATGCCGGAGACAGACGGCCCTCCAGACAATGGCGCACTTAATGCCCGTATCGTGTGCACGGTGCACGGTGTGCCGTGTAATACAGATGTCCCCGTAATTAGCGGAGCTCGCGATGACACAGTTAAAATTTATGCTTAGCAAAAAAATAATTTTCGAATTTTAGGCAACATTTTACGTTTTTATACGAGGAGAGACCTATGGAATTGCAGCTTACATAATACATAAGCTTACAAAATAATATGGGGAAAAATTGGGGGAAATCTGTTTTGCAGTTTTCTAAGATCAGTCAAACAAGATCACGTTTGAGGAATCGGTTGTACTTAATTAAGTTGGCTTCTTTGTATGTGATTCGGTGGTAGAGTCGCAATATAGGGGTGAACACTACTAACGACCTAACTACTTTAAATTACCAGCTATTTACTCCAATAAACATCATTTTTACGCTTTAAAAGGTATATACATCTTACAGTTAATGCGAGTTACCAGTATGCTCTGTTGAAAGCACGGAGCAATTTGTCCACGGTTGGAAGTAAGCGTAAGATGCATGTGCATAACCCCTCTTGTTTTTTGAAGTGAAAACTTCTTTAGCGGCGTTGTGCACTTTTCTTGGGATGGGTAAAAAATGATAAACTCGCGTCAGGGGTCATGTGTCCTGATCGCAAAATGCGACAGATATGTAGCGACAGTTCACGTGTCCTATCTTGGGATGGGTAAAAAGTATATACTTAGTTCATAATTTCGCATTCAACGTCAACGTCTTATTAGCGCCTAAGTGAATGGATCTGGGTGAGTGCTCTATGGGGCGTAGGTTCGTATCCTATGTTTACTATATTTTCGAATTTAATATACATATTATTAATTATTTAATTCTTATTATTTTTTTATTATAATTTGTATTATTTTATATGATTATTTAACAACAAAAAAATACGGAAGTTGTTTTTTTTTAATTTTTTCCCTAACCATTCCAAAATATTTAAAAATGCACAACGTAAATGTTAAAGTTTTCACTTCTGCCGGCACTCCCGGAGTGCAACCTGGCCGTTTTTTTTTCGTGTTGTCTCTATTTACTTACATGCAGACACGATCAGCAAATACCAAACACTAGACGTCTTGTTTGGGAATAGCAAAAATACATTATTTATTCAGGAATACCTGCAATAAGCTACTTTCAGGGGATAGACGGTATAAAAGGAAACAAATGTGGCCATTCCCTGAGAATCTAGACAATACAGTTTTCATGACTACAAGAGTAATAATAACTATATTTTCTATGTGATAAAACTCAGAATTATTTACGCTGGTAACTTTTAGCTCAGGTCGCTACAACATCATGATTTCCCAAGGGAACTCTACACCTATTTGTAGAGCCTTGAAAAGATAGTAGGTTTTCATTATCTACGTTATGAGATGTTACAGCGAATTTATGTCACGCATGTCGTTTAGTGCTTTGGCACGTGGTTTTAGGACTAATTATGTTTTGTATGGTAGGCAGCTTTTATTATCGTCATCTTATCTTATCGTGAATAACAAATACATATTTAAATAATAAATTTTATCTTACAAGTGCTTTTTATTACTCAAAAGAATTCTAAGTTTTATTGGTTCCGTTGAATAAAATAAAGAATTGAAAAGAAATATTTAAAAAATTGTGTCAGTTACGCCAGCAGTGGGATTTTTTTCTGCTGGTCTAATCAAAATTTGAATGATACAGATAATTAGTGCTCCATCTCGTGTAAATGTGCCGAAAATTTTAAATTTGTGCCTATAGCCGTTTTGGAGTTATTCACGAATATATGATCTTGCTGGCGTAACGTTACCGCAGCAGTGTGGTTTTTTCCTGCTGGTCCAATCAAAATTTGATTGATACAGATAATTAGTGCTCCATGTCGTGTAATTGTGCCGAAAATTTTAAATTTGTGCCCCCTAAGGTTTCAGAGTTATTCCAAATCTTGCTGGCGTAACGTTTTGCGAATTCCTGTATCTCAAAAACTGTTTGGCACACAATCATGATTTTTCGTACACACATTAGTGTTAATTTGTGCCCATTTGTGTCAGTTTCATATTTCAATAAATCAGAAAGGTTCGGGTGTTATAAGATTTTTCCTAAAAAAACTAAAATAGCTCCTAGCTCTTAAACTGGGAAACCTAGAAACCAAATGTTAGTGCTAGCTTGTATTTCTTATTGATCCTAAGCATTTCTATAATGATCGTAAGCCTACTCCAAGGAATTTACGATTTATTACGATTTTATTGCTATCTCGCGGTGAAATTATTTAAACCCTAAATACACGAGTTTCTTATGTTCCGATTACTTTTATTAATATACAAAAATTAGTGCTCTACTTCAAAAAAAAAGTTTTGTAAAAAGTCGTAGAACAAATGTTGTTGTTTTTTATGTCAGTAATACGCCCCTGCAAGGTTCTTAGTGTTTTACCAATAACCCTGTATATGATGACCAGGGTAAATAACGAAACGCCCGTTTCCGAAATTTTCCGCTGACGGGAATCTAACCCGCTACCACCCAATGCAGAGAGTGTAGCGGCTGACGCTCGAACCACTGCGCCAAGCGGTCGTCGTCCCTATTATCTGTTCCTTATTACCACCACAACACAATATTATCAATGACAACATTAATTAACGGTACGTTAACTAATCATAGATAAATTACGCAAGGCCGGCCTAGCCTTAGTTAGTAGTACAAACATAATTACCTAAAACTGTTATTGTTGTGATCCCCGCATTAATTGAATTTACTCTCAAGTTTATTCAGACGAGGTTAGAGAAGGCAATGGCGGGGTCTCTGATTAAACTAAACAAAGCTGTTGGCTTACAATTATTCATGATACGGCCTTAGTTTAACTTAGTACCTACGCACATACTTTTGTAGTTAGTTTCGGTCAGGTTTCGGCAAGGCTATATGGCTAGTCACTTGATATTAATTACAAGATACCTACTACACGTTATTACCTAAACAATATTTTGTTTAGTTATCTCTAACGACCGACTGAATGATTGATGTACTAATAGCAGTTTACTACTCTAGCGGTCCGTTAGTGTGTTGTTGAACTCGGCCCTAAGTATACTTATTAAGGCGGAAACCCACGGAGAGGCCACGCACACGGGCCACGCTTCGCTTTGCAAGAAAATGTATGCAACTGTTAAAATTGTCTAACAAATTCCGGTACCAGTTTCGGGTGGCATTAAGGGCCTCCGCAGACTTGCTACTTTTAGCATCGGCGACCGGCGATTTTGCGACTGTATCGATGCTGTGTCGCGTTTCTTCGAGCGCGAACGAGCGAGACGCAGCATCAAAATCGCCGATCGCCGATGCTAAAAGTAGCAAGTCTGCGGTGGACCTAATGTAGGCTGAACGGCCACAGGCTAATTACACGAACTACTAAAATATTATTAATCAGGGCAGTTGGATAAAAATAATAACCAATCATGCATCTTTCTCGCAAAACTTCAAACATGCTATTAAAATTCTTGCCCATTGTCTGAAACCTGAAAATCTGTGATTAAGAGGTAGCTAGATTAGGACTAGTCCCTTATCTTGGAAGGCAGAATTGTGTCAATAAACGAAACTACTCACGGATAGACTGAGAGCTAACCACAGTGGATCTGTAAACATTGAAAATTTTACATTAATATGTTATTGGGTAACTTGTTGAGCCTTTTGTTAAATATATCTGGTTAGGTTTGATAACCACAGTTAATATTAAAACCATGTTGGAACAAGCTCAACCTTGGAGATCGGTAATAAAATTTAAATATTTGCACAAGCATAGCTCAGAGAGTTAACCTACTAAATTAATTTCACGAACATTAACTGCGTCTCCATCAGGCGCATGCCGCGCTCGAGCACTCAGTTTTGACGTCGGAACGTATTGACTGAAACGTATGACATGAGTGCTCGGGAAAGGCATCTGGACGAACCAAATGGCTGTGTCTACATCACGCGCAAGCCGGGCCCAAGCACTCAGTTTTGACGTCGAAACGTATAGGCTAGATAGTGCTCGGACGAGGCATGCGAGGTATTTAAAAGACACGAGTGGCATGCCCGAGCCATCATTTATGATAGTATGTCTACGTGGTCAGACGTCAAAACTGATTCCTCGGGTACACTGCTCCCCAAATTTAGACGCACCCATTTGTAATACACCTCCTAATCTAGGCACGTTGTTAATTTGCGAAATGAGGTCAAACATCACATCTCTTCAAATATTTATACATAATGGAAAAGATGAAACGTGGGCTCATTGCCTTTGTTGAATAATTTATGTTTTATTTCTCATACAATTTCGCTCCGACGTCCTTAATATGCGGAGTCTATGAGCCCCGGGCAGTATTCATTTTTTAGACATACGAGAGATCCCGTCGTACCTATAATGAACAAAGAAAATCGAGAGAAACATGTTACTTTTTAGGGTTCCGTACCTCAAAAGAAAAACTCGTTACCCTTATAGGATCACCATCTTGTCCATATGACTGCCTGCCAGACCGCCTGTCAAGACTTGTACAACCCAAACCGCTGGTGTTAGAAACATAAAATAACAGTGGGTACCTTTTAGATCTTAGGAGAAGAGCAAAGGAACGATTTTGGGTAATTCCACTCCTAAGGGGGCAAAACTGGTGCTGAAAGTAACTATACTATGGGGATAAAAAAAATCGGAAGCTCGTAATTTGAAAATTTGTATTTAGGCTACTCATTACAGATAAAAAAATGTGTTAAAATCGCTTGTAAAATTGAAGCCCCGAGGGGATGAAATAGGGGGTGAGAGTTTGAATGAGGGTTCAAGTTTTTCTGAAGTTATAAGAAAGTAGTAGGCAACTTAAAAAAATTAAAAAATATAGCTTTCCGCGTTTTCGAAAATTCAACTCACATTAATTGTGTGCGGAACCCTCAGGGTCAGGTCCTACTCACACTTGTCCGGTTTTTAGATTACAAAACGTCTTATTCTGATACTTGTCAAGTTATAAGCAACTAGTACTAAAGAAAAAGCTCTTGTAAATTCTCTTGAAATTACCTTTTTGAAGCTTCTAGTTATTATCTTTTATGTTATTACGAAACGACCTAAAACTTGATGAAGTGTCGGTCTAAAATCAGCCCTGAAGTAAATTTTAATAGCAGACAAAGGTCAACCGTCTCGACGTTGTAAAAAAATATTTCTTGCTACAATGTTCTAAAATTACTAACATCATAAATTGTGGATAAAGTTATTATAACATTTCTTCATCATTATTAAAGTCAATTTTGCTGGTAAAGCGTAGACTGCAATTGAAGATGTCTTAGGTTTCATTACAATTCGTTCGAAATTACAGTTAATTTACATTAATAAGAATTCATTTCACAGAATGTTGAATGTTGGTCATCCAAAAGTGCACCTCTGTTTATATCATCATAGTATTTTCACATTATATAAGAAACTAAAGCAATTTTCAGCCTTTATAGTCCAAAACTGGTATCAACAAATGAAACCAAGTGACCAGGGCCACAACAAGCAAAAGAGCATTCACATTCAGAGCAACGAGAATTTCTTAAATTTTCAATTTGGAGTCTGAACAAGGGTTGAGGAGTGCTGACGGCTCATAATGCCGTACTCGACACGAGGGCCTGACCGCGGCTACTTCGACAGCTTAACATTTAAAGTGTGGAGTACAAGTTATTGACTGATGACCATTTTTATTAAGGCGTTGGTCTCCTTTAAATGACATCGGCCGCTAACAGCGTCACGCCGTACGCCGCGTCACGATGCTTACTATAGAAATGTACTGTTATGGTCATCTTCACACGCTGACGTCGGCGTGTGGACGTCGTAGTTCGCATTCAAACTCTTTGCGCCGCATCTCTATTCATTTCGAGCCATCCGTAGCTCTACGGGTTTACACGTGAGCTAGAGTCAGTGTGTCTATATGACCCGAGCTGCCGCGTAAGAGCCATTAATTATGTCATTATGTCTATGTGTTCCGATGTCAAAACTGACTGCTCGAGAGTGCTTCGCTTCATATAGACGCGTCCAGTCGATAGCGTCTATATTAATATGGTATTTTTTTTTCGTGCCTCGAATGACCGATAGCTTTTTGCAATTACAAGATTTTACGTAAACCTGATGGTCGAGGTTTTAAATATGTAGACGAAACTGTTCCTTGTAGATTAGCGATAAAATTTGCTCTTATAAAATGATACCTTCAACAGAGACAGACAACTTTTAAAACATTAGTAGCTTTCCTGTTCTCTTTTGCACCACTCACTTACTTTTACTCATTCAACCTCTTACAGCTGCCTAGCTGGCCAGTGAATGAAACGCCAATTTTAAGCCGCAAAATAGCCTTTTAAAAATGTCTAGTACGGTCAAAAGTATGTCCATTTTGTTCGTTTAAATGAGAAAGAGTTGCTCTTGTATATTGTTATACTTGTTTAAATTCACATTGTAATTGGTTGCCTGAATGTTATTGTGGGCTTTGCGGTATTTTTTCAACAGGCTCGTCGTGATATAGGACGTTAGCGGTTATATGGGATTATATGTATTTGGTCTCATAATTTGTTTTTTAAATGAAATCGGTACCCAACACCGCTTGGCGACCGCGCTTGATGACCTCTTGGCGCAGTGGTTAGAGCGTAGGCCACTCGGCTCACTGCATCGGGTGGTTGTGGGTTCGATTCCCGCTAGAGACAAATTTCGAAAACGGCCTTTTTGTAACTGGTCTGGGTGTCATTGGGATCACCCCCAGTCCATTGTACGGTACCCATAGTACAAGCTATGCTTAGTTTGGGACCATACGGTTGGTGTGTTGAACTACTCAATGAAAATATTAACAATTTCGTATAGGTACACACATTAAAATGTTAAAAGAAAGGTAGGTAGAAATGTTTTTTCATATAAAAGTGCAGCCAACTCTTGAAATTAATTACTCGTTCTCGTTTTGCATAATATCTACCAAATTTTTATTCTGTTTGGCCGAGTGTACTACAGTATAAAAAATCACGTACAAACGAATACAAAATTCGGAAATAAAAAAGTAATCTTGACTTTTGAAAACAAAAGAGACTCCGCTATCCAGAGCAACAGGGGGGTTACTCCGAAATATGTCGCTGTCGGATCGTCCGAAGTACGGATTCGATTTACGATCAAAACAATGTCAAATCGTAGAGAAAAACGAAAGAAGAAATGTCAAATCACGACAATCCGTCAGCCGAAACGTTAGGTTCGTATTTCGGAGTAGGCCAGCAGATTCGGCGAAATTCAGTGCGACCTCTATCTTCAGATTCAGGTCTCTATTACAATATCCTAGCACCCGAGGACCTCGTTAAATTGGGAAACCGTACGTTCCCCCCATTGTATCGGGGCAGACGGCATTCTTCACACCCCTAGATCGTAAAAGGGAATGTCGAGATATACCCGACATTGAAGCAGTGAAGGGTCATCGTAGCTCTTATTAGGAACGTCTTTAGTGGCGTATATCTTAAGGGTAAGGTCAGGTTTGAGATGTAGTATAAATTATTCGGGCCAGATGGACGGGATGTGGGTTTTCGGGCCAGAATGGAATGGCGCTATTCTGTAATAAGTTTTCGGGTGGGCTCGTGTTTTGTTGTTTATATTTTAGTGAGTATTGGTTATGTACAATTTTGTAAATTTGATTAGTTTATAGGGAATAAGAGTTGGTAGTGATAGGTGCCTTATATTTTTTAAATTTAAGCGTCCTGTAAGTTCTCTCATATCTAAGAGCAAAGAGTTTTGAAAATAATTCTGCCAATTTTAACTTTATTTTTTTCAGATTTTTACTACGATGTTACGATACAGGTACATATTTTATTTACATTTTATTTTGGTACAGGAATATATTTATGCAAAGCTACTTTGTTCTTCATAAAATCCTCAGCTGTACCAAGATTCGATCTCATTTACCTGAAACGCTTGTCGTCTATAGGCTCACGTTGCCATCTCAGTATAGATTACACTTTATAGGTAAAAGTTATGCTTTCATCTTGTATAAACCACAACACCCAATATTCATATCTTTACGCCCCTACATCGTAAAAATATACGACACTGTTATATGTTAAAAGAATCATAACTTTTTGTTGGCGTTGATGTTTCAATATTTCTTTCGGAATTTACAAGCCGCGCCTTGTTCTTTACGATGGAAGTTATTATTATTAAAGTTTGGCAACAACGGAAAACAACGCCTTTGTAATATTTAGGTACGGACGTGTTACTGGAAAACCAAAAAAAATAATAATAATAATATCCTGGGACATTTTTGTACACACGGTTACCTGATCCCAAACTAAGCAGAGCTTGTACCTACTATGGAAACCAGATAACTGATATTACTACATATACTACTTTTTTATTTGTAAATACATACTTAATATACATATACACCCAGACTCCGTACATACAGACATGTTCATGCACACAAATGCATGTCTCGGGTAGGAATCGAACCTACGACCTGCAGCGTGAAAGGCGCCTCCGCGCCAACCACGCTAACGGGCTATATAATCAACAATAAACTACTTAACATCAATATTATATGACATAAATCCACCCTACACCCCACATAGACCCTACAAAACATGATACGTAACTACTATAGATATAAGTTTTATTTTTTATTTCTACGTAACCATTTTCGTACGAAGAAATCTATGTTCAACAAGCACGCCGGAACCTTAGTAATTTCTAGGGATAAGCTAAATTGGCACAACGATTCGAATGGAAAAATAACAAGTTTAAATAATATTATGAACTTATTGTAAAACAGGAATTAGAAACCTATTAATTATATTATATTTAAGCCTATCAATTATTGTAGAAAAATAGATCTGATAGCTATTCAGCAGTACCAAAGGATATAACTTTCCCACTTGTTCGACTCTACCGTCTGGCACATGGCCTATAAATAAGAAAACAAGCTGCCACACGATCTTTTAAAAATAACACGCGTAATAAGATCATGTCTTAGCCCACAGCTGGGTAAACCTGGCTGTGTTTTTATTCAACGTTTGTGTGCAATAAAAGATAATTGGATTAGTTTTTTATTCACTTTGATTTTCTTCTCGATAATCAAGATTGCAATCTCGTTTAGAATGCTAATATTAAGGGCTGAATCTAAATGTAATAGAAGAGGTTGCTTAAGTAAATACAATTTGAAAGGGCCATTGATTTTCTAACAATGCAGACGGTGGGATGGCGTGAATGGTTTAAAAAATCTTTAGTTTATTATAAAATCGTACGTATACGTATAATGATTAATTATTATCTTATGTGAAATTATGAATAAACTCTGTATTCTACATCATAATAATAGCAATTGGGTGTATCTATATGAAGCGAGCGGCATGCCCGAGCATCAAGTTTTGACGTCGGAAAGCATGCTGTCATAACTGTCCCCTAGACAAGTATCATGAACGCTAAGCGAATAGAATAGAATCATTAGAATAGACTTCACAATGTATGGAAATGTCAAACGTCGCTATGTAGATCAACAACAAGTTGCTATGTAGATCACGTGACTTATGTCATTTCCATATATGAAGCGTAGCGAATTGAAGGAACGCTTGTAGACGTCAGCCACTTGTCTAGCTCTTCTGATAGCGAGGCAGCTCGCTTCATATCGACCTCATATAGACCGAATCTATAAATACTGTCTTCTGTTCACGAAATGAGTGTGTCTTCATTTCGCGACCTTAATCTATGAAAATTTGACTAACAGAAGCCACTTGATAGATTCGGTCCCCTATAAAAGACCCTAGATTTTTTGCTATACATGACTCAAGTAATTCTATGCAAGTTTAACCCTTTAAGTACTTTTGGCATGCGCCATTGCATCTACGTTCAACGTTTTTACTTTACTTACTGAAATTTCCTTACCCACCTAAAGTAAATTCGCCAGACGCGACCTCCACAAAAATACCCCCTGTTATTATCGAGGTTCATTGCCTCTACTGTCTGCTTTCTCCTCGTCCGAATTAGAATTCTTTCTCCGTTTTCCAGCGGATAAATGAGTGCGAATAAAACTCAATACTTTGGATTTTTAAGACCAATGATCCGTAGGCTTTACCACGAACTGCCTATAAAGTAGAATTGGATTGTTCGATATTTTGGGAAGGAAGTTTTTATTGTATGAAAAATATATTCGGATATTTTGTGTTCAATAAAGTATACAGCATTATTATAGTCTATTAGATAAATATTATGGAAGTTTGTAAGTACGTTAATTTAATAGACCTAATCGACATCTCACTGGATCGATTATACTGGCGCCGACGACGTACTGCCACCTGCACGTCTATGGTTTAATTTCCAACATAAGCTGGACTCTATTTATTATTGACATCCGTAATTAAGAGAGCTCAGCTTTTGTTGGACATATTAGGATAGACCAAGGGGCCAAGACAAAGAAGAAAGAAGATAAAAATTATCATCGAAGCTAAGTTTTATCGGTCACGGTGTAGTCATTTTACTAATATTTTTTTTCGATATAACTAGGTACATTTTCATTTTACATTGAGGTCTTTTTGTACCTACCTACTCTTACGTTTTTGAACAGGTTCTTAGGCTCGTATTAATAAATGCATCTGAAAGATGAGATCGATCTTAAGATGCTGTTTTTGACGTTTATTAATACGAGCCTTAATATCCTATTCTGCTTCGTAACCGCAGCCTCATTATCTCAAACGCGACCAATACACCAGCACCGTGTCGTAACTCCAAACTCAACCATCAAAGCACAATTAGAACGTGTCCCGGGACCGTTTTGTCCCTCAGTCGTGTCTTGAATAATATCCATTACGAGCACATAAGCTTAACCCTTCATAAGATATTAACATCTAAGGCGCACTATTAACACGTAATCCTTCAGAGAAGAGGTGACCCAAGCTTTCATATGTTAATTTCTGAGTAGTGGAGCCAGGAGTCGGGTTTTAATGAGACAAGACTTTTTTGTGGTTCGTGAGGTCTAGTAGATGCGTACGCAAGCCCCGAGGCACCGCGTCCGAGACATACGTTATGTCATAACATAAGAGTGTGTGTGTGTGTGTGTGTGTGCGTGTGTGTGTGTGTGTGTTGTGACATAAGTTGTGTTGTGTTTTGTGTAGTTATGTATATATGTACGCATCTACGCGTTTAGATGTCAAAACTGAATGCTCGGGTGCCGCTCGCCAGGTGCCTCGCCCGAGCACTCATGTTATGACATATTTATATGAGTTTCGAAGTCAAAACCAGCAGCATGCGCTTGATGTAAACGCAGCCAATCACAAAGGCTATACTATTTTTTGCAACTTATCTTTGGGAAAGGTTGAAGAAAGGTCGTACAGATATAGCAGCTCAAAGCTTTCATAAGTCTACAACATCGTTTGTTTTTTTACTTTTCCCCAAAGCTGTCAGTTTAAAGTTAAGTTGCAAAAACTAGTATACCTTTTGTGAATTACCTTATACCTAAGGGCGGTGAGGCATGTTTGACGAGTAAAGTCTGGCGGGTAAGTATAAACACTTCGTTGGCCTTAACTTGCCCATTCACAAGTCTCCTTTGTCCGAACGCCCACATCTACAGGATGGTGACGACATAGTGACAATAAATTAAAATACGATCCCTGCTAGTCAATCACAACACATTAAAATTATAAAATTAGGTTTATATATCAAAGTCCAAAATTACAAATTTTCAAACAAATTAAATGCGTAAATAGTCTTAACGAAACCCAACATCCTTTGTAAACGTCTACCGACCTTATAGACTGACCTGTAAGTACAAGCGCGGCAACATCGCTTCGGTGTCGGTGATTTAGCGGTATTTTGTAGGCGTAAGGTTAAAATAGTCAAAATAAAAAAGCAATCCCGTGGCAATACCTTTGAATATAATTTAATAATATTTTATGTGCGTACTACTAATGTGATACCCAGTATGTGGTTTTAATTATTGTCATGATGTCGTCACCATCCTGTATATACCTAGTATTAGAAATAAAATATGAGATTAGAGACACTATATAAAGTAGTACCTACCTATGTGCTTAAAACATAAAATCCTACAACCTAAAATTATAATAGAAAGTAACAGACTCTGATTTTAAAAATGTCCTAGTTTTCTTACCTTAAGTCTTGTTCTATTACAACAAACTTGGCTACACTAATTCTAACCTAAAGCGGCGCATAATCTTCACTGAGATGATGCCATGAATGGATGGGAATGAATGACGATATTGCTTTATTCACCGGCGGCGGGGTTCGTAAGGATTTGACGTGTTAAGACATTTTGAGGCATTATTTTGTTTGGATGCAACTTTATTATAATAAACCTCTTTTAGATGTAGGCAGTTACCATTCAGCAGCGGTATGGGTTCGACCTACTAATGTGTCAACATGCCTTTATGCAACGTGTACAGGATGTCTCAAAAGTACGAAATAATACTTAGGGCTTTGGATGGGTAGGTAGTAGGTACCTATCGAGAATATAATTGGATAGTATAAAACAATGTGTACACTGGTTCCTACGCCATGTAATGTATTCTAAGGTCACAATACGGAAGTTGTCACAAATATTCCAAGACCTCTAACTCAGAAACTATTATTGTAGTTACATATAGTCTGTCTTTACTAGGCATCTACATATCAGAGACCGTGTATGTAGTTTCATTATTATTTCGTACTTTTGAGATACTCGGTATAAGTATCTATCGTGGTGATAAAAATAATGATCCAAATTCCAGCAAAATTTATAAGAAGGCAAGCAACATAACAAAAAACTCTTCTATATTTAAATTCATTAGTTGTCCACAATTACTTGGTAGGGTCATAGTATTATTCCACATTAATGTGGGTAAATAATGTATCAGTACTTTAAAAAGGACATCAAAATTGTACCTTCCATTAAACCGTTGTAATTTTTGTCCCAACACAACGGTGCCCATTTAAAGTACAATTTGTGAGCAGTACATGTAATTTATAATGCATAATCAAGCTAAAAGCTTGCAGCTGTGTCGGCCAAGTAGTGGACATCGCTTCCGAAGTTAAAACCCGTTGTAGTGGTGCTGTTAAAAGCAAACATTGATTAAGTAGGAAATTAAGTAGGTAGGTTAAGATGAGTTTTAGTCTCGTATTTTTCTCACCCCAGAATAACTTATCGACCGATTAATGAAACAAACTGACTGTCAAAAAAATATTTTTTGTATTCAATACTTTATAGAGAAACATAGAAAGTCCTGTATAAAGGACATTCATTTCTTTTTTAAGACGATACAAGAAAAAAATGAATTTTAGTTTCGGGGTGTGGCTAGCGTCGCGTGAGCTGCCGAAGGATATATCCCTCTCGCTTAGCTAGGACAGAACAGCTATGGAGTAGACTATAGTATAGTTATTTTTTGAAGGAACAATATTGTTTAATTCGTACAATTAAAATAATATGTCCCAGTGCACCTTTTAAAATAGATGAAATGGATGAAAATATTCAAATATATTTTTTTCGTTTTATATGGGATTTTTATGTCGAGTGTATTTGAAAAAAATAATTTTATTTCTATGTTGTTTTTATTGCTGAAGACAAAGTAAGTCAAAAGAAGACAAACGATACCTACAATATGCTGATAGATACGTATAACAATATTTCGATCGTATAATAGCCTATAACCAGCGGACGATCCAGACGCGTCCAACGATATCTCATTAGTCAAATTATTATGATAAAAATAGTTTGGACGTTATACGGGAGCAGATGAACATACATACATATCGGTCAAAATCATAACCCTCCGCCCACCGTAGTCGGGTAAAAATGTACATACTCTGTGTCAGTGACTGACTGCCGGATATGAGTATCTTTTTCATGTTTCGTAGGCAAAGGAATACTTTGGTACTTAACTTCGATGCCGATCATGAAGTCATCAGCGGTGTCATAATATTTATTTTTACCATATTTAATTTATTTTTTAATTTAATTTTCGCTTTTTATTAATTTTATTGATTTAACCATGCATTTATTTATTGTTTATCTTTTTATCTTTATTTTTTTATCTATCAAAATCACCCTTAGACTGGTTACCGCCACAAGAGGGCTGGCTCTTTCCTTGCTCAAAAAATTCGCTTGACAACAGGAACAGCTTGAATACAGGGAGGACATGCAGCCAGTATCCCACGCGGACGGTATTTGTTTAATTAGGGGTAGGTTTTTATTTTATTGTATTTTATTTTAATTTATGTTATATTATATTGTATTTTAATGATAAAACATGAAAAATAAAAAATATTTTTTTTTTTTTTTTAATTTAATTTTACTTTTATTTATTGTTTTATATTTATTGTGAAATTATAATAATTTTAATAATCAATATTGGACTATGTCTGAAACAAATACATTGAATTGAATAATTTAAATACAAAAATTATCACATTAACTCGTTAAATCACGGTTTACACCCGCTAGAACGAAAAAGATCCTAACATGGTAGGTAGGACCTGAGGGTTGGCCAGTTAATTACTTAAAATACACTATATTTATTTCAAGAAAACATTCATAAGATCTGAAGGCGTCGGACTCGCACATAAAGGGTTCCGTACCACCGTAGAATAAACACATCAAAAATATCAAGTTTGAGACTTGATATTTATTTTTAAATGTTATTATATTTTTAGTATTTGTTCTGCACCGGCAACAGAAATACACATTCAGTGAAAATTTCAACTCTCTACCTGTTACGGTTCGTGAGATACAGCCCGCGCTGACAGACGGACAGACAGACAGACGGACAGCGTAGGCCTAGTAATAGGGTCCCGTTAGCACCCTTTGGAACCCTAAAAAGTAGCCTATGTTCTCCGCCAAGACCCAGTCTATCTCCATACCAAAATTCATCAACATTGGTTCAGCGGTTTAGCCGTGAAAAGGTAACAGACAGAGTTACTTTCGTTTATAATATAATAGATTGAATAGGACGGACAAACATTTTCCTATCCATATCTGTAATGTTATTTTTTACGATAATTTATTGATGTATGATATATTTATTACTTGCCCATCCATACCTACAACAAACGCAATAAAGCGACTCCATTGTTTTGACAAGCAATGTATTCCCACTGTCGGCCGAAGACCATGCTGCAAGTATATAACAGTAAGCGAAATAGGGAGTTTTTACAGAAATGACACGAATAACTATGAAATGACAAGAGATGACACAAAATGACAAGAGATGACACAAAATGACAAGAGATGAAAAGAAATTACACAAGACAAGGAAAAGCAAACGAAAATCACGCTGCAGTGCAGGTCGTAGGTTCGATTCCTGCCCAGGACATGCATTTGTGTGCATGAACATGTCCGCATGTCCCGAGTCTAGGTGTAATTAAGTGTATATTTAGTTTGTATTTACAAACAAAAAGTAGTATATGTAGTAATATCAGTTATCTGGTTTCCATAGTACAAGCTCTGCTTAGTTTGGGATCAGGTAGTCATGTGTAAAAGAATTTCCAATGATATTTATTTATTTATCATAGGCGTCGGCGGACTGTAAATACTGTACTGTACCTGTAATGTGGCACGACCGTAATAATTTTTCGTAATATTTTTTAAAAAATCCTTCACAGGTCCGGCGTCGAACAAGTCCGAGCGGACACTGACAATACAAAGTTAGAGAGAGACATGGTTAGTTCAAGTACTTAAAATGTGAGATGGCGATATTGTGCGCGCGCTCGGAAATAAACAACGTAAGCGCCAAACCACATTTACTTGAATTAAAAAAAAACTACTTCATGAATTAAAATATGGTTGAAGGGTAGTTTAGATATCATTATTTGCTATGTTTTAGAAATAATTTCGTGATCTAAATCGTAAAAACATCGTGGTAGCAAGGAAAATTGTAAATAATTAGAGCTCATTTCATAATTTTTTTTTATCGAGAAAATTTCATCAAATCGTGATTTGGATTTAAAGATACTCAAGATAATATAGTCAAAAATCATACATCTAAATATAAGATTCCTAGTCCACATACTTACTTAAAGAAAAAGTAGAATAGAAAATCAACCAAATTTCGAACCCTCCTCTTAATTAGAAACAGTGGGTTTTTAAAATTAATATGCTTAAAAAAATCTCGTTAATTTGAAACAACGCAGCGGGGTCAGTAATTTTGTGGTTAACTTTAGATGTACCGTTAGCAGCTATGAAAAGAGGAGTTAATTATGATTAGCGCGGTCTTGTACCTCTAGGTTGTAGAGTATTCTCTTTGCGGGTGCTTGTCTGAATAATATACGAAGTTCTGAAGATATTACACGATTCAAAGTAAACGTGTTTGTGTAGATGTTCTAGAATTCAAGATGTTCAAATATTTTGTTATGTAAATAAAAATGTGATTGTTTGTAATAAAATATTTTGTTAATTTATAAGTACACACTCATGGATGGCCTTTAGATGTATTGACATTTTTAACCGACTTCAAAAAAGGAAGAGGTTCTATGTTCGGCTGTATGTATGTTTTTTTTTTTTTTTATGTATGTTCACCGATTTCTCCGGCATTTATGAACCGATTTGAAAAATTCTTTTGCAGTTCGGTAGATCGTAGCTCCAAGTTGGTCCCATAAAAAAATAATTCCTAGAATCAACCCCTAAGGGGGTAATTTTGGGGGGTGAAGGTCGTCTGAAAAAAAAACTTTTGTCCGATTGACTTGAAACTTAATATGTATATTTTGCATAACAAATAATGAAACTCATGTTTCAGGATTTTGGAAAAATCCCCCCCCCCCCAAAGGGGTAAAACGAGGTGTTGAAGTTTGTATGGAGAGTTACCGTTTATCTCTAACGTTTATGAACCAATTATTCTTTTTTAAAAACCGACTTCAAAAAAGGAGGAGGTTTCTCAATTCGACCGTATATTTTTATTTTATGTTTGTTCGCGGATAACTTCGTCGTTTATGAACCGATTTTGAAGATTATTTTTTTGTTGGAATGGAGATATCCCAGAAATGGTACCATGATAAGGAAACCAGGATCTGATGATGGCATCCCAGAGAAATCGAGGGGAACCTTCGAAAATCGTAGTGGCGACTAGTGCGTTTGTTAATTTTTTCATTAAGTATTTTAAAGCACTACTATTTTATGAAGGTCTGGAGTCGATCTGATGATGGAGCCGAAAGACAGTCGAGGGAACTCCTCAACGATTTACAGCAATTACCTGGTGTTTGGGCTTGATTAATTTGTATTGATGAGAACTTTACACCTAGATGGGTTGTGACTGTCATTAGGGGTCTGATGATGAAGACGAAGGACAGTCAAGGGAACCCCTCAACGTTTTACAGTAGCTACCTTGTGTTTGGACTTAATTCATTTCTATTGATGAGAGCTTTGCACCCATATGGTTTATAAGTGCCATTACAGGTCTGATGATGGAGACCATAGACAGTCGAGGGAATTCCTCAACGATTTACAGCAGTTACCTTTTGTTGGGCTTACTTCATACGGTTCAATATGCCGAAATGTTCATTGGGATGGCGCCACTATAAATCGTGAAATAAAATTATTTTTATAAAACAAAAAAAAAACCGACTTCAAATTATTTTTATAAAAAAAACAAACCGACTTCAAAAAAACCTGGATCACTAAACAGCCTGAAATAATATTTCTATTACCACCTCTGCCTAACCCTTCGGGAAAACCAGACGTAATGGTGTGTTATCGAGTATTTGGAGTCAGTGCCAATCTATCTTCTTACTTTTATAGTAGGTAGACTGGGCATACCAAGATTGGCACCGACTCCAAATACTCGATAACACACCATTACGTCTGGTTTTCCCGAAGGGTTAGGCAGAGGTGGTAATAGAAATATTATTTCAGGCTTTTTAGTGATCCAGGTTTTTTTGAAGTCGGTTTGTTTTTTTTATAAAAATAATTAAAGTGTTATTTGGTAGGTAACTAAGTCGTTGGTCCCGTACAAAAATCATTTCGGAAATCCACCCCCAAAGGGGGAAACTAGGGGTAGAAGTACGGTAGAAAAATATATTTGTGTCTGATTGACTTGAAACTTAGTATGTATACTCCATATAATAAATTAAGAAACTTTTGTTTTGGAATCTTGGAAAAGTCACCCCCCAAAGGGGTCATTTGGGGTGATAAAGTTTGCATGGCGCCACTAAAAATCATGAAATAAAATTATTTTTATAAAAAAATAAAAACCGACTTCAAAAAAACCTGGAGCACTAAAAAGCCTGAAATAATATTTCTATTACCACCACTGCCTACCCCTTCGGGAAAATCAGGCGTGATGATGTGTTATCAAGTATTTGGTCGGTGCCAATCTTGGTATGCCAAGTCTACCTACTATAAAAGTAAGAAGATAGATTGGCACCGACCAGTGTGCAGAGCAGTGGTGGTAATAGAAATATTATTTCAGGCTTTTTAATGCTCCAGGTTTTTTTGAAGTCGGTTTTTATTTTTTTATAAAAATAGTTTGCAATAATTTTCTTGTACAGATTTTTAAAATTGATTGATCGCTGTTTTTATTTGTAGGCCAATAATGTTATGCCAGTGACTGCAATAATGTCATGTGTGGAAGTTATTACGGGATGCTTATGACCAGAATGGATATTTTAAGTCGATATTTATAATTTCCTATGTCCAAATTGCAGAATAAATATGGTATTAGACTTACTACTCCACCAAGCCAACTAGACACCTGGGTATAAATATCAAATGATAATAAGTCAATGATTCTGCGGTCCTTCCACCACGTAGTGAGAGCTACTGCCCCAGGAGTACCCAGGCTCACTACTTTGTGAATGGACCGCGGAATCATTGACTTATTATCATTTGATATTTATACCCGAGCGTCTAGTTGACTTGGTAGTTATTTGCGTACAAGTATTAATCCACGATAACATTGGCCGGCTCATAAAATATTGGCGGTCCGTCAACACGCCGGTGGCATCGGCCATAATACCGAATAATCCCGCACAAACATCGACTCGTCCCCGCAAACGCATTGCGGGCGCGCGTCCTATGAAAAGCACATCGGGAACACATCACAAATGATGAAACTTTACGTGCAGTTAGAAATTTACAGAGACTCGAAATATAATTACATTGATTTTTTAAGTTTATATTTTAATTATTACAACACTTAGCTGATGAATGATACTGGAAGTATTTCGCTTGGCAATATTAAAAGAAGAACATATTTGTGGTGGTAGGTATACACCATGGACCAATTACTAAGGGGACTGGCCCTAAGCAACTCGGCCGAGTGGTCGGCCTAGTACTAATATCGACATAAAACGAAGCGAGTAGTCCAACTATTTACCGGTAGATAGAAACATGAAAATGAAAAAACAATGACTACGTTTTTTTTTCATACATATATCTAATAAGGGCACCTCTTTCTTTAATCTTTACTCTGTGGTATACTCACATATAGTACGTTTTTTTATACTTGTCCTATTTGGTAAGCAAAGATGGCGTCCAGCGGGCGATTGCGTAACTTTTTTGTAAATGTTTCAATTGGTTTCGTTCATCCTGTGTCAGTTATATACGAAACCAATTGAAACATTGACAAAAAGTTACGCAATCGCCCCGCTGGACGCCATCTTTGCTTACCAAATAGGACAAGTATAAAAAAACGTACTATAGGTATATACATGTAGGTACCTACTGTGGAATGACCATGAACATCATATCAGTATTTTATTGTTACAAAATGTTAAATACTTATAAAAACATTTAAATAAAATATTAAACCCATGTCATTGGTGTACCTACCTATCAGACCAGTTAACTTTTATTTAATTTTTATCTACATACCTTCCCGTGTGTTAATAGGTATACTGTTGGTGTGTCGTCTTGAAATAAATAAATAAATGTATAGAAAGTTATGTGGGACTTCCACTGGCATTACAATTCACTTATGTATATACTTTTGCAAAAAACTATTCTAAGCTAGCTAAAACTCTCTATAAGGAGGTAAATCATTCTTTGATCTTTGAAGTTAACAAAGTTGCCCGCGCATTTTAATATTCATTCTATAAATAAATCTCTGTATTCTGTTGCGTTTATTTCATTAGGTGTTCGTAGTTCCACGTCGGTGTCCATTATACAAAATGGAAGCGCAGGATTTCAAGTTCATTAGGCTCGCATCTCGTTAGTGCATAGTCGAGCGCTTTACCAATATTGGCCTTCTGGACAATGCTTTGGCCAAGCCATCATTTACATTCATAAGCTACTTTGTGCAATTGAATAGAATAACAATAACCAATTTAAATTCTTTACGTACTTTGTAAAATACATTGCAATTTGAAAAGTATCGATAAATAAAGTCCAAAGAAAATTAGTGAGGTTTATCTCTATATTGTTATAATAACTTTAAACTTTTAATATTATTTGTTTGGGTTTACATAAGATACGATCGTGAATGTACTTAAAGAGCTGGCTTTGGATTACAATTATTCGAAGAGAAAGCAGGAATAATTCAATAATTTGAGTGAGATATTTCCGATTCGTCGCACTAGCGTCTAACCTATCTTTAATACGATGCCGACACACGACTTTGGGAAAAGTCATTGTTACAAGTTGTATTAACAAGTAGTTTATTATTGGAATCAAGTTTAACCATCTCACGAGTTTAGGTCCAAATAGTCAAGTTGCTATCCGTGGTGCTCCCATCAGTTGTGATAGTCTAGTTTCTATGGCAATCAGACGATACTGTTATTTTTGTCTCCCGTTTTGCAACGGAGGGATGTAGATAATCTTATTCCGTCTTCTCTTATACTTTCTTTTGATAAATTCGTGCGGGTTCCAAGATGACTCAGCTTTTCACCGGGACTCGTCGAGGGTCAAACCTTGGCGTCATCGTTGGACACCATTGTCAATCCTGGCTTCCAGGAATAACAGCGGTGTGTGTGGCGGGTCTAGTCCAAAAATAAAAAGTAGGTTATTAACATTTAGTTCAAATTCAGATAAATCTCAGGGCCAGCTCAATTCTCAGATCAAAGTAAAAAGTCAGATCAGAAGATCAGATAAAGTTTATTCTCCAAACGAATTATAACTTTTGAGTTTTTGCCTAGGATATCTGTCGACAGACATTTCATTTATTAGATACTTATTTCTAGGGTCCACGGGCCAAAATACTGAAGCAAAGCTTAACTTAAAGTGACTTGTGTGGTCTGGCCAATTTGCGCGGACAATGATTTAACAGCAATTGTAATTAGTGTGGCGTGGAATTAATGCAATTATAATGGAACGGTGCGGCATTCCTGGCGGGCTGTTTGCGCTAATGTGTACTTATAGCCCTGTATTGTGTTTGTTTGATGTAATTGCTCAGGATAGGGTGAAAGGAAACATAGTGGGTAATTTAAACATACCACTAACATAAACAATTGGATCTCTGGCCCTATTACGTACGTAATATTTTAATTCAAATTATTTGGTACTGAAAGGTACTAGTTTAGTCCAGTTAGCCTCTCCAACAAAGCTAAATGCTTGGACTAGTACGTGGACACGTCATTACTTTATTGACCATAATGGGGATTGAACCCGAAACTTCTTGATTACGAAGACTCCTTAAACCACTAAATGATTTGCGTTCAAAAAGTACCAGGAGAAAATAAACAACAAGCGTCATGATAAGTAGGAACAAAACAAAACGCTTTCAATTTACGCAACATTTAAATATCCACTTGACGTTTTTATTCCCATCAAATGCTCCTTTAAATAAAACAGTATTCTTTTGTGGACATCTAATGAGAATCCCCGCGATGTTCACGGGCCAGAGGTCAAAGTGGCCTCAAGTAAGGAGCTTGAAACAATTTCAACAACGCTCGTTATCTCGCAAGAAATTGAACTTCCCAACATTGTCATCGTAATGAAATTCTTCGCGTGACGCCGCGATGCTAATCCTTAGTTAGTTTGCGTTTAAGTTAGACATTTTTAAGTAACAATACCTAATCCACTAAAGTGCCTCTCATAGGCTCATGAATTTACAGCTTACGTACACATCATAACCCAATGTAACCAAAGGTACTAAGTTTGAATCGTGCCTTATCATAAGTCTAATTTTGCGTAGCAATTCTAATATCATATTAAGGTCGATTTATTAGAAGCAGTAAATCTTCCAATCAAATGAAGATGCTTTTTCATTGTCAATAGTGCTACACAATTAATTGTTCCGTACCTTCTACCGACTGGCTACCAATTGAATCAAACTGTGTCAAATGCTTACACACTAACTCACTTGCAATACTACCAGCACATAAAATAAATATAACATAAAAACAGTCCTCTTTCTCTCGCTCTCTAACTTGCAGTATGTCAAAAATTTACTACAGAGAGATTTATACTGTGGCACTTTCTCGTGCAAAAGTTATCGTCGTATGAACTATCACTGAGGTAATGGGATATGATTGATGACCGCACCGATAGCGAAGGGGATGCTAAATTGATTTGCGAATCGATTCGTCATTTAATATTTGTTACCATTCGAACGTTAATTAAATACGAACAAATGACAGTCGGAATTACAATTACCAAAGGTTGTTCCATATTCATCCTACGATAACTCATCCTATTATTTGTTCTGTGGGTACTGAACGAATGAATCGTGTGTGGGAAGTATTATGTAGCTCCGGAAATAATCCGATACCTTTATTGCTCAAAGAAATCTCATTATTATAATTACACTGTATTAAGGAGCTTACAAGTCGTAATAATAATATATGTTCACTCAAGTTTTGAATATTAACGCCAGTTATTAGGGGGCCCGCCTCGTGCGAGATACGGCAAGACGAGGATTAAAATTAAAATAAATTGCTTTACACTTTAATTGTATTTAAGGATAATTTTCCGTGCTCCTGAATTCTAGAGTTGCTAGCTGATGGTATGAAGATGTGAAGAAATTGAGTGGTATGGACCTGCTATGTGCATGATTCGAATTTGACGGGCCCGTTAGCGTGGTTGGCGCGGAGGCGACTTTCACGCTGCAGGTCGTAGGTTCGATTCCTACCCGGGACATGCATTTGTGTGCATGAACATGTCTGTATGTCCGGAGTCTGGGTGTATATGTATATTAAGTATGTATTTACAAATAAAAAAGTAGTATATGTAGTAATATCAGTTATCTGGTTTCCATAGTACAAGCTCTGCTTAGTTTGGGATCAGGTAGCCGTGTGTAAAAAATGTCCCAGGATATTATTATTATTATTAATTTGTGTTTTTCTCAGCAAAGAGAAAAACAGAATCCTGATTTCAGCTTCGCAATAGATATTTGATGATGTAGCGTAGGTATTAATTTGTAAATCTACCTATACCTATCAGGGTTAGAAAAAACAAATTATTTCAAATAGCCAAATACTCATGGTCATATAGTTTTATTAAAGTATACCCTGACTATACCTATTTGATACAGCATTAAATGTGTAGCAGATTTTATTAATATTTTTAGATTGATGTTCGGTTTGCTTTGCATATGTTTTTAAAGGTGACTTCTTTGGGACTAGGGCACCTGTCAATATTACTCATTTCAGCCTAGATCTAGAAGTGGCCAACGAAGTTGCAAAGATTGGATCTTCGGCAAGTAAGACTAAAATGACTTGGGTGGGACATGCTACGGATTTTCAAATTTAGCGTTTTTTAATAATAATTTAAATCTAAATTCGTCGTTAATTTTTTGCACAAAGAATGCGGCTCCACTCGTTTCTGTTTCCATTCGGCATACTCTAAATTTCATTAGGCGTTTAACTCGAGCCACCGCCGTCGTGTAATTGCTCATTTTCCCCGTCATCTCCTGGAAAAAAAACTTCGCTGGTTAATTCTGTTGTGTTACTTAACTAACAGTTAAGTTAGTTACAATGGTATAGTGTAGGAATAGACTCCTGACAAAATGATGTATAAATTATTCAGCTTTTTGACCACTAGGCTAGACTACTTAGGTTATTGGTACATCCAAAATATTTAACACCAATAATCAATTTATAATGGCCTAACTAAATGCTTTGTAAATCGATTATATATTTTTAATGATTTTTGGGAAAGGGAAAGTGGGAACACGAAATAGATATTCAGATCCCAGAAAGTTAATGAGACGCACGATTTTAAAATTATTTATTTCTGCATAAAAACTATATCAAATAAAAACATCAAAGGTAGATTATAAAAAAAACTCATTACTTTAAAGCGATATCAATGAAGTGCGTCCTAGCTTTGCCGTAGCCGACAGGAATTGAATTAAAAAAAGTGCACTTGCAATTACGCCATTGAAATGCCCCTCTCACGTTTCAATCTTTTATAGCGGCCTCTATGAATCCGCATGGAGTGCAATATGAGATGAGAGGGCCAATAATGAAATATAAAAACAGAAATAAGCACTCCTTTCCCCCGGTATGGGCCGTCGAGTATTCTCCATTATTCCCATTCAGCGGGCTTGCTTTGACGAGTGTCCTTACCAAGCGTTTAAATAATTTCACTTTATTTTTGGTTAACGTCGAGAAATTTGGCGGGACTCATATTTATCTTGATTTCGAAATTCGGCGGTGAGATTTGTTCTTTATTTTTACGTTCGCGGTGGAATAATTTGGTGCGCAAATTCTTTCGTAGACTTTATGCTTATTTGCTCAGAGTTGTGGTTATTTTACCTCTATCTAGTTTATAGACATGTAAGTAATTAAACTGGTTCCTTCTAACGTGAGGATGGCGTTGATACACCCGTATTCATAAATATACTTTGTGGTCACACACACACAAAAGTTTTGTGAAATGTATAACTTTCTAGGTATAGGTAGTGTTGGCTTAGAAACACATCAAAATAGGTCCAAAATACTGAATAGAAACATTCCAAGAGGCATTCTACTCCCAGCTTGATGTTCATCAATCTAAACACGTACTAAAACGAACCAAACGACGTATTCATTCAATGTAGTCAACAAAGCACGCAATACACGCGAAACGCACAAAATAGAAAAGAAAAATGTCATCGCATCGCCCGTTGGAGCAAATAAAATTGTTTCCTGCAGTCCAAACATCTACAATGGCGGCAAAATAAAGTCTGAAAGAATACCTGACTTGTTCACTTCAGTGGTGAAACCAGGAGGCATTCAATTTTTAAAGGTTACAAAATTACAGTCTTGACGAATCTAATGTATAAGGAGAAGACAATATCCAAAACGATACAAATTTTGAAGGCCTTTTATTCGTGCCCACGTATACAAAGAGAAAAGAGCTGTACACTTTCCAAATTTTACTGCTGGCTGCAGTTTGCCTCCTATACCTTTGTAAAGCTCTATCTCATACTTCTGAATTTTCTCGCTATGGAATAGGCCTTATTACGGCTTCCCTTTCTGCCACGCACTGAAGACATTGCCTCTTGTATGTTCATGAAACATTACTCTAAATCAGGTCACATCAGACAAGAGTCCTTGAGGGTCCAGGGGGGAGTGACCATCCGCTCCTCTTGGGCGTGATACATGAGTGGCACCAATTCGTTGAGTTCGGAGATCCTGGAGCCCCTCCGATGTGTTAAAGGCACCAGGGAGGTTTTAATGGGTAAGAATCCCACATACCCTAGACCTCTCCAACAACATAAATTTCTGGGCATCTTTAGAATATTGATAAATAAATATAAATATATTTATTTCCTCACTGTGAATCAAAACAAGGCCATGTCCTTGATTAATCCACCAGCATTTCATGACGTAGCTTCAGAATTAAAGGCTTATATTTAAAACTTTCTGCATCCATTGTGGCCAGAACAAATCACCGAGCGGACTAGCTGCAAGTGATTGTTAGGCGCACATTAAACGACGCGTGCGAAATAGAACAAAACGCAACGTCTGTAGCCGACAGTGCGTGCCGTTATCGACATTCCATCCTCACAGAGACAGTTTTCAATCTACATTACAGTGCCTTTTTACTTTAGATTCCATTCTAAATAGTTTTAGATCGTCAATCGAACGTTTATCGAATTGAGGATGGTTTTCAGTTTGCAGTTTTTGTTCATGTTTCATGATAACGTGAAAACTTTTAAGAAGATTCAACAGCTAAGTATATAGATTCAGTAGGATTGTGGTCATCGAATTAGGCAGATACCTACATAATTGAAATTAATTCTTGATATAAAACTTAATAGCTAAGACTACGCATACATAATTTTGTGATATTTTTTATTCTAATTCTTATGAATTCTTATGAATAATCACTACTTCATAGTTTTTAATATCTTTGAATCACTCTATGTAACTTTACATTCACTTGTATTCATAATATCAATTCGATACTCAATCATAATTCGTAACGCCATACAAGTTAAGTTGTAACTCAAGAAATGACGACATTACTCACAGTTAGGCACACATTTGTGGTCCAAGTAGGAATGGCGGGGTTGAGTTAATAGCGAAATTAGTTCAAGTTACACAATGCCCCATGACGGAGGCCCGGGGTCCTTAACTTGAGGTTTAGTGCGTAATAATTATGGCCGTACCGGTTTGGATTAAACTCCCGTGTCAACGGAGTCTGGATTGACAAATTAGTGCTGAGATTGTTGGAGCGCTACGTAATCCTGGTTAGGTTTCATGCTTTTGATATTTACTTAAGGCGCTTTAATAGGGTTTAAACAATAACTTACGTCCTTACGTGCGAATTGAATAGGATACTTAATAAGTTTATACATGATGTAGTTTAACACGATCATATCTTTGTGTTTTTTTTTTAATTTTTGGAAGGTTCATAATTGGCGCATTCACAATCCCCGAGAAGCCATGCCCGAGCAATATGTTACTTATAACGGACGTACTATGTGGTCAGACGTCAAAACTGACTGCTTGCCCGCGCCACTCGGCACATGTAGACACGTGTAGTTCAAATTCAAACTACAAAAATTTCACTATGACCAAATTTTCTTTTATTTAAATGCGGTAGAGGGTATCTATACCTATAATATGAAAGAAAATAATTTAATTCGTCCGAATGCCATTCAAATTCTAAGGCCTTAATATTAAATCAGAATACCTAAGACCTTTGTCTTCGAATCTACAAAGCGGTTTCTATCGTCCGAGTCCGACATACCAATCATTCATCTAGGATATAAATCTTTTGCCGGTATTTGCCGACGGGAGGTCAAATTTGGGACTCCTGTTTTTGCGACCGGGTCAAGTGAGATGTTGCAAAAAAGATCCCGTCAAGATCTGATCGATAACAGACGACATTCGGTATACGACATTCTGTAGTTTTTTTTGGAAAATTGACTTAACTTTTTGCGTGATGAAGATAAAATTAGATTGCTTGCATCTAATATGTGGATCTCATAATTTCTTAAGATTTAACAAGGAGATCAGGAATTTCATACGGTATATGTTGGATCGTTGGAAACAAGACACCAAAATCTACCTTGGGAACGAGTTTATTATTTCCCTTTGCTAAGTGTAAAGAGTCGTTTGAAAATAAATTAAATCAACTTAACGTGTTCCTGTAACAATAGCCTTAACATAACTTTCCATGACAGAAACAAATTTGTAACTCAATCACCTAATTAGAATTTGTTTTGGAATAAGAGTGGAATTTACTTAATTAATAGGTCATTTTCGCGAAGTTTCGTACTCAAATTAAAACATCGTGACGAAAGCGCGATTGCTTAAAACAATTCAACATAGAGGTACTTTTGTTTTATGTTTAATGTCACGTGGCTACCAGAGGTGGTTAGGCCGTGACTATAAGTTCCGAGCAGCCGGACCAAGTAGACCATGTGGTCCGACGTCTTACTAAACTGTTTGCTCAGGCGCGCCGCCCAGCTCATGAAGACGTACCTTATGAAGAAATCATTAGAGAATCAAACAATAAATACATATAATTATAGGTAATGTAGCACTGCCCTTATTTTGTATAAATTGTTGCCCAAATATAAATTCAGTGCTTGAAACTTTGAAACAAAATTAAAGTCGCCCAACAACAGCACCACACAAAATGATCTTATTACCACTCATTAGTTCCCCGATACGTTGCTTTTCTGTTGTCTACTCAATTTAACGTCGGCAAGTTAGACCGGCGGCGGTGGCGAGGGGACGGTGGAACGTTCACTCAATTAGTTAATTTTGTTAAATATCCTTGATTGAGCAACGGTCGGCAATCAGCCATGCAAATTCCCTCCGTCATTTCCGAGACTGCCGAAATAGGATTTCGCTAAACGCAGTGTATTTAGCTGCGCGTTGTAATAAATTGTCCGTGCAGACCGAGCTCGTATAATGAATGAGCAGCGCAATTTTGTAATATTTGAATACTGTTCGTTCTATATTTCTGACCCAAGTTGGGAGAATATGTGTGGATTTTTCTGGAAAAAGTTCTGCACCAATTGCACCTAAAGAGTTTTGATCATTCTCCAAAATGCATGCTGACGTTACAGTGTCGAGAATGTGAGAGGCAGAGTATTTATTTTATTTTATTCGGAAAACATACAGTGATAATAAGATGTTATTAAATCTAAAAAGAGTCCATACACCATTTATAGTGAACACTCTCAGTATCTTTTGCACACCGTAGCGTAGTCACCACAAGCTGAAATGTTGTGTAGTAATAATTGTCTTCATACTGTATACTCAAGTTAATTTCGTCGAAAACATAATGCACAGGTTGAATAGCAGGTTGCTATGATGATATGTTGGATAACATTTTCTTAAACACATATTATAATATTGCTACCTGTTTAATTTCTAGTAACTTTTATCCAGTATCCTGCTTTGCAATGAAGGAAAGTGGGTACTTCCTGTTCCGGAATTTGATACGGAAATATGTAAACATTTCTAAGGCCGAACGACACGGATTATCGATTACGAAACAGATAATTACTTTTCTACCGAATTCGTAAAGACACATCGAAAATAATTTACTCGTTACGACCACCAGAGAGATGGCATTAAGTTTCGTTTGGATACCAACAGAATTAGCACCAATATAGTTTGTAGTTTACAAACTAGGAGCTCAAACAAAACAAACGTTTGTAGCCCCGTTCGTTAGCCGTGGAAGGGCCACATAGGTAGTTTTGGCACATAATCTGAAATGGTGCGGCATGTTAATAGCGTCCGCGGTGTGTACAAAGGTTAATTCCGTTGCGAATTCCGCACTGTGCGGGATATGTAACAAACAATTTTGTACCTAATGTAGGTACAGAATGTATTATATTTTGTGAAACTATGCTGTATACCACTTATCCCTAGGTATTATAAATGTGAAAGTTTAGATAGATGGTTGGATGGATGGATGTTTGTTACTCAATCACGCCAGAACGGCTGAAGGAATCTGAATGAAATTTGGCACAGATATAGATTATAGTCTGGAATAGCACATAGGTTACTTTTATCCCGGTAAAATGTATGGTTCCCGTGGGATTTTAAAGTTAACGCAGACGAAGTCGCGGGCGGAAGCTAGTAATAAATAAATAAATAAACGTCGCCAGACAACAACTGTATTGGCCCAAACTAAGCAAAGCCGTACTATGGCTGCTGCACAGTGGACTGAAATATCTAAGTTCAATATATTTTAAATTTCTTTTTACAATATGTTAAATCATTCAAATCATACCTACCCATTAGACACATCTTTCTATAGCCTGCTATCAATTTGCCACGGTCTGTAACGTCTATATCTAAACGAATATGATTTTAATTAACTTATCTCAATATTTATCTCAACGCTTTGTATGGCAGTACCTACTTATATCCTAGCTAGGTAGCTAGCTTAGTCAGGGTTATTTGCGTCATCGATTTTTTCGTGAGCACATTATTTCTCAGTCTTTATTAGTGAACAACAAGTTTTGTTGTAAAACAAAACCCGCCCGTTATAGGGGTTGTTTACAAGCTCGAGCACTGCAGGAGTCGGAGAGCATGTACGCCGGCTACCAAATGAGTGTATTGTAATTTCAACATGGAGACAGTAGAGTTCTGGTACAGTAGGTATACATAAACGAAATAGACCAGTGTGTGCTGGGTTTTAGATTTGTCTTGTTTAATTTCATGCATAAAGTAATACATCTGGATAAATCACATGTGGTACCAATGGTGTACAATAAAATGTTATCTATCTATTTATGTGGTTATTTGCTTTTGAAATAAGGTTGAGCACGATCAGAACTAATGTTGGCTTAGCAAAATAAAATAGCGACTATAATAAAATTGACTACATTTTAGTGTAACTATGTGTACGGAAAATAAGTACACCATTATAACCATAATCCTGATTTTTGGCACGTGTTTATAAGGCTTAACAGCTCGATTTAGTACATCTGCTTCAAATTTTGCAATGGAATTTTTAACCATTTTGCACCGATTATCACGAAACTTTGCACACGGATCCAGTCACGCGCTGTTAACAATTCAATTAATTCAATGGAATGCGGAGTTAGTTAATTATCTGAATTAATATTATTGTCAATGTAAATAGCTTCATAATCATAATTAATTTAATTAAATGTGTTTCCTATTTTAACATTTACACTCAGTTTCTAAATGAGATCTCTGCCTAAACTTCTTGTCTAATGAAGATGACAATAATAATCCATTTACAGTTGTTTCATGACTATTCAGTGCATAACTATTTGATATCTTTACTATTCAAAGCCTTCCAACAATATTTGCAAACAGAAATAGAACCTCCTACATATTGTAAGTTTAGATTGAATTTATATTTGGTAGTGAGGTAAAACACGGAACTCGTAATATAAACTTTGATAGACTAATTATATCTATGTATAGGTATCACTTACTCTGTGTCCCTAACCCTAATAATAATCTATAAATAATCTTCTTATGAACAAAAAATATTACTTGAGTATTTTCTGTTCAGTAGTTCTATTAATACTAAGCTCTTGAAAATAAATAGTCTATTCCTAGAAAAAAAAACGAACATCCATTGTGCCTCATGTAATAAGATTCGGCGATGACGAAGTATGAAAACCTAGACAATGCCTAGACTAGAACAAAATGTTGTAGGAGGCTATAGGCTGAAAATATGTCGACCGCCAAAAATTCCCGATATACCTAACTTATCATGAATTTTAACTACTAACTAAAGGTAATTTTTCAATTGGTTGGAAATTAGAATTTCAGGGCCATGGTCTCATGTAGGTACTCGAAAATTATGTCATCCATTTATCACTCCAAGATATACCCAGCATCTATTAATAGGCAGATGCCGTTGTAGATACAAACCCTTAACAGCCGCGTCCGAGCAATCAGACTTTATGTCTACGTGGTCAGACGTCAAAACTGATTGCTCAAGCGCGCCGCTCGGTACTCATAGACGCGTCTATAGACGTAATTATTTAGCCCCGTAACGACAAGACGATGAATTCACAATACCATGCAGCCACAATCGCTCCACGAGACCCCGGGCCCTTCACAAAGCTCTGCTAGTTATAACTCGGTCGTTATCGTCTCGGTGTTTCCGCAATTAATCCTATCTCGAAGATAAGGCTGTTTCAAGTTAAGGGCCAGTCGCTGGGGATCTAAGCAATCTTTACGGGTGACTTGTCAAAGCGAGAAAAGGGTCGGGCGCTCCAGAGACTTTCAACAATGCTTGTTATCTTAGAAGTAAGCCAAGAATTCACCTAATGATATCAATTTTGAAATAAATACGAGTTTCCGACGATGTTGGCAGATGACTCTTGGGAAGGAAAGCTTTTGTGGGTAAAGAACTACGAATCGAGATATTGTGTTGGTAAGGAAAATTATCAATTGATATGTACCGAGATGAAATCTCGGGAGAGGAAAAGGTTACTTTTATTTTTGTAAATTGTATGTAAAATTACTGTGTAAAATCACAGACTAGGCGGATATGGTACCATCGAACATCGCAATCACAAAAAATTGCTCCGCGCGCTACTAGGTACATGAAATGCAATACACACATATTTTTCTTTATTTCTTGAGTTAAATGACACCTATTAAATAGAGAAAAATGCATATTCATGCGTGTTAATCGGCAGAAAGTGAATAAATGATGAGCTGAATTGACAATACAGATGCGTTCAAGATAATGATCCGTAGGTACTATGTCCTTGGACTCCGTTTAGTAGGCCAAACTTTTTTGGACAGTCACATCTCCCTCTTACTTGGTAATATCATTGTGTAAAATAAATATCTGACAGTTATTGTTATTTAGAACAACGCTCATAAAATAAATATTAAGTACAATATTAAATTTTTTAATAAGGTTTAAAATTAATCTTCATTCAAGAAAATCCATAAGCTCCGCAAGATAAGTATTAGCTCGGTATTAAGGAAATGTTTATATAACAAGATTAAAACTTTCTCGTTTAGCCCACTGAATATACTTACCTACAGAGGAATCGCGTGAGAGAAATAAACACAACGTAACCAAAAGTTTATATGGGTGAGAAAGTCGAAACTTATTTGATTACGATCGTGTGATTGCTCGAACAAAGTGTGATTGACGTAAAGAAATTGCAATAAAGGTTTGACGACAACAGAATTGGCATCGTTGGTGCTAATTCTGTTTTTAAAATGCAGATTTGACTTAATTTAACGCAACTGACAATATTTTTGTCTTGCTTGTAATGCTTTTTTTTGCCGTGGTCCGTGGTTATTTATATGCCATCTTGTCCTAAAGTACCTAAACGGACCACGGATGTCCTCTACTCACGGATATTCATACTTTTTAGAGCGTGTTTTTCGTTAAATCTTTCATTGTTTTGTAAAAAGTCATAAAGCAAACATTTTTGATTATGATGTTAGTAATATAGTCCTGCAAGGCTGTTAGTGTTTTACCAGTAACCCTATATTCATTCATGATAATTCTAGACAAAAGAGAGCCCAAAAGTTAATACGGTCGTAGCGGAGTTCAATAAAACGATTCGTGTCCGTGACGGATGTCGACAGGGGTTGCGAACATTTGCTTTTATTTTGTCGTGGAACTCGTTTAGCACATGCCGACTGACAATCAATCTCAGTCAATATATGGGACAAAGGATCGTTGTTTCTGTACTGTAGGCCTAATGATTTTTTCTGGTGCGCTTTTTCACAAGTGTTGTATTTTCGAATTATGAAAGAATTTTTACATCCAATAGGTTTTGTTATTTAAATCTCGGAATCAAAATGTTTAGCTCACCAGATGTCGTTTGATTAGACTGGCCTGTCATACCTGTCATTTCACTTCACTGACGTGACTTCTGTCAGTGTCACTACAATGCCAACGCCAACGTGGCGTCGCTCTGTGTAATTTTTTGCCCTCATTGCCCCATTTGGTCTAGTGGTTTGAGAATAGGTCGCTCAGCCCACTGCATCGGGTGGTTGCGGGTGTTTTGGAAACCGCCTCTTCGCAATTTTGTGGTTATAAGTGTCACTGAGTGGGGTCCTTTGCCCTTGTATGGAACCCATTGTACAAGTGTTCCATAGTTTGGGACCATACCTTTGGGACATTACCTGAAGAAACGGAGTTATAAGAAAATGCGGTTATCTATATCTTATTTCTTTGAGATTTGTCCCCCATCATATCAGGCCGCGTGGAGCGTATAAAAACTTAATAAATTTAGGCCCCTATTTAATATTTAACTTAATAAAAAAACACTATTCGAAACCCTTACTAACAGTCACAAATTAATTAAGAAACCCCTGATACTAACCACAGTGGTAGCTTCATGACTACAAGTGATATTAAACAGCCCCCTATTAATTTATGCTCGCCGTCGGCTAATAAAGAACGAATGAATCCGACTCCCCTAAGAGTTACGGTGAAAATCAGCTCTGTCTGGCCAGCAAATTAAATTTCCTACACATTGATTTTCACCGGGCGTAATTACTTAATTTAGCGATTAGTTTACAGAGCCGTGCGCATGCGGGTGATTCTATCATTTCGTGCAAATCACATGTTCACCGAAAAATACACAAAACTACACGTTTTTAGGCTACCTAATTTTTTTTTTTAATTAGGCAAGTTAAAAAGGCGTAGCTGCCACCACATTTTGATTATTTAACAGGCTCTTAAGTATTAAAAAATAAATAAAGATATGCCTAAATCTCATTACCAACAGTGTCCTGATTTTGTTTTTTTTTGTTTGACAGGATATAACTAAATATTCTGATGCTTTACTATATATTTTTGTAGTAGTATGTTTAGAGTACACATTAAGCTATAAACTTATTTAAATTAATGTAGTATTTTATGGTTGTTACTTGTTCACGGTGAAAAAATATTTTCGTTAAAAAAATAATCTCACTACCATTCATTCAAATTTTTATTGTGAAAACAGCTTCTATATTCACGAACGGGCGAAATATTTGCCCGTACTCATTCCTCACCCCGAGCATGATGTTCCCGCAGTCGATCAACGAACATTAAGGGAGGCGAACGCGTGCAACTTTTTTTTAAGAGAATTTTCTAACTGGAGACTTTAAGCTGAGTTAATATTTTGATACATTACCATTCGCGCTTTTTACTGAAAATTATTTATTTTGTTAGATTATTATTAATGCTAACATAATAATTATCGAGTACAAATCGTTTTTAAATATTTAATACTTTGGTGTTGTAGTTATTAATGGAGTAAATCTAAAGAAAGTGCAGAAATATCATTACCGATCCTCTCATTACCAGTATTTACCATCCATTTTTTATGAAAATGGTAATGATCATACAATTATGGTGATGATCTTGTAATTATGGTAATGGATAAAAATGGGCCTCGGGGAATATAAATAAATTGTAAAAATAAAACTGCAGCTTAGATGTGGAAAAAATGGAGCGAAGAAAAAAATCAAGTTCTTTATTCAAAAAAAGGTTGCACGTCACGTCGCGTCTGTTTAAAAAAAGAAAATAAATAACTCCTTGCATTCAGGCGTTTGCGTTTCGCCAACATACCGCCCGACGTTGAAAGCTGCGCTTTCAACCCGAATCTGAAGTAACAGGCAGTGGGCAGATCCTCTTAAATGCTCTTCGTATGACTCCAGCAGTTGTCTGGATGTCAGCCACGCGAACGATTCCGTCAGAACCTGGATGGACCGCTACAACTCTGCCCAGTCTCCACTTGAGCGGCGGAAGGTTGTCCTCTTTGATGACGACCAAGGAATTTAATTTCAAGGCATCCTTGCAGGAACGCCACTTGGTCCTCTGCTGCAACTCTGCCACAAACTCTTTGCTCCAACGAGCCCAAAAATGTTGGCGGAGCTGTTCAATTCATTGAAAACGAGATAAGTGGCTCGTGGAAGAGTGCTGGTAATCAGGCTGTGGCAATGAAGTGACTGGACGGCCATGAAGAAAATGTCCCAGCGTCAGCGGCGTATAATCTGCAGGATCTGAAGACAACGGCGTCAGTGGACGAGAATTGAGTACTGCCTTGATTTGCGTTAGTGTGGTGAAAAGTTCTTCGAACGTTAGATTACAATTACCCAACACTCGATGAAAATGATATTTGGTTAACAACACCCGCCTCCCAGAGACCACCGAAGTGAGGAGTATACGCGGGGATAAAAAGGAATTTGATTCCATCATTAGCCAAACTTTCACCTAACGAGTCGCAATTGGCCTTTAAGAAGTTAGACAGGTCGTTATAAGCACGTACAAATGAAGTACCGTTGTCGGAATATATATTGACGGGTTTACCTATTCGCGAAATGAAGCGATATAAAACCAGTAGGAACCTATTACTAGTTAAGTCACCTACGAGTTCCAGATGGATAGCTTTAGTCGTAAAACAAATGAAAATGGCGATGTACACTTTTACTAGCCTACACCCGCGACCTTGGCGACTAGCGCACGAGATCGGGCCGGCATAATCAACGCCTACGGTTTCAAAGGGATAGCCACCTGGAACGAGACGCTGCTGTGGTAAATTCCCCATAATGGGAGTAACGACGTTTCCCTTCATCCGACGACACCGGACACATTGGTGATAGCAAGCCTTAGCTAGATTTCGACCGCCTATAGGCCAGTACGATTCCCTAATAGAAGCTAGTAATAGTTGAGGGATTGCGTACAACAACTTCTTATGTTCAAAATCGAACAACAATTTAGTGAAATTATGAGTGGACTGTAGTAAAATAGGGTGCTTTTTATTATAATGAAAATCTGAATTATCGAGACGTCCTCCTACTCTCATGATATTACTATCTAAATAAACATAAAATTTTAGAAGGGCGCTCTTTTTAGACAAGCTTTGCTTATAAATAAGTAATGTAATATTCTAAAAATAATTCACTTTGACTCAGTTCTTCCTGGGATATAATTTACTAATAAAGGAATGCTTCCTACAGGATTATATAAAGCGTAGAACATAAATATGCTATGCAACGAACTAGTCGTGAATATATGGAGCTCAATCTCCTTATAGAAATTATAAACTAAAATACGTGGAACCCAAAAATAATTTAACCGAGGCATCGATTTGGCAATAGAAGTCCAAATTGCATTGAGTTCTGGGTTCAGTGGTTTATACCTGTCACGAAAGTTTATTGAAATTAAAATCTTTATTTTTGGTCATGTGACCTAACACCTGATATACAGACATACAGTCATGATATAATTTACTAAAATCAGGTTTAGCCTTCAGTCTGGTTTAGTCTTCGTTCTAGTGGGTATAGACACTGTGTAACCCTAATAAATGAAACTCCTAGAACAGAAAGACTTTGTTTGAGTGGTAGCGAGTGTTCGCTACAAAATGTTCCTCACACGCTTTTTCCTCTGGCACATAATGAGAAGACTGTGAACTCACATCCTCCAGCTGCCAAAAACGAGTTCGATCCGTTCTAACGTTGGTTAGATCACCGTCGGAAGAGTGATGAACATTTGTTAAATTACATCTAATTGTACTAGATGGGAACTTATCGGACTGATAGGTGATAGGACCGGAGACTATCCATCCTAACCTTGTCTCACACAACACCGGCATTCCGTCTCCCAATCGTATTCGTTGCGACCCAAGCAAGTCCCAAAAAAGGTCAGCGCCAATTAATAAATCTACATCAGAGGGCTTGTAATAAGTGGGGTCGGCTAAACAAATATTGGACGGAATTTTAATACCAGATAGATTTAATTCGCTACTTGGTACATCGTTAGTAATTAATGGCAAAACAAAACAATGAAGTTTAGCATTAAAACTATTGCTCAATGACGTCATATTAACATGACAAGTTTTGCCTACGCGTGAAGTAACGTTATTAATGCCAATTATCGGCCTATCTATCTGATTAGTTGGTAAGCTTAACTGATTACATAATTTCTCCGTCATAAAGGACGACGTGCTACCGCTGTCGAGCACAGCGCGTGCAATATGCTCACGATCCTTATGATCACGCAGCTTGACGAGAGCTGTCGACAATAACACACCTGCGCCACGCTGAATAGCTTCGCCGCGAGTCGATGCTACGCTGGCAGACAAGGCCACATTCATTGTGTCCGCGGTGGGCGGCGAGGGTAAACACGATGATGGGGATGACGACGAGCTATCAGTCGACGCGGCCGTGTCATTACTTTTAGGTTCTGATACATGAACTAATGTATTATGCCTGCGCTTGCATAATTTGCAACCGGGCTTCCTACAATGGTTGGCATAATGACCTGTACGGAAACAGTTATAACACACCTTAAAACTAGGCAACAATTTAAAACGGGCGACATTACTTAATGCGAGAAACTGGGGACAATTATTTAAATTATGATCAGCTTTACATTTGGGACAAGACTTGGGGGCCCCTTCAGAGCTAGAATCGTCCGTGTTGTGTGTCGTCACCATAGACTTTACCTTAGGACCGGTTTTAGTAGCAGCAGATGCGATAGTATGAGATAACTCTATAGTTTCCAATAGATCAGCGCGATTACGCACGAATTGCATAAACACATCAAAAGTTATCGCACTGTCTTTGTCCATACGGGTTTTAAACTCCTCCCACTCACGGTACGTCCTTTGGTCTAGCTTGCGTGTAACAATGTAAATCAAAAGAGTGTCCCATTGCTTGACCGTCTCCCCTAATGATTGTAAAGCTCGTAAGTTTCTATTTAATAGGTCAATTAATCCCTTTAAAGCGACAGATGACTCCTTAGTAATAGCGTCAATATTAAATAAGGCTGAGACATGGTTCTGTACTAATACTCGCTTATTATCAAACCGATCGCCTAATAATTTCCACGCCACAGTGTAGTTGCTGGCTGAGAACTCGATCGATTGGATGACGATAGCAGCGGATCCTTCCAGCGACGCTCGCAAATAATGGAACTTATTAATTTTATCAATTCCATCATTGGAATGAATGAGGCTAGTGAAGGTGTCCCGAAATTCCAACCAATTGCTATAGGAACCATTAAACTTTGGCAGCTGTATCGTAGGTAACTTAACTGGTTTATGGTTATTACTGGCAACAGTACTTTTATCGCTAGAAGCTGACTTATACTTAACAGACTCATTATCCTTGTTATACTTACATACTAAGTCCTGTGACCTAGACAAGGCTTTATAATAAAGTGACTCAAAATCAGCTCTTTCCGAATACTGAATTGTAACATCGTCAACAATACATTCCAAGCGCAACTGTACCTCATCATACCGCTCGTACAACGACTCCATCCTACTCGTCCGAAGCTGCAGCTCCGATACATCGGAACTAGATAACGGCTTGTCACCGAGCGCGTCAAGGAACTTAATGAAAACTGTTAAACTGCCTTTGAAGCTCCCTCGCTTTTTAACTAATTCCTTCTCCTCGGTCATTCTGGAAGTCGAGTGTTGTCAACCTGGAAATGATACAGTGACAAATTTATACTAAAGTAAACCTTCTACGTACGTACTATGCACCTAGGTACTAGTTGTACAATAGAATCTTATAATTTAATCACCAGTAATGTACATATGTTAAACAATACAATATACCTAAATAAATCCTCGAGTACAATAATAAAAGTTCAAATTGAATAACGGTAAAAATTAGAATAATTGATTCATAAAATATCTAACACTGCCTAATGAAATTATTATTATGCAAATATACTAGTTCCGGTTCGAGTGTAAAACAACAATATAGTTAAAATATGTAGTCAAAAGCCTACTATACTGTATTAGTATGATTTTATACTAAATTGCTGATAAAATTGTACATAACAATGACACTCACAATTGAACCGGTTCTGGTTATAAATCAATGAAACATAACAATAATTAACAGGTAATATATGTACTAACCTTAATAACGGGATAATTACCACTATAAGTACTACCTGATTGAGTGTTGGGGGATGATATTATTTGACAATAAAACTTTACACCGTTGAACTTTGTACTCGTCCACGTTCCAAGCTGCCGGCGAACATCCAAGTCCAAGACGATTAAATATTGATGATCCGCAGTATTTAACTATGATTCCTCGAAGTTAATGGCTGATTCTTCAAAACAGTATCCGGCGAGACGGGCCATGGATAAAAATGGGCCTCGGGGAATATAAATAAATTGTAAAAATAAAACTGCAGCTTAGATGTGGAAAAAATGGAGCGAAGAAAAAAATCAAGTTCTTTATTCAAAAAAAGGTTGCACGTCACGTCGCGTCTGTTTAAAAAAAGAAAATAAATAACTCCTTGCATTCAGGCGTTTGCGTTTCGCCAACAGGTAATGATATAAAATTATGGTAGTGAGCTAAATATTGTCTACTTCTTTTATTGAACGAAACTGTTTGTCCAATCTAAAAGCAAAAGTGCGAATGTAGTGTGTGTTTTTTTTGTTTATCCTATATCCTTTTTGTACTATGACGTTCCTTATTGTCATGACAATAAGGGACGTCTTAGTACAAAAAGTCGCTGTAAGGTTAAAATAATACTACTTACTATAAGACGTGGTGGTTAGCTCCCAGATCTTGTAGTGTAGAAGATTGATTTTTGTTATGTTTTTATCCGTATATTAGCGGCACGTTACCAAGGCAGTTTTGACATGTGGGGGGGGGAAGTAAATGAACCTTATTATAGCGGAATAAGACTGGCCGTTTTAAAAAATATGAATGTCAATAAATGAATGCGAAAATGAATCTTATTCCGTTATTAAATATAATTTTGTTTATCGTCTAATCTGTATTACGTCAGTCTTTCATCAGTCTGAGTTCGTCTGTCCGTGGCTGTCTATCTGTACCAGTCTATACCAGTAAGGTGGTAGAGTCTGACCAGTAAGGTGGAGATCGGCATTCATTTTACCTTCGTTTCGTATGATGAGGGAGAGAGCTGGAAGCGCAACCCAGCCACCTCCCCGTCCCCTCCCACTAACCCCACACCCCTTCAGGTTGGAAACGTGCTACCAATGCCTATGGTTGCAAGCATCTATAGGGTACGGTAACTGCTTAACAACAGGTGGGCCGTACGCTTGCCTGGCGCCTTAGTTGTATAACAGAAGTTTGACTTTATTTGTCTGTGTGTATCAGTTTAGCTGTAAGTATCTGTCTGTCTGAATCGGTCTGTCTGTAATCTATCGGTAGGTGAGTATCTCTGTCTGTACCAGTCTATCTGTATCCGTCTATCTATATCTGTAGTTACTCACAGTATCACGACTGAGCGGTTGGACTCCAGAGCTCAATGTTTAAGTTTGTACTTGATACCCATGTTCCTTATTTAAAATGAGTGAGTGCTCCAGACTCACGGCTTAGGTAAGAGTCACTTCGCAACATCGTGCTTAAAAAGTTAGAGTCTGGAGTTTATCGTCTAAGTCAATAGTCAAAGCGTTTATGTTGTTTAGGCCTAGGAGGGCACTTATAAGGAGTCATTTTACATGTTTTCCTTAAATTCTAGCGCCGGATCGGAAACGCGACCTCGCCTGAGAAGTTTCTACTTGATACCCACATTGCTAATTCAAAGTTAGCAGGTCCTCCAGATTTATGTTTTAAGCAGGCAGTTACCCAGCAGCATCATTCCTGAGGGGTTGGAGTTCAGAGTTCAATGTCTATATTTCTATTACTACTTAATTCAAAATCAGCAGGTCCTCTCGACTTACTTCTTAGGTAGGTACCTTCCCTACGGCATTAGTACTGTGGAGATGAATTCCAGAGTTAACGTCTAAGATTCCGCGTGATACAAAGACCCGCTTAATGTTTTTTATACTTAATTAGGAATAAAAAAACTAAATTTCTTGAAGCAAGGAAGATATTAAATTTTGACATGTGGTGCAAGGCAGGTATTGTCTGATTTTAAGTATAGCGACATCTAGTTAAGAAAAACGAAACTTAAGCTTGTAGAACGCAGCAATAAAATATTTATTATTATTATTAAAATTAAGATTATCTATTTCAAATAGTGTCGGATCACACACAACGTAGGGCTCCGTAGGGCTCCGCTCTAAATAGACGTATTTCAATAACTAAAACTTATTTTTTGTTAGAATTTCAGTGTGGTCATAAAAATTTACAACCTATTATTTTAGAAAAAAATATCCTAGATGTTAAGTTGGACTATTAGTCATATCCATGCCAAATTTCATTGAAATCAATCCATTGGATTCGAAGTTCTGCGTGTTCGAATATTTAGGTAGTTTTTGAATGTTTTGTGGCAACTTTAAAGAAAAAAAAAATATGCTAGATGTTAAGTTAGACTATTAGTCATATCCATGCCAAATTTAATTGAAATTAATCCGGTGGATTCAAAGTTGTGCTCTTTCAAACATTTAGAATTTTTAAGTAGTTTTTTTAATTTTCTGTGGCAACCCTTTACTAATATAGGATAAGTAAAATGTTACTAACACAGTGGATCTTAAGTTGTCTAAATAAACAAATATATTATTATTATTATTATTATACATTTTCGAAAAAAAAAAGTATCCTAGATGTTAAGTTAGACTATTAGTCATATCCATGCCAAATTTCATTGAAATCCATCCGGTGGATTCGAAGTTGTGCTCTTTCGAAAATCTGAGCAAACATACAAACATACACACAGACAAAAATTCTAAAAATGATAAAAATGAATTCTGCTGGTCCATCTAAGTCCCCCCCACTATTTTTTTTCCAAATATTTCGAATGTACAGACGCGACCAATTTTACATTCTTATTATATGTATAGATAATAAGTTTCATCCTTTCCCCCTCCAATGTGTCAAAACTGCCATCATAACGTGCCGCTACTGTAGTAGGTACCTATCTTTAGTCGACGAATATGATTCAAATAACTATTAGCAATGGTACCTAAAATAACTTGATTACATTTGAACATCAATATAAAAACTTAATCTAAAAAAAAAAAATTTAAATCATCATTACTGGTATTAATTTTTCATTACCATTTAACAAATATCATTACCATATCACATTTATCATTACCATTTCCAGAAAAATTATCAGGTCCATATCTCCGCCAGTTTGGCGAAAAAAATTGTATTACTTAAATCAGTATGTCTATTTTTCATGTAGCTTTTCATTAAAAATAAGAAAAAAATAGGTGAAAAAAATTCTCTAAATTCTTCCAATTTGCACGAAATCATAGAATCACTCATGCAATGGGGGAAAGATTTATGGACTAATTTTATAAGGGAACTGCGTTCAGGTATCGAGTTATTCAATTATGTAGAGTGAGCTATGTAAAAGTGTCTAGTGGGAGAATTTGTGGTGGAAAGGTGAGCATCGATAGATTTAACTTTAAAGCTTTGGATTGATGACATCATCGCACGTCGCAATTCATGAAAGCAAGTGACCTGTCACATACATTGTTAATGGCCCATGACTTTGTCCAGCAGAGGACGTATTCCGAAAGATTAATGACCTAAATGATTTCAATTTTGAAAAAAATAGGGTTGAAATTAGAAAAAAATAAACTAGCAAGAACGGACAATTTTTGAACCTCCTAAAGATTGCATAAAATGGCAAAGCCATAGAATTTAAAATGTTTGTCGGTTTGTATCAATGTTATTGAAGTAATCATAATCCTTCGAGTTACAAGTCTGTCAGATCTGTCATCACCATGTTATTAATTGCAGCTTAAAAATATTGGATTTAATCGGAATTCGAATACAATTCATGTGGTGACTTTATTATTGGAAAAAACGTAAGATTGTAATTTCTTTACTGGTTTATAATAAATGCTGATATTATTCGAAAGACAGACGTTTTCCCAACGTGGCACTATTGACAACATACATGGGTGATGGGACATAGACAAGTTGCCAGTTGCCGTAAATGGATTAGGACTCCAAAATTCTGGCTAATATAAAGAATAAGGCTATTTTTTATAATGTAACTAAGCTGGCAAACAAGCGTACGGCCCGTCCGATGTCAAGCAGTTTCCATAGCCTGTAGATGCTTGCAATACGAAATGCATCATAACTCGCACGTTGCTGACCTAAAGTGAAGTTGGATAGAGTGAGGGAAAAATGGGGCGTTTGGGTTTGGGCTACTTGCATTCCTAAAGTTTAAAAAAACCGAAAATTATGCTCTATTCAGTAATAATTAAGTCAGTTAGGTACCAAGAAAAGGTGCAATTACTAAATAATTGCCGGCACTTTTGTGGTCAGTAAAAGCACTAAGTGCCAGGCGATAGGCTTAGTGCCACTTACTTCTAATTATACATTCATGCTGATCAAAGAACGGCGGTCTGAAAGCCTACAAATGGAAGCCAATTTTTTTATTAATTAGTTAAAAGGAACCTCTCGTGTGTGCCTGGCCGTAACGGCTAACAGTGCTTTTGAGGACCAAATGACCGGCCCTCGGGTTTTAAGAGCACTTCGCCTGACCCCTGCGATCAATATTACATGTACGAGTCTGTAATTACGTAATACGTAACCTCATAAAAGTGCTTGTAATTCACATTTCATTTTATAGGACGGTAGGTAGGTAGTTACTAGGATTTGGTTCGCGTGGCTCATCGCTTTGAGGCGCTCATAGCCAGCTGCAATCACGTATCGGTAAGCGATGGGAGGTTAAGCAACGCTTGGCAAGGTCATTCGAATCGGTGACCATTTAGTGGCATTTGAACTGAGCGTCCCCGTGCTTCGGAGTGCACGTAAAAGGTCGGTGCGGTTTTTGTCATTTAGGCAGCAGTCGTTAAGCCTTGGCATAGGCCTTCGGGCGGCTTGAACAACTCTGACACCAGGTTGGCCACTAACCATACGATAAGAAGAAGATCGATTTCTAAAATTTCCTAGGATTGTCAGAGATGAAAGTAAAGGATTTTTAGGTAGACGACCGCTCAGCACATTGGTTCGAGAGTTCGCAACTCGGTTCCCTGCATCAGGTGGTTTTGGGTTCAATTCCCGCCACTCCCGCTTGACTCTACGTTGTGGGGGCCTGATCTAATATTATGATTACATCTCGTTTCCTATGTAAAACACGTCACAAAACAACGATAACATTGTTAATTAAAACAATGTGCCTGAATACCGTTCTCAGCTAACACAATATCAATGAATTTTCCTACACCCGCTCGTCTAATAGGAGGAAGTTTATCAGTTCGAGGCACGTTTCGCCTGTTATAGAGAAGTTCATTAACGCACACTATTCAGATGGGAATTTATGCTTAGCGACAGATAATCACGTTAACTGCCGAATCGCTACGTGTCTGTGTTACGATAAAGCAGCACTTGAACTTTGGATGATATTAATACTAAGAATCTCGCTCTAGGTATGTTACACTTGGAACAAAATACCCTGCAAGATATGGGTCCAGCTGCTTACTCTTTTGGAAAATAGGAACACGATAATATATTTTAATGATTATTTTCTATTAACAGATCCATATTTTTCGGGTGCGCTTCATTCAATTGCTTAGATTGTAGGTATTTATATTGTAGATATCTATAAATTTAATGCATAAAACTTTACTTCAAATATGATGGCCTGCATATCGCCAATTGTCGCGAGATCACTATTTAACTAAATTCTATACATTTCCAAGTAATTCTCTCTTGCTCATACGTAGATACGTTTACGAGCTTGGAAATGATGGTAATAAACTAGTTAGTATTAGAATAGAGTCAGCACCAATACCGAACTATACAAAAAGATTTGAAGATAACGTCACGATAATCCAAATCTTAATAGTGTTGTACACACTCGGAAACCATCCCGGGGTTCATGAAAGGAATTTAATTTCCTTATCGAACCGTTCCCAACAATGGCGATGAGACAGAAAGGTCCCACTTGAATGCGAACATCTAAATGTAGAACATGACTACGCTCTGCACTTAAGATCGGTCGAATATACAAGATGCAATGTTCTCATTGTTTGAGATCCAACTGGGAAATTCTGTTAGGTATTGCACTTTTACGGGATTGAGTGATGTGACGCACGTATCTATTCTGTTACAGTTTATTTAAAAATATTTCATTGTGTATTCTCTTCCCAGTCGTTACCTAAATTCTGAGGATCGTGACGATTATCCCTCGAGATTAGGTAATAGTCAGTTCCTGTATACACGGCGACAAGGTTCACCACCTGTCACGTTGGGTTCTGACTATTTGGTGAAACGTGGGCTTTCAGTTGGCTTAATACCTCCACAATGTGGTGGTGTATGGCCACTCAAGCCTCTGACTACCCCCGAATGGGGACAAAAGTCGTGACTTAAATAAGTGACGATTATTATGTACTATCATTCTACTTCTGGAAGGCAATTTTCTTCCACTGACTTCTGTTGCCCGTGGCGTGTATCGCTTTGTGCAGTTGGAGTTGCGTAAAATCAGTGATCTGCGAGCTCGATCTAGCGGGAGGTTTGCCTCGAAATCTATTGTCCTCCACTTTTCCCGTCATAATAAGTTTTTTCAGGCGGTCGGAACTCCTTCGCGAGATATGCCCATAGAAAGGCAAGATGCGGACTCTGCACGTGGTTGAGTGGCGATCCTTAATGCGCGGCTCATCTAGGATGAACATGTTGGTACGCATTGCTGTCCATGTAATACGCAGAAGACGTCGCCAGCACCACATCTCAAATCAATCAATCAATTATAAATCATCAATGCTTCCAACGATTAAGTACTTAAGGTAGGAGTTCGTAACAAGCGGCAGACAGGACACGTCAGTCGGTCTTCATACAAATTGTGGTGATGACATGTGCCGCGAAGGCAGACGGCATTACAATTTCTATAAGGTCGACTGACGTCTGCCGCTTGTTACGAACTCCTACCTTTACAAATGGGCTAGCGGCAGTTGAAGTTGTTGACTTCGACACTTCAAGAGTGGGTACGCGGATATGCAGGTCTAGATTAATAGGACTTTTAAAATAGCATGATATCAAAATATTAACCGAATAAAGTTGTTGTGCACACATAAGCTACCAAATACTGATACATGCAGTATTATATTCACGCAATTTTAAACTAAAATTCCGCACAGTGGTGCAAAAGTTGAAAACACCTGAACAAACTGAGCCCGGAGTGAACGAGGGCGACGCATTGTGTTCCCGAAAACATCGGCCCATTGTGTTGGATGTAGGTCGACTGCATTTTAGCGTTAAACACGCTACACTCAGCTCAATGTTAGAGCGCATTTCTTAAAGCTCGTGAAATATTATTCGGTTAAGTTCCTCAGAAAAATGCAGTTACGGGTTTTTTTGCAGTTATGAAATATAGGTTGGATAACTTTATTTTCAGGCACATTTTTTTGATTAGCTGGGTATACTTTGTCAATATCAAAATATTTTTAGGCATTAAAAATGAGTAGCCTTTAATTTTAAGGCGCCCCAAAAGTTCAGACAAGTAGTAAAAGTAGCAGAGTAACGGGCTGAGCGACTCAAACGCTAGGTAGGTACTCCTATTATTCCGATGTGTTATCATGTCATTTTTGTATAGCGCAATAGGTACGTTCACAAATTGCCACAAGCCTCGAGCAGCGGCACCCGAGCAATCAGTTGATGACGTTATGTCTATGTGGTCAGATGTAAAAACTAATTGTTCGAGCGCGCGCGATGCTCGGCACTTGTGGGCCGCTATTGGGATTATACGGGCCGCCAAAAAAAGTAAAGTAGTTAGTCACACTGTGTTGTAGATGTTGTAGTGATGAGGGAATGTGTATACCTATTAATAATAATAATAATATCTTGGGACATTTTTTACACACGGCTACCTGATCCCAAACTAAGCAGAGCTTGTACTATGGAAACCAGATAACTGATATTACTACATATACTACTTTGTATAGGTAAATACATACTTAATATACATATACACCCAGACTCGGGACATACAGACATGTTCATGCACACAAATGCATGTCCCGGGTAAGAATCGAACCTACGACCTGCAGCGTGAAAGCCGCCATCACGCCAACCACGCCAACCGGGCCCGTCAAATTCACATTACACATTATTCACATTATCTAACATACCATAATAATTATTGTTACTGTATTATAACAGTTACTTACTGTATTAACATAATTATAAAATAGCTATCCAGTTTCTCTCCTTTTGCTAGATAACACAGAAACGTTGTTTTGTTCTAACCACAGAGCCAGACTTATCCCGAGGGCGCGCTCTGTAGTCTGGATCTATGTTTTTAATCTCGTAATTAGCTGCTCAGGACTCTGTAGGTACCTCGTTGTGTTGGTTTAGACGGTACAGTAATAATGACCTGTTCCACGCGAAAGGACGGATTAGATACCCTGTTTCTAAGTAATCTAGTGTTGGATTAAAGAAAGGGTTGGCTGGTTATCTTGAAACAATTATTTAAATCGGTAAGATATTTTTGGTGCGGTACTCCGGTATTAATATCGCTAGGTATTCTTAGGTAGTTCATAACAAAATCAATGTGAAAGTTAAAGTGTTGATATTAGGTACTTAAGAACCCCACGTATGCATTGACACAACAATTACCTAAACCTATGAATTTACACATTTTATATTGCTGCCACTATTATTAAATGGAACACTAAAACATAGACAACAATGAAAATTGGTGTACCGAATGGTTTTTACGAGTTTGGTTCTATAATAGGTATTGGATCAATTTTAAAATACGGCTTCAAATTACACTTTAGAAACTATAATGCTTTTTAGAAAACCGTGTTCTAATTTCAAAATAGTCCAGCTTACCACTGTAGCCAATAAAAGCGACGGGTATTTTAGTTTTGGTGTCTAATTGGCCGCCTGTTCGGCTTGCTCGCAGATAATTGGATTATCTTCCGAGTGTTCTGACGCCCGTATCCTCGTTCAGTGGTTAACTGATTGTCGGTGTCGAGCCGCGCCTGCGATGCCTCTATCTTTGTGAGTTTTGTCATAGATAGGTAATGTAATTGAGAATGTAATTTGCTTACTTCTTAGATTTCGAAAGCAAATAATAATGAAATTTTAGTAAAGGATGATCAATAAGATATTAGAATTAATTTGACAAGGGCTTCCGGACAAAATTTAAATACTTTTCAGTCTATAGGCGCTCATAGCCAGCTGCAATCACTGATCGGTAAGCGATCGAAGGTTAACGCTCGGCAAGGTCAGTCAAAAATGAGTGACTTATTAGACCCAGTGGCCAAAAAAGGAACTAAAATTTTCAATCCAGAAATGTTATATTTTGAAATCCGTGACATCGCAAGCGACTCAGATAAGCTTTTGAGACTTATTTTTTTATTGTCAATTTGATTATTTTTTTCGGTAAAATGTGGATGTAAAACACCTCCTTTGATTATATTATCATCGTGGTATCTCACAATCGTGATAGGTACCTAGTGTTTTTTAGCTTAAATATTAATTCAACACTTATCCCAATTTCCAAAGTAGGCGCTTTACAATTTTATCTACCCACGTATAAAAGCTCTCTCCATCTAACAGTAACTAGATGCCACCAGCACAAGACGTTCAAAGCTCCGCGAAGTACAGATTGTTTACTCAAGTAAATTGCTTTGTAAGGCTCGGGGCGGTTAAAAATGTTTCTATATCTGTCACAAGAGGGCTGAACATAATCATCTTACGTCGTCGTCGTTATTTATGGGACCCTGGTGTATGTACCTCGGTATTAAACGTCAACTGGAATATTTATTTCCTGATAAGGTTTTTCTTTTGGCAATGCTACCTCACCACATACTACAGTACATCATACAGTCAGTCATCGCGTCCCGGATTATTATAATTTTATGTTTGTTAGTGTTTCGTGCTCTTGTTGGACGACTATGATTTACAAGTAGTATTTATGTCATCATCATCTTCATAATTGTAGTTAAAACATTCAACCTGTTGTATTTATATATGTAGTTTAAATAAATATCGCCAGACACACACACCAACTGTATGGTCCCAAACTAAGCAAATCTTTTACTATTGGGTTCGTACAATGGACTGGAGGCGATTCCAGTGACACCCAGACCAGGAAAAATAACGAAAAGGCTGTTTCCAAAATTTGTCTCTGGCGGGAATCGAACCCGCAACCACATGACGCAGAGAGCCGAGCTGTCTATGCTCGAACCACTGCGAAAAACAGTCGTGAAACTATGCCTGAACTACGTTTTATTGTAAGTGCTTTCAGGTGGAAATTGAAATCGCGAAAGGACTAATTGATACGATTAGTTCTAATAATAAGTGATAATAATTTTCAAGGTGGTGGAGCCAAGCTGCAAATTGACTGCAGCTCATATACGGGCTGGCTCGACCTGGGTAGTACCACCCTCTCACGGAAGAGCAGCTATTACAGCTGCGTTTCGTACGAGAGAGTGAGAGAGCCGAAAGCCCAACACCCCCCTTCCCCTCCCTCCATTCCACTCCCCTTCAGGTCGGCAAAGTGCGAGCAATGCCTTTCGTATTGCAAGCATCTATAGGCTATGGTAACTGCTTAACATCAGGCTGGCATGGACGATTTAGCGATCTAATTCGACAATTTTTATCGTGCAGCGGGATTTTATCGCAATTGGGTGGACAGCTTAGAAGAGTATCATGTCCGATTTCTGGCCTAAATATAGCGACTATTCGAACCTAAAATCTTACGACAGGGTTTCAAAGATATTCTAGTCAGCTTGTAGACTTCTTTCTAAGTTTAACTAACAAGAACCTGTATATTTTTATATCTTTTGATGACAAAAATATGTATTGTATGCAAGGTGGCCAACAAACGTACAGCCCGCCTGATGTTAAGCAGTTATAGTAGCCTATATATGCCTGCCAAAGGCATCAATCACACGTTGCCGACCCACCTAAAACAAATATTATCTATAGGTACACTTCATAAAAACTGAAATTGGACTCTCCTTTTTTCTGGAAGGGTAAGTTATCTGAAACACTTATCTTTTTCGTTTCAAGTCGATCTAGTAGTAATACATTTTCAGGTAAGTATCTATTACTTTTACCCGTGTGTGCGTAACAATGATTTTCCATCTCAATAGACCCGATATTTAAGATGAAACCTTTTTCGATGCCTATTTATACAATGAATAAATATAAAAGACTGTTTCAAGACCTGGGGGCTTACCACAAGCTCTTATTGCGATTCAATTATAGGAACGTTTTAACGACGTTTTAATGACGTTTCTTATTGTCATGACAATAAGGTACGTCATTGCACAAAAAGTCGCTGAAACGTTAATACGTTCCTGTAATTGAATCGCAATAAGAGCTTGTGGTAAGCCCCCTGATCACCTATTTCGGGTTTACTGTTTAGGCAAGAAGGTGACCATAAACGTGCCTATTAACCTATATGAACACACTTTTAATGTCCCGTAGTTAAACTAGGAACAGTTTTCTCATGTCCGTCTATCTGTAATGTATATTACAACCATTTTATTCTGATATTTACTTCTTTGTAGACCTCTACTATCGATAATCTTCTTCCAACTCCTCCTATCCTTTCTTCTGATTAAATTCGTGCGGGTTCCAAGACAACTTAGCTTTTCCCCGGGACTCGTCGAGGGTCAAACGTTGGCGTCATCGTTGGACACCATTGTCGATCCTGGCTTACAGGAGTAACAGTGGTGGGAGTGTGTGGCGGGATAAGTCCCAAAAAATAAAATAAAAGACCTCTACTATATTTTATTGAATTTCACAACTGTATGTTTCTTTGCTCATTGCCGACAGATATGAGTGTTTTTTCATGTTTAGGTAACTTCGATAGAGTTCAGTCATCGGTTTCATAATTTAAAATTACAAACACATTATTTACTTAAAATACTTTATAGTTTTTAAAAAATAAAATATAATCTGAAGGTCAATAATTTTAGACAATGCGAATTATTATAATGTACTTACACATCGTAACCATATATTGCGTATCAATTGTGAAAATGATTGTGTGGTAATAATTATCTTATTGCACAAACATTTTAATCAAAACAACCCACAACGCATTTGTAGTAGGTAGGTATGTTTAAAATTATTAATTTCCTTTCATTAGGTATCAAAATTCCAATAATGTGCATTTCAACCACATAACGGGCAAGCTATTGGAATTGATTTTACATGAAAATATTAATTTGATTTTCAAACGAAAATTGTGATATAGGTACATCTAGATTAAGGCCTAGTTGCCTTAATAGGTTTGATTGTTTGATGAAAATTACTCATGTGTAAACATCACTAGGACTTCTTGTAATACATATAAAACTTTGTAACAAATAATTTCAGTTTCTTTTTTCATATTTCTCTTCTCTCTCTTTCTCTTCTTTACGAATTAATGTTAGAAAATCGTTGTTAAAATAGTATGATAAAAATAGATTGACATTAAAAAACATTGAAAAACTTATGGTCATTTATTTTAATTGTATAGAGACCTAATCAGGATGTACAAATTGTAACCGATGAAGATTAAAAATAAACAACAATAAATGATGTAATTTGCTCACTTAAACGTTTTTCATTTTAATATATTTTTTACGAAATGTTTTGAAATCCCAGTCCCATTTCCGGTAATTCCGGAAAAATGGCATGTCCATGTTATGACCACATGGCGCAAGTACGAAAAATCAATCTACCTACTCCGATCTCTGTTTATAACAGTTGATTTTAATTTATTTTTTCATATTCTGAGTTACGAATTTACGTTAAAAACATTGTAAAAAATACTATGATAAAAGGCTCTTCTACCGAGAGCATGATCTAAGTTTGCGATTGTTCTCGAAACTTGTTCACTCAGTTTATAATTAAACTCGGGTCAAGTCCTAGTTGACTTGCTAGTTGCGGGACGGGGAACTTTCTTCGTTTGTTTACAGCCCCTGCTTTGATTATGCTCTAAGTGGTCGGCGTATTGATAAATATTCAATTAGTGGATAAATCATATCAGCGAGTTGGGTGAACCACTTTAGGATGGGATTAAATATTTTGTAGAGTCTGAAAATCAACGACCGCGTGGCGCAGTGGTTTGAGCGTAGGCCGCTCGGCACAGTGCATTGGGTGGTTGTGGGTTCGATTCCCCTTAAACGGAAATTTCGGATATGGCCTAATTTCGTAATTTGCCCTGGTCTGGGTGTCTCTGGGATCGCCACCCCATTGGGTGTCGCTCCCAGTCTATTGTACGGTAGCCATATTAAAAGCTTTGCTTAGTTTGGGACCATACATTTAGTGTAATTGTCATGCGATATTATTATTAATGTAGGGTACATACCATACTCGTCAAAATATGACAGAGTCATATCGAACACCAGTTAAAAAAAAATGAATCTAATTCCAGAAGAATTAAAACCAAATTAAGTACCTATTCGTATTCTTGAATCTTCTTTCGATGCTTATCAGTAAAATATTGTTACCAATAAAATATTAGATGGTCGGTCGGTACCTCAAAATTACATAACAATAACCGCTCCCTCAATATAAACCAAATAAATCTCAATATAAAAATGATTTGTAGCTTATGTCCCAAATTCCACATTTTACTTTTTTTCGTGAAATATTAGGGTTGGACAGCTATGGACTTGGTATTGTTATTAAAAACACTGATCCACATTTAAAAATATGTATTTCGCGTTTCATGTGGAATACAAGCGGTATTTTATTTAAAAATATAGGTAGATACGTCGAAAATTGTACACACGAGCCAAAGCGGATGGCTCGTCGAAAACAGGGTGGTGAAATAGATTTTAATTTTAGATCCAGTTCATATGTCGTACGAATTGAAACGTAAAAGCCTTTCACTTTAGGAGCGCTTCCTTTGTTAGACTATATTCGTGTAGGATTTTAGCTACTTCAGTTTTGTAGGCAGATACTTCAGTTTGCGTTTGAAAAGCTACGCTCAAAGAGAAGAACACTTCTAAATATCGAAATTAGTACCTTGGTCTAGTGGCTTAAGCCGTTGGGCTCAAAATAACTGAGTGTCCTTTATTGCTCATTATAGTATAAATATTGCTTGCTTTTGAGACTAAAGTTGGTCTGCTAGTCTGGAAATATTATTTTGAATTAGTGAAGAATATTAAGCAAGTAACAAATTTTCCATGTTATGCGAAACAGATCATCATCATCATCTCAGCCAAAAGACGTCCACTGCTGGACATAGGCCTCCCCAAGGTTGGCCACAATGACCGGTCTTGAGCTTCCCGCATCCAGCGTATTCCCGCGACCTTCACCAGGTCGTTAGTCCACCTTGTGGGAGGCCTACCCACGCCTAGCGCACCGGTGCGCGACCGCCACTCGAGAACTCGGCACAACAGATCAATCTACCGTATTTCAGTAAAAAGTTATCCATTTGTAAGTACCTACTAAACTATGCGCAATGTGAAACATTATACTGCAGATGGATTGAACAGCTTTTACAGACCAGACTTAAGGCAAGGTTACATTTGAAAGGTTAACTGGTTCCTTACATCCGCAGTACAATAGTGTTAGATTACTTGTGGATGGAGTTAATAAATAGAGATACAACCGGTGTGAACTTAATGTGTTTTTTTAATAGCGACGTAATATCTGAGTGACAGATCAGTTACCTAATGACAGGTGACACATAAGGCTGTCTATAGCGATAAGGCGTTCTATACGCTAACACTCCCTCTAGAACGCAACCCCATTTCATTTGTACAAAATAAATGTTTCTCATAAACTGTACCTTTGGTCAAGATATCTGCAATCATTTTACAACCATCTATAAATGTGAATTTTACAAAGCATTTAGCAACATTGTCTCTAAGAAAGTGAAACTTTATATCTATGTGTTTAGTTTTAGGTTTATAACAATCTATTGAAGCTAAACGAATTGCACTCTGACTATCACTGAAGATGTTGAGGGGATCTTCTGTACACCGTCGTAGTTCACGCTGTAGCTGGCGCAGCCACAGAGCCTCCTGGGTAGCAGCAGCCATAGCCATGTATTCGGCCTCAGCCGTCGACAGGGCCACAGTAGGTTGTTTACATGTGCCCCATATGATGCCACCATTCTGAAAAATAAAAATATAACCCGTGCAGGACCGTCTATCATCTGGGTTACTGGCCCAGTCGGCATCACAGTAACCAGTAATGTTTTCAGAACCTTCTCTGGTATAACACAACTTCATGTTCTTGGTGCCTTGCAGGTAACGCATTACCCTTTTTGCAGTAGCCCAATGGCTTTTATTGGGCTTGTTACAATACTGACTTAGTTTGTTGATTGCAAAAGCAACATCAGGCCTTGTAGATTGTGCCAAATACAATAGGCATCCAACAGCTTCTCTGTAAGGCACTTCAGCGGCAAGAGCATTGTTTTCGTCTGTTACATCAAATTTTGCACCAACCTCTATAGGTGTTCTCACAGGCTTGCAGTCTGTCATACAGAAGCGATCTAATATTTCTTGAATATATTTCTGTTGATCTATCATTATCCATCCTTCCTTCCTGTTTCTTGTGACATTTAGGCCAATACACTGCTTCAATTCACCCAAGTCTTTCATATAGAACTTCTCTTGCAGTTTCTGTTTAATGTTTGATTTTAAATCATGATTGTTTGTGAATATAATAAGATCATCCACCCATACTGCAACATAAATCATACAGTTATTATCCACAAGAAAATAAATACATGGATCTATCCTTGACCTGGTCAGACCAATTTCTTTTAACACACTGTCAAGCTTGATATTCCACTGGCGGCTGGCTTGTTTTAGACCATAAAGAGATTTTTGTAGTAAACATACTTTTTCACCCTTCTCATATACCTGTGGTTGACGCATATATATTTCAGCATCTATATCACCCTGTAGGAAAGCTGTAATCGTGTCCATTTGATCAATATCTAAATCCAGTTTTGAAGCTAAAGCTATCAAATAACGTATGGAAGTATACCTGACCACCGGAGAGAAAACTTCTTGATAGTCTATTCCTTTGCGTTGTGCGTAACCTTTTACAACCAATCTTGCCTTGTATCTGATGATTTCTCCCTTCTCATTGGTCTTTGTTTTAAATATCCACATACAGGGGAGAGCCTTCTTACCTGGTGGTAAGTCAGTTAATGTCCATGTTTTGTTTTTTATTAATGAAGCATACTCTTCGTCCATAGCCTTTTTCCAGTCATTACTATGTTCAGATGATAAAGCATCTTTGACTGTCTGAGGATCTGTCAGATTCAAAGTTGGACAAAAATAACTACTTCCGGTATTGACATTTTGTTCATTTCTTTTACGTGGCCTGAGATTGTACGTATGTTGCAGAGGCGTACTTGGATTTGTATCTGGAACATAAAGATCTTCGGTATCAGTCTCATACTCACTGGATTCAACATCCTGAATTGTACTGATCTCGTTGTCTTTCAGTGTTTCTTCTGGCAGTGGCTGCGTTTCCTTCAACTCTTTATCATGCATAGATGAGGCAGTTTCTGGGCTGTCAAAATCACAGGGTACGTAAATTTTATTACTAACATTCTCCAGAAAAATAACCTCTCTACTTTTGGTGATTTTATAAGTCTTTGGATCTGCTAACCTGTAACCTTTTGAGGTCGGACAATAGCCTATAAATATCATCTCTTTAGACTTCACATCCCATTTTAATCTCTTTTGTTCAGGTATTTGTACCATTGCCTTGGAACCAAAAATTCTCATATTTGACAAATCTGGTTTATTTCCCGTCCACAATTCCAGAGGAGACCTGTAGTCTATTGACCTTGTAGGTGAACGATTGATAACATAAGCTGCAGTGGCTACTGCTTCTGCCCAAAATTGTTTAGGTAAGCTTGCATCAATCAACATGCACTTAGCCCGCTCTATTAGAGTCCTGTTCATTCGTTCAGCTACTCCATTCTGCTGAGGAGTGTATGGAGTGCTTGTCTGATGTTGTATTCCATGACAGTTCAAGTAGGTATCAAAGTATTTATTGCAATATTCTTTACCATTGTCGGTGCGCAAGATTTTGATTGCCTTACTTAGTTCCTTCTCTACTTTACTCTTATAATCTTTAAAAACTTCAAGGATATTGAGTTTGTCTTTTAGGAAATACACATGAACACACTTTGTATAATCATCTATAAAGGTAATAAAGTATTTCATACCTCCAAGAGATTGCATCTCCATAGGACCGCAAAGATCTGAATGAATTAGCTCTAGGGGTGCTGAAGTCCTCGAGTTGCTGTTGTGGAATGGCAGTTTGGACTGCTTGCCCTCCAGACAGGTTGTACAGGTTAATGGTGTTTTGGTAACCTTTTCTACTGTCACTCCTTCTGCGCAGTCTGTCAATCTATTCAGATCTGAAAAATTAAGATGTGCCATGCGTCTATGCCATAAGACAGCATCGTTCGACGCATTGGCGGCAGTAAGGTTAGCATTTACTTCCACTTGTGTATTTAATGGGTAAAGGTTATTAACACGCGTGGCTGAGCATATGTATTGCCCCTTATTATATATCTCACAACCTTTTTCACTGAAATTGACAGTACAACCATTCTTAACCATGGCACTTACAGATAGCAGATTGACAGCTAGTTTAGGTACATACAGAACGTCTCTCACCTGTACTTTATCCTTGTTGTTGCTCATTAATAAATTAACTTTTCCTGTACACTCAACAGACAGTGGAGTTTTACTAGCAACAGTGACAGTGGAAATTGGCGGTTCCATCCTGTCATATATCCAGTCCAATCTGTTGGTCATGTGCATTGAAGCCCCGGAATCAACATACCATTGATTGTCAACTTTATTATCTGAAACTGAGAAAGCCGCAACATATCCTTTTCCATCAGCTTTATTTTTGACCCTTTTCTCCTCTTGACACTGTTTTCCTAGATGGCCATACTTATTACAATTATAACATCTTGGCCCCTTGGTTTTGCCTTGAGTATTAGTCTTATTAAACTTGTTTTTGTTCGTGTAAAATGCGGTAGTATCTACGGGATTCTGAACTTCCTGCAGAAGTTTGGTCTTGATACTGTCTGCGCTTATTTTTATACCTGAACTTTCTATGCCCATGATCATCGGTTTATACAAATCTGGTAGGCCGGCTAACATGAGCGTTCCAAGCCACTCGTCATCGACGCTGAAACCGATGCTCCTTAATTTGTGGGCAGATGTCATTATTCGGTTCACATAATCTTCTACACTCCTCGATGCCTCCAATGATGTGGTAATGAGGTCCTTCAGCAAAGCGACTTTTCTCGTCAATCCATTGTCATCGAATGCTTTTGCGAGATTTTCCCACACTTCTTTGGCATTTTTCGCGCTTTGTACATGAACATAGTTGATAGGATCCAACAATAAAATTATTTTCGATTTTGCCTTCACAATTTTTGCTTCATCTTTTTCAGTGTCACTTATGCAGCCCCAGAGACCTTCATGTTGTAAATACGCTTCCAAAGCGAATTTCCAACTGGAATAATTATCCCGGCCAGACAATTTTTCAATGTGAAAAATGTTACCGGTGGACATTATGGCGGTCGATCGGATCTTGACAATGATTTGAAGATTTTTCCTTGTTACTTTTGTAGGCTATCGCTGCAAAACGGTGTTTTGAAAACCACGATTATGCTATCATGTTAGATTACTTGTGGATGGAGTTAATAAATAGAGATACAACCGGTGTGAACTTAATGTGTTTTTTTAATAGCGACGTAATATCTGAGTGACAGATCAGTTACCTAATGACAGGTGACACATAAGGCTGTCTATAGCGATAAGGCGTTCTATACGCTAACAAATAGCTATACAAGGGAATAGTTATTACACTGAAGTTAGTAACTTGTCAGACAACGGCCGATAACCTTCAGGGACTGGAAGTATGTGGGTTCGGAGCCATCCCGAGGGGCTGAACATCGGACTAGTGATGTACTGAAGTTACCCGACTTGTAATGTTAGAGGTTTTGTGGGAATTGGAGAGGTTTATGCATGTAACGTGAGATTGTATTAGATACTGTATTAAATATTGAAATGGAATTCTTCGAATGGATGAATACAACAATGTTGTTGATATTTGAATATCTTGCATCTTGGTAGGTTTGCCTATCTCTCGTAGTAGTCTTACGTTGTATAAGGCGACTACTTAATATTAGTGTTAAAAGGATCATAATTGCTTATTTGCTCTAGGCTTCCTATATGCAACTGCATTCGATTAGTAATTATCCCAATTGGCAATCAGTCTGATAAAAATGATAGTCCGAAAAATACTGAAAACGATTGAAAAAATGCGCCATGTAAGCGCCGTGTGATCTCAACTCCCCATACAGGATGTACTTATTAACATTTTCAGAGCTTAACTTTAGGGTGCGCAAAGCGATGCGTTTTGGCATTCCCATATCTACAGCTACCAACTCTTTATATTTATACATCCTTACATCAGAATTTCTCTATAGGCGTTCTATTATCTAAATTTACACTTTACCACGAACACATAGAGTCGATCTTTGCAGAACATAATTTAGTCTGTTAATCGTCAGGAAGTTGTTGAAATATTAATGGGTGCGTTATGCTCAATTTCCTGGCTTTCAACGAGTAGCGATCGGTGACTTTGTCCTCTAAAATGTTAATAGGAATACTTGGTTGAATTAGTTGATAGGTAATTAGCGGTTTAAATAGGGCGCGTTATTATTCTACTGGCGGTGAAGCTCCATTTTATAGATGAAGGAAATTCATTAGTGATGGGATAAATTATTTTTGTTTGGAACAGTTTGTTAGACTAGGGAAGCATGTAATATGAATTTTATTAAACGTAATTAATTTGTAGAGTTGTCATTATCTAGTAAAGTAGCGTAGGTAGGTACAGACAGACTGTAACTAAAGTAGAGTAGATGTAATTATTTTAACTGCTCGTTTCTTTTATTGAAAGGAAATAATAAAATGTAAAAAACAATGGTTCCCACTGTTATGAGCTGAAAATAAAATAGAAAAGAATTAACTTACCTTAACCTCACATTATTACAATGGAAGCATAATATATGTATATTTCAAGCAATAGGTACAATACACGTGCCGTTTATATTATATACTTACCTAATATAAATCATATTAGATTATTAAAATCTTTCCACGGGTACCGGTTCCGACTTTGAAAAGCTAAATTGCAAAGCTTGACCGTTCAACATCAAACAAAATTTTTCACCGTCGAATAATTTTAGTCGGCGTATTCGTTATTTTAAACGTGTTAGTCGGTCAGCCTCGCTTTTGTAGCCTCCAGAGCGCACACAAGTGCCGTGAGCGGACATCGACGCTTTTGAAAAATTACATTTATTAAATTTTCCACCGTCATTCGACTGGCATCCGTTGATTATTCCAATTTTTCGCATCGACCGTTCCCGTTAATTGTTTTCCCACTCGATCCAATTCTCTCTTCAGTTAGCTTTACAATTTCAAAGTGTCATTTGATTCGTGATGGATTTCGGAAGTTTTTTGGCAATTTCACGGTTCGCGGCGATCCCCGATTGGTTCCGTTTTGTTTCAACATACATGAATCGGTAGGGACTGGCGACAACCTAGTTTTATACGATTGTCCGTACCAAATTTATTGGCACGCGATTGAAAGTAAAAAGTGTAATAGGTACCTATAGCCGATGTTTGGCAATGTGTTTAGGAAATAAGCGACTGTAGCCTAGGGGTGAACAGGTTGGGCTAGCAATCAGAATGTCCCAGGTTCGATCCCCGGTGGGGCATGCACCAATGGATGAATTTTCATGTGCATAATTTACAGTTCGCTGACGGTGAGGGAAAACATCGTGAGGAAACCTACCTATCCCTCGGGATTAGGTAATAGTCAGTTCCTGTATACACGGCGGCAAGGCTCACCACCTGTCACGTTGGGTTCTGACTATCTGGTGAAACGTGGGCTTTGAGTTGGTTAATACTTCCTCAATGTGGTGGCGTATGGCCACTCAAGCCTCTGACTACCCCCGAATGGGGATAAAAGTCGTGACGTTACATTTCAGGAAATAAGTGATGATGGGGAAGACTAAATACAGATACATATTATATAAATTACAGTAACTATCGAATGCCCTTGATTAAAAAGAAGGTTTAATTATTGATCACATACCTAATTATTGTTACCATTCGCCTTATCAGCCGATCTCTACGTAATTAACAAAACAAATACTATATTTAACAAAGTTATTATCGTAAAAACGTCGCGATAAATAATAAACTGTTATTTTAAATGTCCTACATTTCACCGCGAAATGTCTCAATTTATAAAACGCGGTCGTGGCAAAAGCGAAATGTCTATTTATTAACCAAAGCGTGACAAAAGTCGTAAATGTGAAATGGTTACTTAAATCACAACAATGACCACGCCTACGCCGCCCGAAATTATATTTTCATGTAAAATAATGTTCATGTCAAGTTATTTTTTACTACCATAACCAATTACGATAAGAGTCCTTAACATTTTTATTAGCGCTATTCTTTTTCAGATAAATAGAACTCCAAAAAGATTTACTATTTAATTCATCGGGAGACATGTGGATAAATAAGTGTTATTTCTCTACGCAAATTGAGAACCTTTTATCCAATAATAAATGCGCTACTTTAATAGAAATCGCTTGTAAAAAATATTGTGTTCGGCGAGGTATGTGCTTTTTTTAAGTCTAGACATTCATGATTACACCTCTAGAAGTTTGCGTCGAAAGCTCTCGAGATTCCACCACAATCGTGCAGTTCCGAACAATGCCACAATTCCCGTATCGATAACTGCAACCGTATCGATTTCTCTGCTGGTATCGATACCACCATTCCTCTAAATGTCACTGTTTGCATACGAATGAGATGTCAATAAACATCGAATGGTATAGGATTTATACGATGCTGTGTGTATTTAATCGATCGATTGCTATTTGAAATTCTAATTAACCAGCTACGTAATGTGTAACTTCACTTTAGAAAATTAATACTGATGCCACTGATAGGTATGAATGAAAAAGAGATATGAACAAATGTGAAGTTATTTTGAAGTGAATAGTTAGGTGAAATTTAGTATAAACGGATACGATTTCTGCAAAATGAGATCTTTATTTCCTTGCTTTTATTACGATGTAAGTACGGGAAGCTTAGAAAGACTTGGGGACGAGGATTTAACACGCAAGAAATTGTATCATCTACTAAGGTCAAATTCTAAAAATTATAAGAAACGAAGCGAATTGGAGGCTATTGTAAATTCTTCTATTATTATTTTGGCCGGCTTAGTCCTTTTTGGTGAATATTTCAGTTCGTAACTATTATCGTATCGTACTTTATAACTATTATTAAAAAGTTTCGATTCGAAAACTGTTTTATTCACAAAAATAAAAGAACATCATATTTTTGCACGTATCCTCTAAACTCAATTTCTAATGCTATGGTGTTGCTCGTAACCCCATGGTACAAGACCAGTAACGGGCTCTCCCAAAACCATTACCATACGTAATTCATGGCTGTATCGCCATTTAATTCTATACTAATAAGTCCCGATACTGTAAACCACATCAAAGGTCCGAATTAGCATGAACCGGCACGTCTGAGGATAATAAAGCGGTAGTGGTAGTCTGCTAGAGCACCTTAGGGGCTAATTTCGCTTAGCGTGTAATGATTATGAGTCTGGCGCGAGGCCTGCGAAGGACCGCAATATGCAAATGATTTTCGCCTCTAGCGTTGTAGTGTCCGACGCTTCTGTACAAGTATTATTATAAAAAAAATAGCTTCAGTAATCTTTGCATAGAATTTAATAGTAGCTACGAAGTAATAATACCTAAGCGCCCGGCGTAATTAGAATCCAATTATGAAGGATACTTTTTATTCGTTTTAATAACTTATAATAGTATTTTCATTCTGTGAAAACCCTTTTTCGCTGAAACTTAATTATCTACCTAACTTGATATTTTATGTTTAATTTTGTGTGCTGTTTTTTTTGCTTTCAGTACCTACCCGTCCCTTCGTACGCATGGACCAGCGAAGTACCCAGTAGAGGGTGGTGAGATGGCGACAGTTTTGTGGGAAAGAGGTGGCTAGAAATTGCCGTGGGACCTAGACAAGTGGATTCATCTACACGCGTTTCTACAAATTGTTAAGCTTCAATGTATGGGGATCTTCTTCTTCTTATCGTAATAGTATGGTCAATGGCCAACTTGGTGTCAGAGTTGTTCAAGCCGTTCGAAGGCCTCTGACAAGGTTAACGACTGCTGCCTAGATGACAACAACTGGAATATACTTTTTACGTGCCCTCCGAAGCACGGAGACGCTCAGTTTAAATGCCACTAAATGGTCACCCATCTCTGACTGACCTCACCAAGTGTTGCTTAACCTTTGATCGTTTCCTGTTCCAGATTGCAGCTGGCTTTGAGCGCCTGTATGGGGATAAATAACTCACGTGATCTACTTCTTGACGTATAATATAATTTCCATTGTAGACGAATTCACTTGTCTATGCCCTCTGGATAGAGTGGTGTGGAAAAAAAGGGAGAGGCCTTTACCCAAGGTTAAGAAAGCCCCATAGGTTAAGAAAACAGTACTTACCAACTTCTTAAGTTGTTAAGTTCTCATCTAAGAAGAATTAAGTTAGTATTGTTTTTCACGTCTTCCTGTGTAATAAAAGGATGGATGGAGTAGACAGCAGATTAAAAAGTTATCTTTAACTGAGACTTCCAAACAAAGCCTAACTGACATCCTAATAACTAATCGTAAATCTTCAATAACTGTTCCTAAGAATCAGATTACCGAACAAAGAACAGATTTATGTTCAACGTTAAATATACCTTTTAGAAAGATTAACTACAACTGGAATGCTCCATTTGGACGATTAAGCTTTTGTTAATAAGCATTCTGCAGAGACAACAAAGGGGTGACAAATAATTCGTTTATTTTCCCTCTAAAGATGGGATGATCATTCAAGGCGACGGTAATCGTGAAGTCCTTGAGTTATTGGACACTTTCGTTGGTGATATCGCGTGATATTTTAGTATTCTTGGGTCTGATTACGATGTAAATTGTAGTGATTATCTAAAGATTGATCTACTACTACATTAAAATGTAACTTTTTTACTTTGCACATCTGACATCTACATCCTTTTGTTGCCCATATCCTATATGCTCTAAATGTTTATTTTTTAAACCGACTTCAAAAAGGAGGAGGTTTCTCAATTCGACCGTATATTTTTTTTTTTTTTTTTTGTGTGTTCGTGGATAACTTCGTCGTTTATGAACCGATTTTGATGATTATTTTTTCGTTGGAAAGGAGATTTTCCGGGGGTGGTACCATGATAAGGAAACCAGGATCTGATGATGGCATCCCAGAGAAATCGAGGGGAATCTTATAAAATCGTAGGGGCGACTAGTGCGTTTGTAATTTTTTTCATTAAGTATTTTAAAGCACTACTATTTTATGAAGGTCTGGAGTCGATCTGATGATGGAGTCGAAAGACAGTCGAGGGAACTCCTCAACGATTTACAGCAATTACCTGGTGTTTGGGCTTGATTAATTTGTATTGATGAGAACTTTACAGCTAGATGGGTTGTGACTGTCATTATGGGTCTGATGATGAAGACGAGGGACAGTCAAGGGAACTCCTCAACGTTTTACAGTAGCTACCTTGTGTTTGGGCTTGATTAATTAGTATTAATGATAACTTTTCACCTAGATGGGTTGTGACTGTCATTAGGGGACTGATGATGAAGACGAGGGACAGTCAAGGGAACTCCTCAACGTTTTACAGTAGCTACCTTGTGTTTGGGGTTGATTAATTAGTATTGATGAGAACTTTACACCTAGATGGGTTGTGACTGTCATTAGGGGACTGATGATGAAGACGAGGGACAGTCAAGGGAACTCCTCAACGTTTTACAGTAGCTACCTTGTGTTTGGGCTTGATTAATTAGTATTGATGAGAACTTTACACCTAGATGGGTTGTGACTGTCATTAGGGGTCTGATGATGGAGTCAAAAGACAGTCGAGAGAACTCCTCAACGATTTACAGCAATTACCTGGTGTTTGGGCTTGATTAATTTGTATTGGAGAGAACTTTGCACCCATATGGGTTATAAGTGCCATTACAGGTCTAATGATGGAGACCATAGACAGTCGAGGGAATTCCTCAAAGATTTACAGCAGTTACCTTTTGTTGGGCTTACTTCATAGGTTCAATATGCCAAAATGTTCATTGGTATGGCGCCACTAAAAATCGTGAAATAAAAATATTTTTATAAAAAAAACAAACCGACTTCAAAAAAACCTGGATCACTAAAAAGCCTGAAATAATATTTCTATTACCACCTCTGCCTACCCCTTTGGGAAAACCAGACGTGATGGTGTGTTATCGAGTATTTGGAGTCGGTGCCAATCTTGGTATGCCAAGTATACCTACTATAAAAGTAAGAAGATAGATTGGCACCGACCCCAAATACTCGATAACACACCATCACGTCTGGTTTCCCCAAAGGGGTAGGCAGAGGTGGTAATAGAAATATTATTTCAGGCTTTTTAGTGATCCAGGTTTTTTTGAAGTCGGTTTTTTTTTTTTTATAATTATTATCTTATTTCGTCCCGCTGGGAAAAGGCTCTGTTATCGTTTTGCAGGCCTACCGCGGTGGCACTCTCCGTCTTCCGGAACCCACTTGGTCGAAATTTTGTCCACAAATCCGGGTTCATTCTGTCTGGACCCACCCATCCCCACTTGAGTTTGGCGTTCTTATAGCCCACATCCATTATGTTGGTGCAACGTGTTGTGTTACTTTATATGTCCTTTTACACCTAAAATACTCCACTCCATCCATTGCCCTCTAGCTTTTCTTTTCAGTTTGCATAACTTATAAGAAGTGTTGTTAAAAATAATTTAGTCAAGTTTATAGTAAACAGCCTTAAGGTGATACAAAGGTTCAACTGGGTGGGTCTAAGTAAATGGTTTGATGAAGCAGCTGGCTTATGTGCAATATAAAGTATACAACATTAAACCTCATATGGTCGGGAATAAAATGGCTTAGCCGATTTACTTTAAATGTTACCAGATTTTGTAGAAATCGATTTCAAAATGTGAAATTGTCTACCTTAATCGTAAATGTTCTCCATAGCAACTGAACAGATTTACGTGAAACCTATACCAGAAAAATTGTCAAGACTTGTCTAAGAATCCGTGGATCCAAGATTTAATATTAGTCATTTTATTTAAAAAATAATCAATAATAACCTTAAATATGCGACAAACGTCATGGGTCATCATGACTTGGACTGCAAAATGTTCGTCGCAGATCCGCGATGGCGGCCTCCAAAGCTGGACGTGCGCGCAAATTTTTGCGTGAAATTCGTAAAAAAATTACGTCTTCTTAGCATTTTATGAATTAAATCAAGTTTTAAATAGTTTAAATATAATATTGAACATAATTTTTAGGATATTATATGATTACAAATATTTTTAAATTAATATTTATGTCAGTGACGCGTTTTCTTGTCATCATAGATTATGAATAATATAGAATGATGAATAGGTATATGATTAAAAAGCATAATCGTCCTCTAAAAACCGCTTACCTACTTTCTAATCTTATTGTCTTGCCTAACAACAACAACAGGTTGGGCTAACAATTAGAAGGTCCCAGGTTCGATCCCCGGTGGGGCATGCACCAATGGATGAATTTTCATCTATGTGCATAATTTACAGTTCGCTGACGGTGAGGGAAAACATCGTGAGGAAACCTACCTATCCATCAGGATTAGGTAATAGTCAGTTCCTGTATACACGGCGACAAGGTTCACCACCTGTCACGTTGGGTTCTGACTATCTGGTGAAACGTGGGCTTTGAGTTGGTTACTCCCTCCACAATGTGGTGGTGTATGGCCACTCACGCCTCTGACTACCCCCGAATGGGGATAAAAGTCGTGACGTTACATTTCATTTTTTCATATTTTTTGTCTTGCCTATGATATCTTTTCATACCACTGAGTTGCTAGACAAACTTGTTTTTTTTTGGCGGGAAGTGGCGAAGTGCAACATTGAAAATCTATATTATTATAGGTAGGTACTTGACACTGGCTATATGCGACAAGAAAAGCCAAGACAAAAAAACATGCGTACGGCCCGCCTGATGTTAAGCGTGTTTCAGTTGATGTTATTCATACTACTTAATATTAGTAATACGAAATTATTTTTGTTTGCTTATTTTTAAGTTGGACTAACCACCGTTTGGTGGGGTAGTACCACCCTCTCATAGAAGATCGGCGTAAAGCAGCTATTACAGCTGCGTTTCGTACGATGAGTGAGAGAGCCGTAAGCCCAAACCCCCCCCCCCCTTCTCCCCTACCCCTTCCCTTCAGGTCGGCAATGTTTACTATATGTTTAGTTTTATTGAGCATCAGGATTAAGTTGGGAGACCGGAGTTCAATGCTCTACATTACTAAACCATACATCAAATAAACATCACAGCTTCTTAGGGATGGGTCCAAATTTAATAAGTCGCTAAATTTGCAGTGCTAAATTTATTTAGTGTCATCACCTGTTAAATATTTTTTTAGAAATGTAACGTCACCACTTTTATCCCCATTCGGGGGTAGTCAGAGGCTTGAGTGGATATACACCACCCCATTGTAGAGGTATTAACCAACTCAAAGCCCACGTTTATACAGGTGAATTTTTCAAGTGTGCGTGGATGGCGAAACTATAAGGAATATCGAAAGGTACTCAAAGAAGTCTCCGGGGCCGATTTTGGTGAAAACTAAAACTGCAACATTGGATTTTTGAAAAAAACTAAATTCCTAGCCAGGAATCGAACTAGTTGATTTGGAACTAGTTGAAAAAAACCACTTACTATATTATTACACCATTCGATAGTGTCGCTGATAAGGAACGAATTCTGGGAAGTAATGACATACGGCAAACTTAAAAAAACTGTGTTTTTTAATAAACTGCTGCATATTTTCAAGTTGACTGTAATAAGTCATACGTACATTACCTTTACCTTGTTCGAAATTATGCTCAATATTTTTATTTATTTACCTTCGCAGCGCAGTCATCTTCATAACATTATGTTCTAATTACAAATTTTCAATCATTTTTGAACAATTAATCAGTTTAGGTTTAATAGTTAGGTAACTTAAGAGAAATAAAATACTATTTTGTTTAAAATTAGCTCTTTCCTTAAGTTTACCGTAAAAACAATATTCGTAGCCAGGAATCAAACTAGTTGATTTAGAATAAAAAACCAAATACCGTATTATTACACCATTCGATAGTGTCACTGAATAGAAACGAATTTTGAGAAGTAATTACAACTTCTCAAAATTCGCATGTGTGTGTGCATAATTTACAGTTCGCTGACGGCGAGAGAAAACATCGTGAGGGAACCTACCTATCCCTCGGGATTAGGTAATAGTCAGTTCCTGTATACACGGCGACAAGATTCACCACCTGTCACGTTGGGTTCTGACTATACAGGGTGAATTTTTCAAGTGAGCGTGGATGGCCAAATCCGAAACTATGAGTGATATCGAAAAGTACTCAAAAAAATCTCGGGGCTGATTTTGATGAAAACTAAAACTGCATCATTGGATTTTTGAAAAAACAATAGTCGTAGCCAGGAATCAAACTAGTTGATTAAGAATAAAAAACCACATACTGTATTATTACAGCATTCGATAGTGTCGCTGATAAGAAACGAATTTTGAGAAGTAATTACAATTTTCATCAAAATCAGCCCCGAGATTCTTTTGAGTACTTTTTGATATCACTCATAGTTTCGGATTTGGCCATCCACGCACACTTGAAAAATTCACCCTGTATAGTCAGAACCCAACGTGACAGGTGGTGAATCTTGTCGCCGTGTATACAGGAACTGACTATTACCTAATCCCGAGGGATAGGTAGGTTTCCTCACGATGTTTTCTCTCGCCGTCAGCGAACTGTAAATTATGCACATAGATGAAAATTCATCCATTAGTGCATGCCCCAACAGGGATCGAGCCTGGGACCTTTTGATTGTTAGCCCAACCTGTTCACCACAGTCGCTTGCAGTGCAATTGTTATCCCGAGATTCGAGTCTTCATGATTTTCCCTGTTTTCGGAACAATACACACTTAGGTGTTGTAATTATTATGTAATTGTTCCGAAAACTAGCAAAGTGGAAGCTCGAAGAACCCCAGCGAGACAGTGGAGCACATCTTGCTTCATTGCCCTGTATTTGCACGCCAAAGATATGATGCACACACAAACATAATAAAATTTGTACGGAACCCTCAGAGCACGAGTCCTACTTGCACTTGTCCGGTTTTAATTTGTAATGAGTAGCCCAAATACAAATTTTCATATCTCTAGCTTCAGAAAAATTGGGACGCCTATACAAACTTGCACCCCCTATTTTACACCGTTAGCTGTGAAATGATCAAAAACGCTGAAATTACTATTCTTAGTTAATAAGAAGCCTAAATACAAATTTTCTTGTGCCTAGCTTTAGAAAAATTTGAACCCCCATATAAACTTCCACCCCTTATTTTACCCTCTTGGGGGTAGAATTTTCAAAAGCGCTGAAATTACTATTTTGTATTTGTAAATTTTCATGTTTCTAACTTCAGAAATGAGGGAATTCCATACAAACTTCCACCCCTTATTTTACCCCCTTAGGGTAAGAATTTTCCAAAATCCTTCCTTTGCTCTTCTTTTACGCTATGAAAGGTACTTACTGTCCAAATTTCATGTTTGTATCACCAGCGGTTTGAGCTGTGCACGTTTTGACGGACGGACAGATAGACAGACGGACAAAAAGTGATTCTATAAGGGTTCCGTTTTTTCCTTCTGAGGTACGGAACCCTAAAAACTCACAAAACGAGGCGTTTTGTGGAGCAAGTATTTTATTTTTAATTATACCATATATTATTATTATCATGGAGCTGCTCCAGACCCATGGCTCTGGCTTAAAAATCTTGACCTTACATGAAAATTAGTATTTCGGCTACTCAGCCTACAAATACAAATATTCATGTCTAAAGCTTCAGAAAAACTGGGACTATCCATAGATACTTTCTCCCCTTAATTGTTGAATTCTCAAAAATCCTTCCTGTGGTCTTCTTCTACGCTATAAAAAGTTACAATTTCATGTTTCTAACCCAAGCGGTTTAGGCTGTGCACGTTTTGACAGACGGACAGATAGACTGACGGGCAAAACAGTGATCCTATGAGGGTTGCATGCATGCCCGGCATGCGTTGCATTGCCACTCCATCCGTCCGTCATCCTCCATCAATCCATCAGTCAAATAAGGGGTAACCTTTTCCAAAAATGTGCGCGTACTAGGTCGCAGGCACAGCTAGTAACTAATAAGGATTAGTACTAATTTTATTTCAGTTATTACCCGATGTTGTCAACAATTTTTCTTGTTTTCAGTTATTTAGAATTTTAAGTTGTTTTAATTTTACTTATTTTGTCCTATAATATTAAACATTTAAATTATGTACTAGTCTTTTTTTAAGTAGTACTACCTATTACCCAGTGCTGGGCAAAATTAAATTTCAGAACAATTAAAAATTAACAGTTAGTGAGCTTTTATTTACAATATCAACAAAATAACAATAAAAAAGATTACAAAGAAAAAATAACCTACCTATTAATAAAAATGTAGTACTTAAATTGTACTTAAGATTTAGTGAAAATTTTCCTTTACGAAGTTACCCTTATACGACTAAATAAAAGTAGGCAAGATACGAATTTAGTATATGAGTCACTTCTGTTTTTGATTTATCATGTCGTCTTTTTGATGTATCGTGGCGTATCGAAAATTCTAAATTCAAAAAATTCAACTCGCGGTCCTTCGACATTGTTTGAGCAAAAAGCGGTCAACCTCGAGCTGTCAGTTGCAATGGTTCCAGCCTTAAATCAACTCAAATTTCTGAGAAACTTGGCGCAACTCATTTCTTATTAATATCCAGTGTATTTATGTTTCACGTGCACACTACAGAAGTGCAATATCCACACATTATAAAAGTTTTTCAACTTTAAAATGCACCATTTGCTCGGAGCTCTCGTCGACTTTTTAATCTGTTGATCAAACAGTCGGCGGCCGACGACAAATTTATTCTTGCACACAAAGACCTTAATCGCCATGTTTGCTTTTGAGATTCGCTTCTTTTAAAACATGAGATTATTTCGCTAAATATATGCAAAGATAGCAACAGTGCTATTTTGAAACGAAAAACTCATATTACAGGTGAGAATCCACGAGTGAAATGATAAAATGTACCTATGAGTTGACTGAGGCACTGCTGGTGCCATCAAATATATGCCTGAAAATCTGAACACAATTAATAAACATGAAAAATAAAAACAATTAATTAAAAATTATTAAGCTATAAAGGTGTGTTATAACAAAGAAGTTAAACACGTTTTTAACACGTGTATAGTACCTACCTACACACACATTTTTGTAGCAACACCTTAAAATAATAGTACCTATAGAATAGTGCTACGTATCAATCTTAAAAATGAAATAAATTCCCCTTCATTACCATCACTTAACGCCTTCCAATCTGTTATCGCCCTCAAATAAAAAAGTGTCAAAATAAAAAAAGCCCCTCACAATAGGTGCCAAATTATGATTTGTTTGTGAATCTTTGTTACCGTTCCCGCTGTCAGGTGTGTCATGTATTCCCATCCTGGCATCCTGCCAAGGCATTGTTATTTAAATGAGTTCAAAACCGCAACATATGCTTTCAAAAATGTACCTGTACCTGTAGAGAAATTAACCTGAATTTAAATGGCCCGCAACTTGCAATTTGGAACTTTTGACCGCTTGTTTGCATAACCCTTTATTGTGTGTTTTGTTGGACTAATAGCCGAATTGTTGGTTTGACAGTTGGTAAAGAACTAAAGATGTAGTATCCCATTATTCAGGGCATAATAAAATAAGTATAATTTTAAATGACACTTTATTCATCATCTCAGCCGAAAGACGTCCACTGCTGGACATAGGCCTCCCCCAAGGTTCGCCACAATGACCGGTCTTGCGCTGCCCGCATCCAGCGGATTCCCGCGACTTTCACCAGGTCGTCGGTCCACCTTGTGGGAGGCCTACCCACGCTACGCTTTCCGGTGCGCGACCGCCACTCGAGAACTTTTCGGCCCCATCGGCCATCCGTTCTACGAGCAATGTGCCTTGCCCACTGGCACTTGAGTCTGGCAATCCTACGGGCTATGTCGGCTACCTTGGTCCTTCTGCGTATCTCCTCATTTCTGAGTTGATCTCGCAGGGAAACTCCGAGCATAGTCCTCTCCATTGCCCTTTGGGTGACCACTTTATTGCAGATAATATCTGCAATAAAGTGGTAAGTGCATAAGTAAGTGCATCTAAATCGAGTAATAGGTAGTAATTTTGGAAAATGTAAAGTCTTAGGTAATGCGAACAATAGGTAAATATTTTTCTTTTATGAAGTACTTGTTAAGAAAAGGAAAATGATTGTATACGATGTTAATATTTTTTCAAAACTAATCCACCTCATTTGCAGTTGCGCAACTGGTTGCCAAATTATTATACTTAATAAGCCCAAGGGTCAGCGTGCAAATTATGGAGCATTAAGCAAATTCGGTCAAATTAGCGCCGCTGCGACCAATAATAGCGAGCGAATGCGGACTGCGGATCTCGCCTCAGGCATAGGATCGTTACACGCGTCCGATTTCCGCATTCGATTTTCAAAATTAGTTTTGAATGTACGCATGGAATGTGCATATCACGCTACATGCGTTAGTTTTCACCAGCCAAATGGGAAATGACGACTAATTTTCGGGCTTTGAATATCGGTTTTAGATAATTATTGACACATCTCCGGACTGCAGTTGAAGTTATGTTATACCTTTTTGTATTCATCTTGCAAAAATAATATCCGGATATCAATAACCATTATCGTGTCCGGCTGAAATAGTTTATCTTTGAAAATCGTTACAGGTGTCGATAAAATTCGCACCGAAACGAATGTATGTAGCCGTCCTTACACTCGGCAGCAGTTGCAAAACTACAAAAACGAGTTTTATTTACATAATTCCAAATTGCTCCCATAACCTTTGTGTTCTTGAGGGAATTAGAAGTAATGGGTCTTTCAGCCATCATTGTGTACTTTATGGTCACGTCTCCGGTAACAAAGTTGCGTTTTATGGAACATGCAATATTGGTTTATAGTTATTTAAATTTTATATCGAATAACGTCGTCGTAAAATTTGCGGTAGCTGAAATGTGAAATTGTACAGCGGTTAAATTTAATTCAATAATTCGATAGATAAATGAACGTATGACAGGTACCTATCTAGAAATGTTGTATTTAAAAAAATAACTGTAAATGCTGCGTCTACATCAGGCGCAAGCCGCGCCCGAGCACTCAGTTTTGACGTTGAATCAATGTCATAATATGAAAGCTCGGGCAAGACGTGCGAGACGTATGGGCTCTAAGTCACTTAGCCAGTGCCAGTGAGCTGCTATAGTGATCGACACTCTGATTGTTCGGCCGACTGGCTGATCGGCCTCTGATTGGTCAGTCAGAATCAACCGACCAATCAGAGGGTCGATCATTATAGCAAAACGCCGCAGTGGCGCTACAATGGCTATGCGACTTAGGGCCCTGGTCGCACCAAAACATAAATCAATATTGTGTCCCATATTAAAATTTATTCGGTTCGCATTTCTCGCCGATTCCTAGAGGGGCGACACGACACGTGACGCGAAATGAAACAAAACAACTGTCGCCACACGAGTATTGACGTTCCGTTGGCAACTTTGACTAATGACGGTGACGTTTGACAGTTGGCGCCAGATGGGCGCTGACAAAAATAGAAGATACTTTTATTAGCTGTTAAAATATTACATTTCTTATTTGTGCGCCACACCTCACACGTCCATATGTTAATGGCTTGATCTATGATGCTTCTCTATTACCTACTAGGAGCTATGTATGTTTATCTCAATTATTTTATAGACGAAATATTTATCGAATATAGTGAGTAAGCTTTGCTCTGACCAAATCTTAGTCAGTAAAAATGCTAAACTCACCTTTTCCCAGTAAACAAGAAGTACCTCTTAATTACATCGAGTATATGACGACGCATCACTGAAAATTTTTAAATTACGGGTTGATAGCAGACATCGCTATACAAAAGCTCTAAATCCCTGAAAATCCTCATGCGGTTTTCAGCAAAGCCTTGTAGCTCGCCAGTTTTGCCCGTACATGCTCACATAATCCGTAGATTACACGAATTAAAAAAGTCCAAAAAGGATGTTTTAATCTTTCATTTATTTCGCATTAAGGACATTTTACTGTTTTGCGATATATCAGCTTTGCTTCTACTATTATCATTGTATAAAAATTGCCCCATTAACATATTTTTATTTGATATTAATAAAAAAGTTATGGTTAAAAAGAAGGGCAAAGGTAGCATTAAAATTAAAATTCATACTTGCAAGAAAAATAAAAAGTATCCTTCCTTATTGCATCTTAACATATGCTTTTGATTACGCATTGGTCACAAACTAAATAAAATGTGAAGCACTGAATACGTCATTATAATTTCACAGTGTTTTCCTACGCTTGAGTGTTAAATATTTCTAATCAACTTAAGTACATTAAAAATATTCCCCTATCTACTATCCCATCTAATATCTATTATTGCGTCATTGAACGCACCGATATAATAATTTACCAGTAACTCCTATAAGCAGAGTGGCGCAGTGGAAGCGTGCTGGGCCCATAACCCAGAGGTCCGTGGATCGAAACCACGCTCTGCTAAATTATATTTTATCGACTTCTTGCATACAGTCTCCTTGAATGTTCGATATAATGTAGAGTATTATTTTGGAAACGGTGTTATTACTAACGTAGAGATGGGACTGATGTTTTACTTGTTACTAGTATAAGCAGAGTGGCGCAGTGGAAGCGTGCTGGGCCCATAACCCAGAGGTCCGTGGATCGAAACCACGTTCTGCTAAATTATCTTTTATCGACTTCTTGCATACAGTCTCCTTGAATGTTAGATATAATGTAGAGTATTGTTTTGGAAACGGTGTTATTACTAACGTAGAGATGGGACTGATGTTTTACTTGTTACTAGTATAAGCAGAGTGGCGCAGTGGAAGCGTGCTGGGCCCATAACCCAGAGGTCCGTGGATCGAAACCACGCTCTGCTAAATTTTCTTTTATCGACTTCTTGCATACAGTCTCCTTGAATGTTCGATATAATGTAGAGTATTGTTTTGGAAACGGTGTTATTACTAACGTAGAGATGGGACTGATGTTTTCCTTGTTACTAGTATAAGCAGAGTGGCGCAGTGGAAGCGTGCTGGGCCCATAACCCAGAGGTCCGTGGATCGAAACCACGCTCTGCTAAATTATCTTTTATCGACTTCTTGCATACAGTCTCCTTGAATGTTCGATATAATGTAGAGTATTGTTTTGGAAACGGTGTTATTACTAACGTAGAGATGGGACTGATGTTTTACTTGTTACTAGTATAAGCAGAGTGGCGCAGTGAAAGCGTGCTGGGCCCATAACCCAGAGGTTCGTGGATCCAAACCACGCTCTGCTAAATTATCTTTTATCGTGATCTTGCATACAATTTCCTTGGCTGTACGTTATAATGTAGAGTCCATTTTTTAGAAAAGGTGTTATTAATTATATTGAGATAGGACTGATATTTTACTTGTTACTAGTGTAAGCAGAGTGGCGCAGTGGAAGCGTGCTGGGCCCATAACCCAGAGGTCCGTGGATCGAAACCACGCTCTGCTAAATAATATTTTATCGTCTTTTTGCATACAGTCTCCATGGGTGTACGATATCATTAAGAGTCCTATTTTTGGAAACTGTGTTATTAATCACATGGACATAAGAGTGATGTTTTGCTTGTTTCTAGTGTAAGCAGAGTGGCGCAGTGGAAGCGTGCTGGGCCCATAACCCAGAGGTCCGTGTCAAATTATGTTTTCGACGCATATAATAAACTCTTAATATTTATAAATAAATGAGCTCTATTTTGTTTTACTCCGCTATATTGTGAAACTACCTTGTTTTACTACCTCATGCATATAAAACAATACAATGAACCCACACACCTATATCAGGTTTCGCCCCATTCCACCATCGCACCCACCACCCCTACCAGCCGACAGGAAGCATTGTTTAGAGCGGGTACTTAAAAACTAATCCAGCCTAGTGCTATTAAAACAAAGTGCGCTCTCGTCCCAGTCAGACTCTGATTGGTCGCCGTCAGTCCCTTCACAGGCATTCCTCATTGTTAAACAAGTCTAGTTTCCCCCACTTTGTGTCTGTGTACCCCTTTATGTTGAAGCCATGTTTATACTAATAAAACTATAGGGGCTTGTAGTTTATGTTTAAAACTTTGATCAACTACTGGCCAGTGTCTATTCGACTTTTAAAAGCATCAAAAATGTCAAAAGTGATAGGTAAGTAATATTTTTTTTTGTGATTGGATTAAATTCTGTGCATTATTTTATTAAATGTTCCTTTAATTAGAACTAACCCTATGAATAAAATTCATTAGAATATAAAATGACCACAATAATTTGCTTTGGTAGCGGTGCGAACTAGAACCACGCGGGTTTTAATCGCACCTAATTACATGACAGAGCTCGAGAACAAAGCCAATGAAATGCCGAATTTTACTCTCATTTCATAAATATTAGACAGCTTTTAAGTACCATGTAGGTACATACGGCTGAAAGTTTTATTATCTCGTTTTTAAGACTTTATGGGTTAAATGTGGTTGTGATATATATATTTTAGACATTGAATCGATATAGTAAGGGCCTCCGCAGACTTGCTACTTTTAGCATCGGCGACCGGCGATTTTGTGACGTATCGAAGCTGCGTCGCGTTTCTTCGAGCGCGAACGAGCGAAACGCAGCATCAAAATCGCCAATCGCCGATGCTAAAAGTAGCAAGTCTGCGGAGGCCCTAAAATCTTCTCTATAATCGTATTTCCTCTGTACGTGAGTCAACGACGTATGCAAGTGTACCCAGCGTAGGTATAGTGCGCGACAGGTCGAGATGACATTCAGGTTTGGGGTGAGCTTTTTGCAGAATAAAATCCGAATCAAAATTATCAGGAGCCGCAACGCAACAGAATAATTTAATTTAATAATTTTGTTGGCGATTTCAACTGTCTATCGGGTCCTGCTAATTTTGATTTGGATTTTCTTCTGCAAAAAGCTCATAACCCGAATGTCATCTCGACCTGTCGCGCACTATATACTTACTTGAATAAAAGACGGTGTATATTTACACAAAAAAAAACAAAAGAAAAGTGCCGCATGTAAGTACTGTGTTAAATAAAGTGAAGCTCGGTGATTGGTTAAAAATTCAAGAATAGCGGCATTCAACCCCTCCGCTGCAGTATCAAATTGCGGTTATGGAGCCTGAGTATCAGTTAACCAAAATGGCCGCCAGTAAACTTAGGTTTAAAAGTAATTACCTACCACATGCTATCTACTTATTGTTTCTATATTCATTAAGTCTGTAGACAGTAGGCAGTTCTCAGAGCTGTTCTAAAAACATTTTCTGATCATTTTGCTTTAATGATATCATTAGTTAAGTAACAGTAGTAGGGGCTCAATCTCGATTGTAAGACAGAAGAAATAGTCCGTTACGCCTATATTCCCCGGATGGACATGTCGTAAAGAGCATAATGGTGCCAATATGATACCAAAACAGCAAAAATTATGCGTGTTTTTAGGGTTCCGTACCCAAAGGGTGCCAACGGGACCCTATTACTAAGCCTACGCTGTCCGTCTGTCCGTCCGTCTGTCAGTGGGCTGTATCTCACAAACCGTAATAAGTAGAGTGAATGTGTATTTCTGTTGCCGCTACAACAACAAATACTAAACATAAAATAAAATTTAAAAATAAAGGGGTCGCCATACAAGTAACTTGGTAATTTTGACGTTTTTATTCTACGGTGGTACGGCACCCTTTATGTGCGAGTCCGACATACACTTGGCCGGTTTTTCATAAACCACGAAAATGTTTTTGGTATTCATATAGGTAGGTAGGTACCTCATCCGGTGTCAGTAAGTATCATAAGTATCAAATGTTCCATTCGTTCATGCCGCATTTAATCGATAAATCGTCAGCCCATACATCTTAAGCGACGTTATCAGTGCACTGTATATTACAAATATTGATAAACGACGACCGAGTGTTGTAAACAATAGGTTTATTGCTTCCCGTCTGGGATCATTTAACTCGCACGTGACTTCGACGGAGTTGTCCAAATGTTTGTTGCTATTTAATTTATCGATTTTTATGTGAACGATGTAATACGGGGGTCGATGTGGGAGCTTTTTGTTGGTGATTAGTAGGTTATTTATGATTTCAAAAGTCACTTTAAGTGCCGGCAATTAAGATATCAAATAAATGTATACTGTGTGTAATCCAAAAAACATGATTTTGGGCTTGTTTTTAAAACAAAATTTGTATTAACCTACCTATATAGTTGTATGATTTGTTGATTATTTGTTGTGTCTGATTTGTTATTGTCGATAGGTAAAAAAATCATTTTTAAAAAGCTACTTATTCACCAACATTTAGATTATATCGGTATGCGATGTCCGTACGTGAAGGAGCTACTATCGATAAAGTTATCGCACACTCAATACACTACATCACTATTATACAATACAGCAACCAATTATTCTTTATCAAAATAATTTATAGCCTCACTACTTGTCACACCATAATATAATTTACGGAGAGACAACACAACACTGTCACAATGATTTGATATTATAATTATTTTGTCTTCGTATCTTAAAATTGCATTTAATATTCCATTTATTTTACGTTATAATATTTTTGCACAAAATAACCTGTATTTCAGCATAATATAATTACCTATTTGAATAAAAAAATACCGACCAAGTGCGTGTCGGACTCGCACATAAAGGGGTACCACCGTAGAATAAAAAAGTCAAAAATATCAAGTTTCTTGTATTATTTTAACTTTTATTTTTTGTTGTAGTGGCAACAGACATACATATTCTGTGAATATTTAATCTCTCTACCTATTCGGTTCGTGAGATACACCCGCTGACAGACGGACGGACAGCGCAGGCTGAGTAATAGGGTTCCGTTGGCAACCTTACAAAGGTTGCCAACGGAACCGTAAAATACGAAACAAAAATAACGAATAAATTAGCACCAACTAAACACACAAAATACACTATACGGAATCACAGGGAAACTGGATTACGCAACCCGCGATAACCGCTTATAACATCGTAACGTTGCCGATATAACTGCCGGCTCATCGAATATTTTGTTTAGTTTGCGGCGGGTAGTTTACAGTGGGAGCTAGCCGCGCTTTGAATAAATAATTTGTGGCCCTTTGTTAAATATTAAAATGGGCCGGAAGCCAGAATAGATATTAGATCGGTGTACGGGTGATTCGATTAAAGTACCTAGTGACTTTAGTAAACTTTGCAAAATGGCTGTTGTTATTATGTACCTACTTGCATTAAAACAACAAAATTACGATTGAAGTAGATTTAAGTACGTAGGTATTTTGTACTACACGATTAAAATAAGAATGGGACCAGCCTAGCACCATGTTGTGACATCACAGCTGGAACTGTTACAGCTCTCGGCTAACTTCATCCAGAAGTACAGTACTTTATATGAGTGAATTTAGCGGAGAGCCCGTACTATTGTTATTTTAATCGCATTGTAAATACATTGTTAAAAGAAAGTAAACTTTTGTTTATTTATTCATGTGTCAAATATCTAATGAAATAGGTTCCTACAAGAACATAATTTCTAAATGCAATAGAAGTGTAGAACAGCTCAATTTTCATCTTTATAATGATAATCATAAAAGGCTTCTAAAGGAATACCACCGAACACATCTTACAATGGTAACTGTATTTTCGTGGCGATGACCAGAGTTGGGCAAAATTTTACTGTCAAAATTAATTTTGATTTGTTTGCAATCGCGAACAAATCTAAATTAATTGTTAATTGTGACACCACCTGCGATTTGCAATTACTTAATTGCAATTAAATTTTGCCCAACTCTGACCAATAGGTACGCCAAAACGGGTGGGTAGGCAGACGTATACTGTACTGCACCTACATCATGGTGGTATTTTGGCCCCAATATAATTTTAGTTTTTCTTCTTCTATTCGTATGTTTAGTGGCCAACCTGGTGTCAGAGTTGTTCAAGCCGCCCGAAGGTCTCTAACCAGGACCAACTTTTTAAGTGCCCTCCGAAGCATGGAGACGTTCAGTTCAAATGCCACTAAATCTCACCCATCTCTCCCTGACCTTGCCAAGCGTTGCTTAACCTCCGATCGTTTACCAATCAGTTATTGCAATTGGCTATGATAATCTGTTCAAATTTAGAATTCACTATGACCTTTCGGAAATTACGGTCAGGACATACACAATTAAGTATTTATTTACTTACCAATAAACCGTACGCAGAATTAGGAATAGGAACGCGGTTTCCGTTACGTTACTATTATTTTTCCCAAGCCGACAGTTGGCCGCATGCACACCAATTTTCTACCGAGATCCACCCCTATTTACATATGCGAATGTGTGTGGTTTTGTTTCTATTTGCGCTAGTAGGGTGTGTACTCGTAATTACGGCATTGGGACAAGTCCCGAGGCGAGGCGACCACATTCGAAGAGCTAAATATTATTTTTCCTAGATGCGACTCATTGTTTTCTTTTTTTTACTTTTGTGCCTGCATTTTTACCGACTGTTAATATTCCCCTACTTAACCCTAGAAAGAGTACTTCAATTGGTGCGTTCAAATGCCTCGCATGCCGCACCCGAGCACTCATGTTATATGACATTATGTAATTGCTTGGGCTTCCGGCTCTATCACTCATCGTACGAAACGTAACTAAAATAGCCACTTTACGCCGATCTTCTGTAAGCGAGTGGTATACCCTGGTCGAACCAGCCCGTATATAACCTTCAGTGAATTGGATACTGCTTGGCTCTACCATATTTAAAAAAAAACCGGCCATTTGCGTGTCGGACTCGCACATAGAGGGTTCCTTACCAACCACCGTATAAATATTATTTAATTTTTAGTAGTTGATATATTCATTCGGTGAAAATTTTAGTTTACACATATGCGACTAGATGGCCCTACTGTCGCTTAAAAGTTAATTAATTGGTAAAAAATGTGGTTTTACAATATTTTTTGTCAACAATTTATGTAAAAGCTGTTATAATGATCACTAATGGTTAAAATATTAGATTTCCCTTTATATATAGTTTAATTTATCAGTTATAAATAAAAACGTCAAAAATATCGAGTTTATTGTACGGAGACCCCCTTTATTTTTAAACTTTTATTTTTATTTTTAGTATTTATTGTTGTAGCGGCAACAGAAATACACATTCTGTGAAAATTTCAAGTCTCTAGCTATTATTACGGTTTGTGAGATACAGCCCGCTGACAGACAGACGGACGGACAGACAGAGACAGACAGACGGACAGCGCAGGCTTAATAATAGGGTCCCGTTGGCACCCTTTGGGTACGGAACCCTAAAAACCACCAAAATACTAACCACCGTGTTTCTTCCAGCATCTATATGTCATAGTCCACTTCTGTCTTCTCCAAATGAACTAGGCCTGTGTTCATGGTAATTCTGGGCCTTACCTGAATGTCGATGCGCCACTAAAGGGAATAGAGGTTATAAATATTGTATCTACATGCGTACAATCCGAGAACTGAGGCTTGTACCCTAATAATTAATTTTATGATATCTTTGCGGGAAAAGCAATATTCTTATGAAAGAATAAAAAACAAGTAGATAATTAATTATTTGCCTCTTATGTGGTCGTAATTCACAGAAATTGATTGTACACCGAGGCGCTACGATAGCGACATGTAAGGTGGTCAGTAATCATATAAGTAATAAGGTACTACATACATTTAAAAAAAACGGTGCCTTTACAAAGTTTGCACCGACTCGAAAATAATAGAATTTATGGATTCTTTCTAGCCTTTTAGCTGTCTGGGATTGTTTTTAAAGTCGTTTATTTTTTTATTTCGTATTTACGTTTTTATATAACACTATAGTTAGGTGTTAGGTATAGGGAGGTTTGAGTTTAATTCTAAATAAAAGTTGTTTTATCCTAATAAATAGCATAACAAAATTGTCTCTAAAGCATTAAAATTTAAATTCCAAAGTACATCAAAACATTTTACAAAGTGAAAGCCTGAGTCCCTAATCTCATTTCTGTCAAAATCCCTGAAAGTAAATAGAATTTCATCCCCTTGTTTCATTGTATCGAATATTGGTCGATTTATTCAAGCTTTTTCTTGCTTAAGTCTACTTAAAAATCAATCCGGTCCCACAGCAATCGTTTCAATCAATCAAAGTCCGTTTGAAAATTCAATCGCAATAAGAGATGACTCGAGAAGGATTACGTGACGACTTTACGGGATATTCTTTAAATATTTTCTTTTTTATTTCTCGTTTGCAACACCGTACGGAATTATCTTTATGGACCTGTCAATATTTTATCATTGCTTTGAATTTTTTTTTTGTTTCACGTTCCGTGTTTTCTGGAATGATTTATAAGAAAGATACGAGAAAAATTGTAGCAATCCTTTTTGTCAAAAAGTAAATGTGGTAACGGATTACAAACACTTCCGTAAATATAAAAGTTCAAATGCTTTCCATTTCATACAATTGTGTGAATTTCGTGTATCAGGGGAATAATCTGCTAAAAGTTTTCTACGTATTAAAATAACGGCACAGATGAAATCAATATTTTTAAGTATAATTGCTGAGACAAAAGAATTATGTGTTCGCACAGTTCGAAGTGTCTGTTCCCATTACACTGTTGTCGGCGTGTTGGAGTTTGCAAACAATTTAGACTAAATTACTGCAAATTGGCTTCGGAATTAAAAAAAAATCTACTTCGTCTCTATCTCTTTAAAATCACTTGTGGGATAACCCTTTAGTGTGTCTGAACCCACTGTATTTTACCACCAAAATAGACAGTTATGACGGACTTACACTGGCATTACAAATCACTTTTGTTCCTAGAAATGCTTTGTAAAACCATTGTAAACGGGCTAAAAATCTCTATAAATTTGGCGGTTAATCTTCATTTCATTACCACATTGATCTATGAACATCGTTTTTTTTAAAGATTAATTAACTTGCACCTACTACATGTATGATGTTATTACATGTAAGTACGGAAAAATTATGAGATTTTACCTTCACCGAAATTTCTTTCATTCTACAAAGCCAAATATCGTATCGTATACCTCTTAACAATGCAACCGAACACCCCGATCCATATCTCCTTCTCACTCGAAAGCGTGTGCACCTTACCCAGGGCGTGTAGTGCTCGATAGCCATCTATGGCTGATACGCAGTTAATAATGTAACGCGATAAATAACGCAGTTCAAATACCTCTCAACTCCTACGTACCAACCCTATACAATGCAATGCACTTCCTATCAGCGGAGCTCGTATTAGAAATTGATTCGAGATAATTTATTGTTTGCCCGGGAATGTGTTCAGTGTGTTCGTTTCAATAATGTCGGTATGGGCTTATTAATCAAATGCAGTTCTAGTAGCTTCGAATCGTAGCTACTTTGAAACGGAATCATAATGCTTAAGGATAAGTGTGGGCATTACACTCTGGATCCGGCTTCAGTTTTTCACTGAAATCAGAATATGATACCTATTTATAAAATTATGATAATAATGAGGATTTGGGGTTTGATTCCCGCCAGAGGCAAATTTCGGAAACGGCCTTTTCATAATTGGCAATGGTCGGGATCCCACTCCACTGGGATCGCCCCCAGTCCATGGTACGGTACCCATAGTACAAGCTTTGCTTAGTTTGGGACCATACAGTTGATGTGTTTGTTGTTATATTTATTATTTATTTAAAGCACACCGCATTATTATCATGATTTATAAATTGTAAGTATTCCCGTTCCGCCCGAGCGCATCACAAGATGAAGCAGTAAATTATTTGTTTATGGTAACTGGTTTGAACTAAGTCTTTAGTCATTTTTAGTTCATTTCGATACAGAGTAATGGTAACATTATAGGTAAAACCTGATTCTACCGAAAATGATCATGCTTGTAGTTATACTAGTTATCCACGACCGCGATTACCTAAAGGAGAATCGGTAGATCTGCTGCATAGTTTGATAAATATGTTTTGAGGGTTTTAACGGATGGTGAAATTTTTTTTTCTATAATACCCGAGACTAGTCCACCGTCTTCCGTCAGAAAGTCGAAACAAAAATCGTTCACCATTTCGCCTTGATTTGTAATAAGTTTTCCATTAACCGCTCAAGCCTCGATGATGCCTTATATGTATGCCATTAGGCAACGCCGAGGACGGACTAGTCACAAAAGTCTTGCGTGAAACGTTTAGTTCAATATACCTTGAACTAAACTTATCACGCAAGACAAGACATTATCAAATTCTTCCTTGGTGTGAATACGGACCACGCGTATGTAGTGTTGGTTTAATCCCATATTTGTTGAGTGCCAAACTTATTATTTCTCGTGTGCTATGACTCCCATTATAGGTGATTCACGTTTATGCATCATAATAAAAACGCCATAAAATCGCCTTTATTGGCCATCCTCCATGCATGAGTGGTAACACTAAATTAAATTATTCACTGTTTATTAAATTTAAGTTGGCTCTGAGGGGGTATTTTAAAACTGTTACTGCGGCATATTAAATTCATGTGCGCCAAATAATCTAGTTTAAAGTTGAACTTTGGTTTTTATCAAATTAGGTACATAGATATATTATTATAGTTACCTATCTACTCCAGATTTATAACAAAAAAGAGGGCGCTGTACAAAGAAAAGTAACTAGGTACATAGTTATCGCTAAAAAAGCAATTTAAAAAGTTAATGACATATTCAATATCAAATAGATTGGTATAAATAAACATTCAAAGTTTTTTGCTCGCTGTGTTGAAAGTTTTCAATATATTAGAACATTTTTAAACCTCAATAGAGTCGTTAGCTTGAATGTACTTATTCAAATAACGAAAATTATTTCGCTATCGTTAATCGTTGCTATAATAATAGCAAAAGCAATGGGGTATAAGAGAAATTACAAAATGAACTGACTAACTTAAAACAATGTTGTCAAGAGGAAAATGGGCGGAAGAGTAACCACAAGCAGCGCCCGAACCCGAGCATGACTTGAGGAGTGGCGTCACTCTCCTCAACTTATAATAATAATAATAAATCATTTATTTTCAGGCGACTAGGCCCATAGATACCTTACAGACTAACATACATATATTATTAAACATAAAACTAATTTGATGGGACCAAGACCACAAACTTAGGTTCATTCAAATAAGTATTGGGGTAAACTGGGTAGCTATTGACCACTTAAGGATTGCCAACAATTTGTCAATATATCAAATATTTTGTATAATAGCTACAGTCTTATTATTATTATTTTCTGCTTGCTTAAACTATCTTGAACTGTGTGAACAGTTTTTAGCTAAAACTCAATTATAATAGAAATTATCGACCTTGGCCATAGTACTACGATTAGACACCGCATTACAGTGATTACCCGGACTAGGGATACTGATTGATTGACCGGCGCTATAAAGTGTTAAATTATTGAATAATTATTAAACAAAATCAAACAGGTACTAAGATCTTGTTTCATGATTCAGATTTATTTGAATCAAGTTTTACGATAAAACGCTATGCCAAATAGGCAGCGAGCCTGTGTTCTCGTGAATTTTAAACACGCTTCATTTAATTCTTATTGATTTTCGTGGTTCGTTACCAATGCAAAAACTTCTATTAGGCATTCCTTCGTTGGCTTTGATATGCAAATGATCTCTTAAGTAAAACAATAGATCCCAGCTCAGCCCTGTATTGTAAAACTTTGCAGAATTAATCATAAATTAGACACTCCACTGAATTTGTGATTCGGTAAGCCACCCTTCCTTCCGCCTTAGAAACTTGGTCTCTAGTACTCATCGAACACAATGGATGTCGCTGTTCTAAAAAATGTAGCCGAAAAGTAATATAACTTTTTTTTATTAAGTGGATCTTTTTAAATGACTTTACTTAATATTATGGCAAGTTTTCTCAATGCAAGTTGACAAGTAGCGAGTCTACTTAAAGCCAACTTGGTCAAGTAAAGCTACTTAGCAACTTGCGTATTTGGAAAATTGCGAATTAGGAAAGCTGTTTTCATGAGGCTAGTAAAGTTGCCATGTAGGGCATAATTAGAAAATAACATTAGTCAAATAAAATGATAAACGGTATCATTCTATGCACCGTCGGCAGTATAAAGTACTCGAAATTTTATCAAATATAACCATTCATATCAAGGTCTTAAGGGCTTAACTCGCAATAATTAATTACAATTTAACGACTTATATTTTTATTAGGCACTAAAACAGTGCGTGGCATTACAACAAAGGTAAATGTTTCCTGTGTTTGAGTAACGAGTCAAATTCCACTTAAGGATGTCGGTCACCTTTTATAATAAGTCGTTCGGCGGCAACTTTACAGATTGTAGACTTGATAGTGTTGTTGCTATAAAAATATATTTATTAGCCCATAAAGAGTATTCTTAAAAAGGTCATAGCCTATTGTTGAACGATTGATTAAAGTACTTTATCAAGAATAACATATTTCCCGTAATCAAGTGAGACATTAGCCTGCACAATAGCATTAGCCTTGCTCGGGTCACTATAAACATTTGAGCACACGTATAATTTTCCACACAATACACACAAACATCGATGCGAGCGAATTGGCCGGGTCCACATCAGGCGCATGGCGCGCCCGAGCACTCAGTTTTGACGTCGGAATATACATAATGGTCGAGCGAGGGATGCGAAGCATCTGGACCGCGCCAAATGAAATACCTGAAATATACATCCCAAAAATACAAACAAATAGAAACATATTCAAAGTAATAAGCAATAAATATACCTAGCGTTAATAACAGTAGGTTTCGATACACAAGACCACACGCGATCAAAGCAAGTAGCCACCAAAGCGGTGTCCATAAAAGATCTTTTTTCGGAAACGGCCGCGTTCGATTTCCCTGTGTTTTCAACTGTAGTGATAATAAACATATCAACAGTCGACAATTCACTACGTTTAACGCTACATTTCATGGAAATTTTGTAGCTGTTTGTATATTAACCTCGATTTCGAAGACATTTTGTGTGTTACGAATGGTTATTGTGAAATGTACTGTGAACCAACTGATTTTAATTCAGAAAGATAAATAGTTTTATGTTGATCCATATTAAAAGAAGGTTGGTTTACTATATAGAGATAATTTATTAGAAATCAGTTAGAAGTAGTCAGTTATTAGTTAGATATTTTTTATTTCTTGGGTACCTACTTACCTATTAATAATAACTACAATTCTCGCGTAACAAAGGGACTAATAAAAACAAGTTTCAATATTAAAATCAATTTTTATAAGTAATTCGAACACAATATTGATAGAAGGTAGGTTCGTCTTTCCATTTCGCTCAAATACATTTTTTAAATCATTTGACATCGTCTTCTAAAAACATATTCATTTCGTAGACAAAGAAAAATAAATATTTGATTCGGACTGCCCTTTGATATTACAAATTGAAATAAAACACTACTCGTATTTAGGTACCTATAAAATAAGGTTTCTCATTGTTTGTTCGTAGCCCAGAAATTTGTCTCTAGGCAGTCTAGCCTAGAATAACATGACCCAAGCAAATTAGAAGCTTTGTCGGACGTAAATGAAACTGGCTGACTTGTCTCTTATTGTATTAACGCTGTTGTGATGTAACCCCTTTCTCTAATGTTTATACAGATAGATGTTATACCTATAGTCCATATAACTTCAAATCATGCGGTACCTACAAAATCTTTGATGTTTAGGAATGAAACCGGAATTAAATTAGATATTAGAAACTCAGAGTAGAGTCATAGTAGAGTTGGAGAACAGAGGTTTAAGAACAGGCTACAAATCATCAGGCTTCAGATGCGGAACCATAGCCTGATTTTTTATAGCCTAGTGTGGAACATGTACAGATAGTCCACGCAATGCTAAGTGGTAACCGGTACATCTGCAACTCACGGGGAGCAGACGTGGTGCCTTGACTTGCCTTCTAAAGAACTCCATGTTGGTTTTTTAACGTATCTATGTAGGTATGTATGTAGGTCTATGTAAGCAGTGGTAGCCAATTGGTGAAGCACGCGTCTTGCGGGCTTAAGGTCTTGGGTTCAAATTCTGGCTCACACCTCTGGATTTTTCAAAATCTATGTGTGAATCATAATTTTAATATGATTATCACTTGCTTGCGGTGAAGGAAAACATCGTGAGGAAACCTGCATGTCTTTAGACATGTGAAATCCACCAACCCGCACGGGGCCAGTGTGGTGGATTATGGCCTGAATCCCCCTCGCATTGAGGGGAGGCCCGTGCTCATCAGTGGGACGTTAAATGGGCTAAATTATTATTATTATTATGTAGGTATTATTGGTATTAAATACAGTTAGGAATGGCGTATGGCGTAAACAAAGAATGGTATTCCAATCCGCTAATCCCACGCGATCTTGTTTCTTCTGCTTTGTTTTTTTTATTAACGTTCTAGTTAAGTGACTGTTGTGAACTAACTAATTAGGTAACCATGGTGTTTAAATGAAACTTTCTAAGTCAGTGTTCTGATAGGCACTTACCATGTACTTTAATGTAGTTTATGAACTGTAACCATAGGTTCTATCTCTCAACATCTCAATTAATGTAAAAAATTGTCGGGATAATAATAAGGCTGGGCAGGAGTGTTCAACTCCATGTTTTTAAAAACCTTCATTAAAATTGTATAATTCTGAATTCAGCAATAAATTTATTGATAAAGATAAATCTGACACATGAAGAAAGTTTTAGTGAAATTCATACGAAGAAAATATAAATCAGTGGACAACCGAGATAGACACTCCTATAAATTCATACTTGTCAAGGGACGGAGACTTCAGTTTTATCACAGTGTGCAGTCGAGGACCCGTGGTATCGTCGAGGCGACAGGAAATAAGGGCCGGTGTCCCACCCCCGACCGCTGAGATTAATTCACTGAATAAATAAAAGTCAGCGGATTAGGCCAAAGTCGTTTCCTCCCTCTTAAGCTGACCTCGCGTGCTTTTGTGGAAAAATGCCCACCACATAAATAAAACGTGGACGGCACCAAATCAAAGTGAAACAGACGTATTTGTTGCGGTGAATAATTAGATGCAATGTGTTTTGGGAAATAATGGTAGAAGGGTCCCATATCCCATTCATTGGATTAGTGGGGTTGTAATTTTTCACTTTGAAATAGATCGAGGATCTTCGTAACTAGCGACCATGATTTGTATTTAATCATTATTGGGTACTTAGTTGTTTCCAAGATGTTAAAGTTTTCAAAGCTTTTAATATTGATGTATTAATTTAGCAGATATGGTACCTTCTAACATAGTAATCACAAACTCGTACACAGCGCACTACTACATGCAGCTAAATTCACACCAGCGCACTCACAAGATAATTGACTTACTAAATACATAAAAAGGCATTATTTACCAGAAGATGAGCGATATTGGCAGTACCGACATGTTGGACATGGACTCCGTTTAGAAGAAAAAACAAGTGGCTTCTTCTTTCTTTGCCTTCTGTAAGCAATTCTACTTCTTATGTTACACGGGGATGCCGTGAATTTTTTTTACTGGTATATTTCAATTTCGTTTTGAACTTTTTCAGATTAGAATTTTACAAAGGCAAGTTTATTTTTTTTCTAACTCAACACATTCTAAGATTTATGTGTGGATAACTACAGTGATTGGACAAAGATATCATCTGACTTTGACGAATTTCACTGTAAAATTGCTGACTTTTAAATTTTTAGTCTCGACGCACAAATCTCGGAATGTTTGCGAAGAATAAACGTTTAATGTTTAATGTGGCGAGGTTAAACAAAGATACGCGTATGATGGTGCCCGGTCCTTGGGGAACGGGGAGATGAATCACGAAAATTTGAAAAACCTTTTTAAAATTTCCCACGTAACTGGAGCCAGACGCAGAGAGTCATAAAAATTTCAGCTCACGGCTTCCGCGCCTGCAAAATGAAATAGTGGTTTGTTTTCAGTTTTCAACAGGAAGTATTGCATTAATAACTTTAATGTTATATTTGATACGATATTGTTTATACCTAAGTGTTTTTCTGAAATACGAGGCTATCCTAAGGTTTGTACTGAATGATTGATTTTCAGAAGCGTCAGATAACTTTTATTATATAGCCTATGTAGTTTCCCACTGTTGGGCAGAGGCCTCTCCTTTTTTTCTCCACGTTTATGGAATCGCCAGATAACTTTTATCCAACAATTGACAGATATTCTACGAAACATCTGTTAAAACTTCAAATTTATTTAATAGTAAATGTTACCTATCTAACGATTCTGAAACAATGTGTTTATTAAATGGGTAATTTAGAAGTACTTTGAAGTCAATTATGTAGTTTTCTACTAGGACAGCGAAACTAGCGGACAACCCCAATACAAATCAGCGATATGTAAAATTGAAATTTACTTATTTTCTTTTTTTTAAGATCAAAGTTATACAAGTTATGCAATAACTACAATGAACTGAGATGATTAGTCAACCGTGACTATTCGGAAACAGAGTTATTTTACCAGGGACGTGTACCGTCGGTACGGACTACGGAATCGAACCGCGTCGGCGACGTTCCGTGCGCCCGATACTACATTACCGCAAATTGTATTAAGGCTTGTGTGGATATACTACAGTATATTTAAAATGTGGGATAAGAAGAAGAATTTAATTTAAATGAAATTACGTGCGAAGATAAATCCTGAAGATCAATGTCTTACATGCGATACCATAGATCTCGGTAAATATTCCTGAGAGTATGGTTTTAAAGTGCATACTACCAGATTAGAAGTCCCCTAACCAAACGGAACTCTAAGCAATAAGTACCTATACCTAGGTAGTAGGTACTTAACAAAATTACTAAGCATAAAATTCACTTCTTTAATCATATAAGTATAAAACCTAATGTATTTTTAGCTAAGGAAAGCTGGAATATCGGATAAAATAGTAAACGGAAGTTTGCCTCAAGAACTAAAGAAACTTACAGGATTGAAAGCAGAACCAAGTTTTTGTATAAAAAACCAAGTGTAGCATCTGCGTTTGCCGTATACTATGCAAAAGAATCCGATCGAACAAGTAGAACGGATCATAAAATGCAAGTCGCCCGGAGAGAAGTCGCTTCAATCAATCACAGACTAATCGAAAATTCCAACTCAATAAGCGCAGAGCTATCCAGGACGGATTATGTGTCTCATCATTAGATATTACTCGGATCACTCAGAGAAATTCATATTGAATCCTTTTCAATCCACATTTATAACCTCACGATCAAAGACAGTAACGAATAAAATATGGAAGCGAATAAAACAGGAAACTTTATCGGTAATTGAAAAGTTTGAAAATGTATTCCTAAATCGGGAGTATTTCTACCTGTTTAGATTTACATAATGTGAACGGAGTGGTAGGTAATATAATTCCCGGCGGTAATATTTACTTTGAAAGCATATCTGAGTTCAAAATTCTTCTTCGTGAAAATGAAATTTCTATGTAAGTCTTATACGTATCTAAATAAGTGGAGTATTTGCTTTAGTTATTTGGCATACACTGTTTACAATTAATTTCCAAAAAAAAATATTTTAGTTCCTATACTTAATTATTCTTTTTAGAATAAAAATAAGCTTTAATAATAAGCTAATTCTCACTACAATAATTACGAAAATCGATTTATCAACAATGTAGATTCTACATAATAAAGTAAAATGTTATTGTTATGGAAGACCTAAGCTAGACTTGCGCCTGTATTTCAGTACAATAATATTATTATAATCTGTTTTCATCGCTTGCTGTGTTGTTTAATAGGAGATAAATTATTACCTACATGTATAAATGAAGAGGTCTTCAATAGTGCCCTAGCTTATTCATTTAAAACCCGAAATGATATATACCTAGCAAGTTTTTTTATACTTGTCCTATTTGGTAAGCAAAGATGGCGTCCGGCGGGGCGATTGCGTAACTTTTAGTTAATGTTCCATTTGGTTTCGTATATAATTGACACAGGATGAACGAAACCAATTGAAACATTGACAAAAAAGTTACGCAATCGCCCCGTTGGACGCCATCTGTGCTTACCAAATAGGACAAGTATAAAAAAAACGTACTTATACGTAGGACACATCGTTGCATTTTGAATAATTTCTTCATCATAGTTCAGTCATATTAATCGAATTTATCTAGTTTTGTGGGAAACAGACATTTTCGGAGAAACTTAGCGCCAAAGTTGAGGACCGTGTTGAAGTTTCGCACTATTGGAATAGGAATAGAGTAGGAGTAGGAAATTAATATAAATACCTCAAATATTTATTACTCTCGTTATCTCTTTGGAAATCAGTCGGAAATAATAAAGAAGGCTTGGTACAATTTAGGACCTATCCCTAATGTTATGGTAGAAAATATTTTTGGCACAAAATCTATGTTTAACATTATCTCTGAAATCACAGTATGGGAGTTGGTTCATCTCTATTTGTTTTCGATGTATTAGATGTGTCTACATGTACCATACCGGAAAGCGTAGCGTGGGTAGGCCTCCCACAAGGTGGACCGACGACCTGGTGAAGGTCGCGGGAATCCGCTGGATGCGGGCAGCGCAAGACCGGTCATTGTGGCGAACCTTGGGGAAGGCCTATGTCCAGCAGTGGACGTCTTTCGGCTGAGATGATGATGATGATGATGATGACATGTACCATTGCTCTAAGCAATCGGGACGTCTGGTCGCGTAACTATTGCTCGGAAGGCTACTCAGGGCTTGTGAACGGGCCTGATTTACCTTTAATTTACTCCCAATTTTATTTCACCCAATAAATAGAAGGAATTATCTCTTATCATCCTACCATCATCATTATACCTAAGCTCTTAGGTATACGATTTATTCCAAATTCTTTGGGTACAACAAAGCAAAATAACATAAAAGCACAATTAGTTACAACAAATCCTTGAACGCAGTACGACCAGAGCCATATTTATGTGGTCCATAACGACAGATTGCGGTGCTCCCAGCAATAATAACTCCACAGTTTTTTGTGCGGTTGGTAGTGAAAGATATTGCGACTAATACTGTAAGGGCTCGTGCGGACGCGACGTTTTATTGAATAACGGCCGCTGACGCGCGGTGTGGGTAGATATGCGGATGCCAGAATATTGTGACCTCGGCTTTATGATTTGAAATGAGTAGTTTGTGGATCAGATTTTAGTCAGTCACTTGCTAATGTTTACGTAAAAGATAAGGTCGAGTTTGTCATCTTTGTTCGTCTCATTCAAAGTGTACAACTTCTAATATTGTGGACCTAGAATAAATGAATATCGCTAGACTAAAACACCAACTGTATGGTCCCAAACTAAGCAACGATCGTACTATGAGTGCCGAACAAGTGACCGGCGTTCCTTCCACTCGACACCACCAAAACGACACCACCGGTGGTGTCGTATGGAATCTCTAGTCCATACGACACCACCGACTATTAGTGAGGTTACCTACATACAAAGTTGTTGATATGAAAACTCCAATTAAGTTCAAGCAGTTTCATTAATGAGGTATGTCATTTGATAAAGTTTATATTTATCTGTTAGTTTAGTTAGTTTAGTTTATATTTATTTCATAAACTCTGTTTTATTAATTATCGTTTAACTATAGATAACTTGAAATAATAACTTTGGGGTCGGATCAAGGTATGTGATGTTGTCTGATATTTATTTATTTATTTTAATGAACTGGGAGCTGTTTGTCAAAAACACGCGTTTCTGGACATCACTAGGGTGGTGTCGTATGGACTAGAGATTCCAAACGACACCACCGATGGTGTCGTTTTGGTGGTGTCGAGTGGAAGGAACGGTGACTGGGGGCGATCTCAGTGACATCCAGACCTAATTACGTAAAGGCCGTTTTCAAAATTTGCCTTTGGTGGGAATCGAACCTGCAGCCTACTTACTTTACTTTAATTAAAGGGAATCGTTTCTATTGTGACAGGATCAAATAGTTAGTTAGCTTAATTTAAGGAACAGGGTGAAAAGGTTGCCTACTCATCGTACGAATGCAGCTGTAATATAGCTATAACTTTAAGCCAATCTTCTATGAAAGCGTGGTACTACCCCGGTCGAGCCAGCCCATATATGAACTGCAGTCAATTGGCTACAGCTTAGTTCTACCATCAATAACTAAATAGACCATGTATTTATTTACCCATAAACCATTAAGCTTATTCTGAAAAATGCCGTAAAATCGTATTATCAAAATGTCATCATCGTTAAGTATTTACCTTTATCCATTCAATGGCTGTTCGCGGACAAGGAAAAACGAGAGAGCGTACTCTCGACTCAAAAAAGATTCAGTAAAAGATCCATTAAGCACCCACCCGAGTGGATGACTCCAATAACAAAGCAAGGTGCCTTTTAACAATTTCTTAATAATTATAATCTTCCGCTCTGACGGCGCGAGACAAAGATATAAATTAACATATTCTTTAATTTTCGAGTCTACTATTGTCCCAGAAAATTAGACATCGGGTGAACTTAATCGTTAGTCCGGCAATTTGCTGTAAAAATTATGTGGCGTGGGAGCCAATTAGAAGGAATAAAGGTTACAGAGTACGGCTTGGAGACGGTTTCGTGATCATTAATTCATCTTAATTACCTTTTTTGATGGAGTTTTCGAAGGCTAACTGTCATGGATTCGGAGGGATGAAGCTACTTAATATTCTGGCGAAATATAAAATGGTGGCCATGAGGGAAATTTATAAAGCTCGTTATGGTTAAAATATATTTTCATTAGGAAAATAATAGGCGTACCTATTTGAAGCTACCTATCTTTGATCACCGATTTTTTTTATAGTAAATATTTACTTACTATAACCCAGTAGGTAGAGATCGCGAGCCAAATTTATAGAGATTTTACAATAGTTTTACCAAACATTTATTAGGTGCAAAAATTATTTGTAATGCCATTGTATCTTCATCATAGCTTTCTATAAATTTGGGCGCGCATCTTTTAAGAATTGCAGATAACACCTGCACCGTTTAATTACCGTGAAACTGTGAACTATTCAAATTAAAAATGTTTCTTATTTATAAACATAAAAGTTCTTTTAGCAATATTTATATGTATTACACGTTTGAAGGCTAGAAAATAAATATGGACAGTAAACCAGCCGCAAGCGAAATTGTCTAAAGGGTCTAAGTATCCTTAAAATTAATATTAAAAATAATACGACCATCGTAAATAACTAAGACTTTACTTACGATCCAACAAAACTTGTCCGTAATCTACACTAATATTATAAAGAGATAAGATTTGTATGTATGTTTGTATGGATGTTTGTAATGAGTAAACTCAAAAACTACTGGAGCGATTACAAAAATTCTTTCACCATTAGAATGCTACATTATCCCTGAGTATGATAGGCTATATTTTTTGGGATCCGGGATATCCGGGCTACGGGATCCAGCAAACGGGATCCGGGATCCGGTAAAAACGGGAAACGGGATCCGAGATATGGGATCCGGGATCAGAGATCCTTTTTTTTTAATTAAAATTCTACGCGGACGAAGTCGCGGGGAAAAGCTAGTGAGTAATAAATCTGAATAGGCTAGGACAAAGCGAGGACTGCGGCAATATTAAAAGTCTAACAGGACGTCAAGCTGTTTAAAATAATGAGCTTTGTACAACAAACGCGTAAAGGAGACTACAAAACGCGGGTGTTATTATAAAATCTGAATTTCATTAACCATAAATTAGTGGAGCCATTTATCCGGGGACGTAATTGCGACCGGATCCAGTGTCCGGCCATCAAGTGGACTTTTTTATTTTGCTTCATTCTGACGATGGAACTACTTTAATTTAAAGTTAATTTGATACGATATTATTGTTTAATTAGAATTGAATAAAATTGAAAATGTTTTTGTATTAAATATCTTCATTCATATCATAATAATAAAGACAGCGTGAAATACACTACCTACCTATAGGTACCTAGCGAGATACTTACGCTCGAATTTGCTCTAGTGAAAAATTTACGCTGGTTTAGGTCAGACCAATTTTTTTTTTACTTAAACTCTGTGGTTGCCCTATTTTTGACATCACAAAGTAAAGACAATACTATCATCATCTTCTTGGCCATTACAGTCTTGGCAGAATGGTCATGTTCCTCACAGATAACATCATAAATCAGTGTAAATATTCGTTAATGTATACGAGAGGTTATAATAACAATTGTTAATAAATGTCACGCACAAAGCATTTCAAAGTAACATGTACAATTAAATATTTCTTTCATCTCCGCGGTACTAACTGCAGCCGTAAACAATATTAATGTGACCACTTTCTACTGAGTCAAATTTTATTTATCCCTGAGGACAATTTCCTCTTGTCAAGCGAGGGCCACCCGGGCATTCGCTATAATGAGAAAACGACGAAATCAACTTGGCCTAAATTAGACGCAAGCCGTCCCGTAGTTTACATGGAGCCAATATTAATATTCAAACAATATTATTTTAAAAATTAAACATTGGATGTTTATTTACAATAACGTATTTTTTAAATACTACTACTTCTACTTATAAATGAAATACAACAAACGTTATTTTTTTTTTAAATTCTCAAATGGATTAAGTACATTTATTATAAAAAGACTTGAAAAAACAAATTGTAAAAGTTACTTACTTAACTTATTTGAATGTAACAATGATAAACCTTATCCAGAAGAAGTAGGTTATAATTATATTGAACTAAATTAATTTCATACTAAGCTCCTAAAACAACCGATGCTATTGCAAATAGATAATAGATACCCAGAATAAATTAAAGTTCAAATGTCCTAGTTTGAAATGTTTATTCAGTCAACACGTGATAAATGTCCAACGATAGTATAATTTGATAACGATGTGAAAGGGCTCGCCCTTTCTAAACTTCTTCCTCTGTTAAATCATCCGTGACTGGGAGCAGTTAAACTGTTGTTATGTACATTTTGTCCACATTTAGGGCTATTTTCCTTCATTAATAAATAGCAGTAAATTACATGATGAGGGCTTTTACTGTCGGCTAATAAAGGTGTCTATTACTTTATTTCGTCGGATAGTAATGGAATTTGCCTTAAATGTAGGTAATAGTGTATGTTGTATGTACCTACTATGGAAAATTTGGAACATTCTCGGGGCCATCCCAGTGACACCCAGACCAGGGAAAATTATAAAAAAGCTGTTTTAGAAATTTGATCCTGGCGGGAAGCGAACCTGCAACCACCCGATGTGGTGAGCCAAGCGGCGAACGCTCAATGACGACCGTTTGGCGCAGTGATTCGAGCGTCATTTCAAATTTGGGCCTTTTTACTTAAGACTGGGCAGGTAGCGAACGAGGCATTTTTGGAGGCTATCTCCTCTTAGACGAGTGGAGTAAAAATTTTGAAAAAAATATCACCGTATTTATTATACCCTCTTCTTTAAAAAACAAGTTTGAAAAATGTGAAAAATGCTCTTTTACTATGTGAAAAAAATTACCAAAATGTAGAAATTTTCAAATTTAAATTTCTATCTTCTTCCAAACGGCTGGGAATTTTTAAATAGTTTTTTCACCAAAAGATGGAGAAAGATAATACCTAAAAAATGTAAGCTTGATTTTGCGATGCAATCGTTTTTCACGTCACAATTCATGATTTTCCAAATATTCGCCAACAAAGTGGGCGGATCCGGTGCGAGGGGCGACGGGCGGCAGTACCGCGATGACTGTTGGACGGGGAGGTTGTGTCACTTTTCTACGCTCCAGTCGCTTCAATTATCGTGTATCTCTTTTTTATAAATAAATACGTAAAAATATTGCAGTGGTTTAGAATATTTTGTAGATAGCTAGCATTTGTTAGATTTTATATTTGTGCGCATTTATACGCCTTTGTACCTAAGTAGTTGTGATAAAGAGTTGTAATTTAGAACATAAATTACAATTCTTTGTTATTATATAAAAAAAATACAATTGGATACAAATACAATTGCCTAAAATAATAAAAAAATTGAATAACATGAAAAAAAAAAACCAAAATATAAAACTAGGATTCGATCCTACATACTGTCGCGCGTACACATTGACTCACTGAGCTATTTACATATTACTTGAATTGGCGAAATTATGAACTATATACTTCGTCATGCATTGAAAAATTGACGCCTGCTTCGTAAAGTGGTTTGACGTAGGCTGTTCGGCTCACTGCTTGCGTGGTTGCGGGTTCGATTCCCGCCAAATGAAAATTTTAGAAACTGACTTATGCGTTATTTTTCCTGATCCCAGGATTACGGGGATCGTCTCCAGGCCATTACGGTACCCATAGTACAAGCGTTGCTTAGTTTGGGACCATTCAGTTGGCGTATTAGTTTGTCAATCCAAATAATTTATAAAATGATTAAAATGTAATAAAACATGTAATAAATAGAAAAAAACAATATTATTACAAATAAGAACAATATTATCACCAAAAAATTATTACATAGAATTGCCGAAGGTGAGGTACGAACTCATGGAATAATTGCTAATGCTTTACCACTACGCTAATGAGACATTGCGAATGTGGATGAAATTATTCACTAGCCCTATGATATACATTTTGTGCTATAGTTCTATGAGGAATAAATACATAAATTATATGCATTAAAAAATAATAATTTTGTGTAAATATTCTGATAAATTCTGCACCATTGAAAAATACCATTACTATAATAAATCCAAATATATTTCAATAACTAAATATGGTTGGATTTGAACCCGCGTCGTATGTAATTCTCTCTGTTTTATCAAGATGTCTAACTTCAAAATAAAAAAAGTATCTTCAAAATCTGTTCACCCAGTCGTAGTTCTGTTCGTTGAAGTTCCGTTCGTTGAAGTTCTGAGGTAACAAACATAAAAAAATACAGTCGAATTGAGAACCTCCTCCTTTTTTGAAGTCGGTTAAAGATATCACATTCGAAAACATTAAAAAATGCAATATTCCACTTTGATCACCCAGGTGGTCAGAGGTTGTGTTGCAGGTTGTGTAGCAAAAGACTCGACGAGTCTTTTAGGCTTATTATTAGGGCTCGAGCCTTTTTATGAAACCTCGGAGGCTAAAGAACTCATTAGCCCCGAGCCTTCGCGGCGAAGAGGAGGCTCTCGGAAATAAAGCCTTTATTTTGAAGCGCTTTCTAAAGAGACTTTCAGCCCTTTTTGATTTTAGCCCTTTGTGACCATTCTTGACTATACTTGAATATGCATGACTATTCTCAAGAATTGTTGTCCAGTATTGACCATCCTTGACTATTTGACCATTATTTACTATTTTGACCATTATTTACTATTTTTGACCATTATTGACTGTTGTTGACTGTTTTTGGCCATTGTTGACTATTCTCTACTAATGTTGACTACTATTGATCATTTTTGACTATTTTTGACCATTGTTGAGTGTTTTGACCATTGTTGACTTTTTTTGCCATTGTTGACTAATTTTGACCATTTTTTACCATTCTTGACTATTTCGACTATAATTGACTATTTTTGGCCATTGTTGACAGTTTTTGACCATTGTTGACTATTTTGACCATTGTTGACTAGTTTTGACTATTTTTGACTAATATTGACCATTGTTAATCATATTGACTTTTTTTTACCATTGGTGACTATTTTTGACTATTTTGACAATTGTTGACTATTATTGACTATTTTGACCAATATTGACCATTGTTAACCATATTGACTTTTTTTTACCATAGTTGACTATTTTTGGCCATCGTGACCATTCTTGATTATTTTGACTATTTTTGACCAATGTTGACAATTTTTGACTATATTTTACTATTTTTGACGATTGTTGACCATTTTTGGCAAATGTTTACTATTTTTGACCATTGTTGAGTATTTTCGACCATTGTTGAACATTGTTGACTATTTGGGACAATTTTTAACAATTTTTGATGATTTTTGACAATTTTTGTCAATTTTTGTCAATTTGTGAAAATTTTTGTTTCGTTTTTTATTTTTTTTGAAAATTTTTGAAATTTTTTGAAATTTTTTGACAATTTTTGACCATGGTTACCAATGTTGACCATTGTTGACTATTTTTGACCAATGTTGACTATTTTGACCATTTTTGGCCTATGTTGACTATTTTTGACCATTGTTGACTATTTTTGACCAAATATAAATGTATATATATAAATCTTTTTGACTATTTTAGACTATTTTGGTAATTTTTTTGCCAATGTGGACTACTTTTGACCATTGTTGACTATTTTTGAACATTGTTGAATATTGTTGACCAATGTTGACTATTTTTTTACCATAGTTGACTATTTTTGGCCATTGTTGACCATTCTTGACTATTATTGACCAATGTTGACTATTTTTGATAATTTTTGGCCAATGTTGACTATTTTTGACCATTGTTGACTATTTTTGACCAATGTTGACTATTTTTTGTCCATAGTTGACTATTTTTGGCCATTGTTGACTATTCTTGACTATTTGGACAATTTTTTACTATTTTTGACCAATGTTGACTATCTTTGACTAATGTTGGCAATTCTTGGCCAATTTTGACCATTTTTGGCCAATGTTGACCATTTTTGGCCAATGATGACAATTTTTATCCATTGTTGACTATTTTTGACCATTTTTGACCACAATTGACCATTCTTGTCTTTTTTTACCATTATTGGCCTGAAATGGTCAAAATTGGCCAAAAATTTTCAATATTGGTCAAAAATAGTCATGAATGGTCAAAATAGCCAACAATGGTCAAAAATAGACAACTATTGTAAGAAAAAATAGTCAACATTGGTCAAAAATAGTCAACAATGGTAAAAATAGGCAACAATGGTCAAAAATGGTCAACATTGGCCAAAAATAGTCAACTATGGTCAAAAATTATCAACAATGTTCAAAAATAGTCAACAATGGTCAAAAATAGTCAACATTGGCAAAAAATTGCCAAAAACAGTTGAAAATAATCAAAAAGAGTCTAAGATAGTCAAAAATTGACAAAAATAGTCAAGAATAGTCAAGATTAGTCAAAAAGAGTCAAAAATAGTCAAAAAGATTAAAAAATAGTTAAAAATAGTCAAGAATAGTCAAAAATAGTCAACATTGGCAAAAAATGACAATAGTCGAAAATAGTCAAAAATATTCAAAAATATTCAGAAATAGTCAAAAATAGTTAAGAATAGTCAAAAATAGACAACAATGGTTAAAAATAGTCAACAATGTTCAAAAATAGTCAACATAGGCCAAAAATGGTCAAAATAGTCAACATTGGTCAAAAATAGTCAACAATGGTCAAAAATGGTCAACATTGGTCAACATTGGTCAACAATGGTCAACAATGGTCAAAAACAGTCAACAATGGTCAAAAATAGTCAATAATGGTCAAAATGGTCAAATACAATCCAGAAAGGTCAGGATAGTCAAGAATAGTCAAAAATAGTCAAGCATGTCAAGAATAGTCAAGAATAGTCAAAAATAGTCAATAATAGTCAAGAATAGTCATGAATAATCAAGAATAGTCAAGAATAGTCAAAAACAGTCAAGAACAGTCAAGAAAAGTCAGCATAGTCAAAAAGTCAAGAATAGTCAGAAATACAATAGGCTAGCCAGGAATAGTCAGCTATAAGGCGACTCCTTCTTATACTTGCGAAGACTTGGAAAGCTCACAACAACGGAGCTCCAAAAGAACTCCGACCCAAAAAGGGCTCGAGGTTTATTTAAAACTCGAGTCCTTTTTTAGCCTTGAAATATTCGGAGTCGTTTTTCTTCGACGAGTCCCATAGAAAAGCTCGAGCCTCTTTGAGAGGGCTAAAAGAACTCGAGTCTTTTGCAACACTATCTGTATATGCTGTGGGATTCGCTCGCACTCGTATCGTATCGTAGATAGCTCCCTCAGTTTTCTTTCCTGCGTTATTTGACCTATGTGATCGATTTGATAAAGAATAAGTTATTTGATTTAATAAAAAAAAAAAAGATCATGCCTACAATAATAAGAAAATATTTAGAAAAAAAAAACTACGGGATTCGAACCTTCGTCATCGTCATCGTCTTTCGGAATAATATCCAAGACTTTTCTACTGAGCTATTTATGATTAGCACTTCAGGGCGAAATTATGAACTTATTTGCAGTCCTATTACGTTGTGATAATTTGCGGCTTGGCTTGCGTTGAAATAAGAATACAAGCGACGCAATAAACGCGCGCTGTCAGAGCTGGCGCGGGGAGCGCGGGGTGCGCGGGGCGCAATGCGTTAGCTCCGCCCATTCAGCCAAAATTTCCAGCTCATGTCCCCCACCTTAATTGGTTGTTTTTTGGCAGCCAAGTAGCCTAAGGTATCCATTAATAATCTCGCTCCATGTAAGCCTTTCCTTTTGTCACTTGTAGCTGAAACGTAACGTTAGCGCCACGTACAATTAAAGTCATGATCAGTATCTGTTCGGCGAAGAGGTTCACCCTTGGGTGTCGTAATGCCATCCAGACAAGTATTTGTAGAATAAACTTTATACCAGACAGCAAAAATAACTTGGGCCATTACAAATATAATTGGAGCTTAAATTGTATTAGGCCAGACAGTAGAGATGGCGAAATACGTGCATTTTGGCAGACTGTAGTCTCTATCTATAGGGCAGAAATTTAAATTGGACATTATTTTTAGGTTACGGAGGTAAGTATAAACATTAATTACTTAACGAATTTCAAAAGGCTGTACTGATTCCGGTGCACTGGTACGTTTTATTTGGAGATCGCGAAGGCCCTCCTACGTGCTGAAGGCGGCTACCGGGGAGGTTTTAGTGGGTAAGAATCCCACATACCCAGACTCTCCCACAAGAAGTGGGCATCTTTTCAAGATTCCCTCGTTAACTGTTAAGTATGATTATTTTGAATACCGACGGAATCGGTACTTTTTTTAGGTTGCATTTCGAGGGAATCTTGAAAAGATGACCAGACTTCTTGTGGGAGAGTCTGAACTAAAACCTCCCCGGTAGCCGCCTTCAGCACGTAGGAGGGGCTTCGTGATCTCCAAATAAACCGTACCAGTGCACCGGAATCAGTACAGTCTTTCGAAATTCTTTAAGTAGGTACACTAATATTTATACTAGACTTAACTAACTGTTGCCTTATATTTTAATAGTCGTAATACCTATGAGCAAAAAATAAATGTTTTGTGTGAAACGGTTTCATTGTGATTTGATGGCAACAAACTTTATTATCTAACAGTAGATACAGGAACCTATTACCAACTACGCTTACAGAGAACTTGGTTGCACTTAATTTAGTTTCTTATCCACATACTACAAGAAATGTAACAGCCGACAGATATCTGATGTCCCTTAGTGTACCCTAGATGACTAGTCTTCCCAAAGGTCTGTGTAAATCTAAAACACTGCAAGAAAATTACACTGCGATACACAACATTGCCTTCGAGATAACATTTTAAGTATGCTTAAACTTTTACGGCGAAGTATTTTATACTTTGGAGCCACTATCCGTGCTACCGACGATCACTGATAAAGAAAATTACTCGAGTTATGCTCGGGATACACGGCGACACTTGACACTCGACACCCAGTGTATCTCAGTGTAGCGACACCGCCACTACAACTCTAACAAGGTGGTGGTGTACACACGCAGACACTCGATGCATACACTGACACCCAAATTCATAGAAAATGATGATCGACTTGCAGTGGAATTACAAATCACATTTGTTCCTAAAAATGCTTTTCAAAACCATTGTAAACTGGCTAAGATCTCTATGAATTTGGAGGTGAGTGTATTAGTGTCAAGTGTCGTCGTGTTCCCAAGCTTTATGCAACTGCGAAGGAGACAGTTCTCATGCGAATGTTCGGTTAACGAGTTTGGATGACGTTGGGTGGGAATTTTAAAACGCATAAAGGTTATCTGTCCTATCGGAACTCAGTTCGATGGATACTTTGTGGAATTCTGAGATTTTGAGGGAACTGTAACCTGCGTTTGGTTTGGAGCGTTTTTAGGTTTGAGCAGCGAAACTGAATTATAAAAAAAATTGCTGACAAATAAATAGTTCTGCAAGTATATTAATAATTTTTTGTATTTTTTCTCAGGGGGGGGGGGGCTATAAAGGCCACATAGAAATTTGTAAAACGCAATTATTTTTTCTGATTTCCTAGCCAGAATCCTTAACAATTCCGCCAAATTGCGATACAATGGTCACACATTTAACGCAATTAGTGACCATTTTACGGAAATTTAACGGATTTGCATGAATTGCTTTTACAGAATTAATATGTGTTTTTAGCCCCACTTTTATTTTGATCGTCAATGTTGTTATGTTACGATCAGCTAATAACGTTTCATCATTATATTGTTATTGATTTTTAAACTTATTCATGATGTGTAAGTTTTTTTTACACGAACACCAACTTAAACATTCTCAGCGTATGCAGATTAAATAACACCCGTTGTATCATAGATTTTTTTATAATTTCCTTGTTGAAAACTGATGAACAGTTTTTAACTTACTCTTTTCAACAAACAGGAAATTATTGCGAAAAGCAAAGCATCAAAGCGGCACTAAACGGATTAATATGCATTTAATACTCTTCTGTGCTCGGGACTCCCCGGAGTAATTTCACTGAAATTACCAATGCATTATTTATGTAAATGAAAATGTATGAACCCCTTTGAGATATGCTTTAACGAGGATAAGAACAGGGAAATTGGTGGTAAATGTTATGTTTCAAAGTTAACATACATACATTATAATGGAATTAACAGGCATGGAAATGAAAATTTGTAAATGTAACGTCACGACTTTTATCCCCATTCCGGGGTAGTCAGAGGCTTGAGTGGCCATACACCATCACATTGTGGAGGTACTTATTAACCAACTCAAAGCCCACGTTTCAATGTGAAAGGTGGTGAACCTTGTCGCCGTGTATACAGGAACTGACTATTACCTGATCCCGAGTGATAGGTAGGTTTCCTCACGATGTTTTCCCTCACCGTCAGCGAACTGTAAATTATGCACATACCTAAATGAAAATTCATCCATTGGTGCATGCCCCACCGGGGATCGAACCTGGGACCTTCTGATTGTTAGCCCAACCTGTTCACCCCTAGGCTATGGTTGCAATGGAAATGGATAGCTCTTGTTAGCACTCTCCTATCAGCTCTCTCTACTTATCTAAGGCATACAATTTGGCTAAAGAAAGCTTCCAGGGCCTCGAGTCTCTTAACAATTGTCCATTACGAAACCACTGATCTCCAATATTATCTCCGTGGACTCTTTATTATAAATCGGAAATTTTCTGTGGTCGACATGTTGCCCGCGATCTCTTAGTAGTCCTCTAGCCGACAGCATGCTGACCGCCAAGAATTTACGATTTATAATGAAGAATTCACAAAGATAATTTAGAGACCATAGTGGTTTCGCAATGAATTTTTAAGAGACTGGAGGCCCTGGTAAATTTCGTATCAGTATATTCTAGCAGCAGTAATAGCCGATTGGTTTAGCATGCGTCTTGCAGGCTTAAGGTCCATGGTTCAAACCCCGGCTCACATCTCTGGATTTTTCGATATCTGTATGTAAATCATAACGTTAATATGATTATCACTCGCTTACGGTGAAGAAAAACATCGTGAGAAAACCTGCATGTCTTAGACATGTGAAATCCACCAACCCGCACTGGGCCAGCGTGGTGGATTATGGCCTGAATCCCCCTCGCATTGAGAGGAGGCCCGTGCCCAAGAGTGGGACGTTAAAAAAGGGCTACTATTATAATTATTATTAGCTATTCTACACTATTCACGTAGGTATACAGGTTTCTATGTTTAATTATGATTTTATTAATTTTAGATTAGTACGCCCTATAAAGGGTCTTATCGTAAAGCGAAGCGAAATGAAATGAAGCAATTAACTTTCGGTCGAATGTTTAAGTTTAATCTATTAGCATTGATTACGCCGCTGAGTATAGCAAATTTGATTGTCGATGGTGAACATACCTATTAATAATTGCAAGTGTCCAATCAATTTTTTTATTCTATCACTATTCTGCAATTAGAACATAATTTATCGCTACAATATATCAATCAATCAATATTTATTTAGTAATAGGTACCTACAACATATTATAAAGTCCACTGATACTGCATTACATAACATTAAATTTAAATTACTTAATTAGTACCTACTTAATTAATTAATTAATATTAACGTCGCGATTAATATAGGCTAGTAATGCACGATTTTTTTTCAATTGTTAGATCGCTCTTACCATCTGTAAGTCAAATCAATAAATGGACCATGTACATTTGACTAGTTCAAAACAAAATAAATTTCAATAAGAATCTTGGTCATCGATCAAAACTAGTATATTATCTTACGCTGGCTGTCCCGATTTGTCACAAGGCTGGACGTCAAGAAGCAATTAGTGGGACCACCCAGTCGGCGTCATCAGGACGATAGCTGACGCATTGTCAGCTATGACAGCTTAAAACAAATTGTTACTATACGAAGGACGAAAGGCGATAATTTTAAACGTGGGCGTTTTAGTTCGGTTATTTTAGTTTCAAATAGATGACTGTTTTGGAAGAGCATGAGTTATTTGGCTTTTTGTGTTATTATTTCTGAATTCTTAGGTAATAATTACAATGTTTAACCCTAATCAAGGTCTTTGAGACAGAGATCTACAAGGTGCAATCGAAATCCTGGGCAATATTGTAAACGATGACTCTACATACGATTCAGAATATTTTGGGAAGATTAATCAACAAAGCAAATAAAAAAATATTAACCTTACCTGGGCAATATTTTGTAATCTGAAACATGTGTAAACGCATGATTTAAAATACGCCACGACTTCGATTGCACCCATTAAATTAATCACATGTTATCGTATTCCTCTGAATTAGTTGAACCTGTAACAAACGTGGAGTCTGTATATATCAAAAACATACACTTCAAAATCGTCTCTTCAATAAATTAAACAGCTATAAACCCAATATAATCAACGTCACGTATTCTGAAAATTAAATATAAAGCACAGGTAACGTAAAATCATAATTTACGACACCTACGTGTTTCCCTACAGCCTACACACCCCCGACCACCTCCAAACAAAAACAACATAACCCTGATCTTCTGTAAAATACGTAACCTCATTGCCAATTGACATCCCGACAAGAATATAAAGCGTGTACTGACTGGCCGACTAGACTTGCAAGGCTGCCTCGAGCATATGCTGCGTAGCTACCTCAGCTTTGACATTGCTCCGTAATTAGCACAGGTGACAGCGAGGTAAAGGACAAAGAGAGAACGCAAGCATCTGTCCCGAGAACAGAGAATGACGGAAACAAAATCAGCTTACCAGATGTTGCTTGATTGGATTGGGCTGACATCATCTGACACTTCGCTTCTGTCAGTATCACTACAGTACCACCAGCTTATCTGACCGTTGGCCAAAAGACGAACTAAGATTTTTAATCCACAAAATTGCCATATTTTGATATTCTTGTATTTACACTAACGTCGCACTCAGCCGGTCAGATATGAGACTGTAGTGTACATAAAATAATCCTGGATACATTAATCTATTGACAAATTACAGCGCTTGAGCAAAACAGTTTAATGCATCGAAATACCTACTGACAGAGCGAGGCGAGGCAATCTCACGAGGTTTCTCGGTTAGTGAGAACAAAGCCTACCGCATTCAGTCGTGATCGAATGAAAGAAAGTCGGCGTTCGGCCATAAACGTTATCACTAACTAGCGATCGGGGAGGATCGATCCCTTGATTCGCTCACGAAATTAAGGAAATCGCTCATGGGGATATTATTCTCGGTATCTGATAACATCTGCTCTGAACTTAGGCAGGAGATTTGCGCTGTACTTTTGTGAGATTGTTCCAATTGTCCAAGTTTTCGTTGATAAAGCAAAGATAATACCAAGATAGAGGGGGACATGTGACTGTCCAAAATAGTATGTCCTACCAAACGGAGTCCATAGACACAGTACGACTCAGTAGTTCGCGGAAAAGAACATTGAAAACATGACGGTATTGCCAATACGGCTCATCTTCTGGTGAATAATACGCATCAAAATTCGATTAAGTTGACTGTCGGATTGCGAGTGCGATAACAGATGTGTAAATTTCGCTGCATTTAGTGGTGCGCTGAGTACAAGTCTAGAGATTGCAATGTAAGGAGGTACTACATCTGCTGAAATAATGCATCAATGCGATAAAGTGTTTTTATTTTCTGATGAATCTTTTTCAGTAAGCGATGATTGAATTAGGTAAGAAATAAGGTTCAATTTGTTATATTTATCTCAAGTTTTCTTTCTCGATAATATTGTTGTATTTGGAGAGTTAATAACCCAAATGCCCTTTAAATGTAGCAATTAATAACTTGGATTCAATTAAGACTAGCTTGATCACATTGTTTAATTGATTGGAATAGATTAATCTGCCTAGATTTTAGATAATGATTTAAATTAAACTCAACAATAAAACAATTATATTGCTTTAAAAGATAAAGAACCGAAGATAAAGTTTCTAAATTAAAATACAATTACAATTTTGGTCAATTGTTTGTAAATGTTCTAAATATTTAACTAAACTTGAAAACACGGTTTTTGTTCCAATTTAATTCTAAGATACATATTTTAAAACTTTTAGTTTGGTAAAACAAAAATGCCAATATAATAGGGACCTACAGGGTAAGCTAAGTTTAGAGCGGTCTTCGTCAATAGTCTATAGGTTAGAGGCCCCGCACTTATAACAGAAAATCCAGGTTCGATCCCCAGTAAGTCCACTTCTGGGACAAGCATAGCTTAATTGAACGGGCTAAAGGCACTTTGTTTTTTTGTATATAACTAAGGTGGCAAACAAGCGTACGGCCCGCCTGATATTAAGCAGTTATCATAGCCTATAGGTGCTTGCAACACGAAGGACATCGCTCCCATATTGCTAACCTAAAGGGGAGTGGGACAGACGGTGGGAAAAAGAGAGGGGGCTTGGGCTAAGGGGTTACTCCGAAATACGTCGCTGACGGATCGTCCGAAGTACGGATTCGATTTACGATCAAAACAATGTCAAATCGTAGAGAAAAACGAAAGAAGAAATGTCAAATCACGACAATCCGTCAGCCGAAACGTTAGGTTCGTATTTCGGAGTAGGCCAGCAGCTCTCTCACTTATCGAAACGCAACTAAAATAACTACTTTATGCCAATTTTTTGTGAGAGGATGGTACTTCCCCGGTCGATCCAGCTTGTATCTGAGCTGCAGCTTGACTCTATCACCATTAAAACTAGCAACTTGATAGCCACATGCTATTTTAGTCGTCAAGTCACCATATCCTTGAGTTCTATAAGTATCCAGTTCCAACAAGTCTACCACACCATAAACTGTCATTTTAAAACGGCTTTTTTTTTTTATCACAGCGACAGTGCAGCATTAGGGTTGTGATCCGCGTGATGAAATCCTACACCGGCTGTAAGCCGTAGTTCGGCGGCCAATAGGCTTCGAGCTGGCGGCTTACTGCGGATCGAGGGTTTCCATGCGTTCGGTTACATGCCCTATGGTGCCTTTTATAAGGTGTTATAAGTATGTAACTCATTGATATATTACTTTGGTACCTTCTACCTTGTACCCAGAATTGGTTTACCGATCGGCTAAAGAAAATACATAGCTTGTTCATTAACGACGCATAATATAATTATATTTAGTTTAGTCGACTTTGGTTTGTATAAGCATAAAGATTAGCGCCAATAAGTACCCTGATAATTTTGCCTCAACTTATAGATTAGATAGAACTTACTTTACATACCTATATGTTTGGCTGTACCCATCCAGTTATGTCAGGAACCGGCCATTACTCAAAAACTTAACAATTAAACCACCTACAACAGTCAACAATTCCACAGCGGAGGCAATTACGGGTCCTTAAACGTCATCCCAGTTGACAGCACCAGCCGACAACATTCGGAGCGCAATTGTCGATAATTCTGTCGGCATTGAGGGCCGGGCCCACCCAGGCCAGTAATAAGGCCACGGGGAAATCTGCTGACGGAGAATGGACTCGGCGGTCTAAAATATGTTAGTGGGACCGATCATAATTTTCCGGGACGATGTGGATTTTAGGATGTAATTTTTATATTATACGACCACAGTATGTATATAAAATCATACAGTCTCGTTTCGAAAGCTTGAAATACTAACATTCGTTATCCATATTGTGGCCAGACATACCAACTGTATGGTCCCAAACTAAGCAATGCCTGTGCTATGGATACCATACCATGGACTGGGGGCGATCCCGTGACATCCAGATCAAAGCAAATAATTACGAAATGGGCGAAATTTGTCTTTGGTGGGAATCGAACCCGTAACCACCCAATGTAGTGAGCCGAGTGTCCGCTCGAACCACTGCGCGAAGCGGTCGTCGTTAATTAATAATTCGGGACACGACGACAGAGTGTAAGATTTACACTGTGGTACGACCTTAATGTTCGGAAGCTATACCTATCCAAGGTTGTGGTGAAAGGTTTTATGTGATAAGCAGCATCTAAAAAAAAAGTTTATTTTATCCCTATAAAATAAACTTTTTTAAATGCTGCTTGCGCATTTATACTTACGAAATCCCTTATTTATTGTGGGATGATATGATGAAACGTGGGCTTTGAGTTGGTTAATACCTCCACAATGTGGTGGTATATGGCCACTCAAGCCTCTGACTACCCCTGAATGGGGATAAAAGTCGTGTCGTTACATATACATATGATATGATGAATAAACCTCATGTTTTGGGATCATATTAGTAGTTGTCTGTTGCTGCTCAAAATTGCTAAGTATTAAAAATACTGCGTACCTTGAAATGCAAAGTCAAAGTCGAACTTAAAAGTTAGTACGTAGGTATATCAATTACCTATTAACCAATAAATTTATTACTTATTGAATTTTCAATACATAAGTAAAATAATGATCCATTAATTTTACTAACTTCCTACTCAATTAAATATGAAATTAAACGTCAAATTAACTGATTCGCTATAAAATAAGACATATATTTTATAGTTATTGCTATCCTTAATGGATAATATTATAATTCGTATGAAATTAAATGAATTACTGATAATATTAATGAACCTTTAATTTATAATGTTCGCTAGATATTAAATACCAATTATTTTTGAAGCATCATCTTTTTCATTTAAGTACAGATTTATATTCTTGTCATGTTTATAAGTTAATCATTATTCATAAAACTTTAGTCTCGTATAATATTCTGCGTCTGCTGGTTGCGGTAATAAATTTTAATTTATTTTAAGATGGAATTTTATGAAACCTAAATAACTTAACTAACTAATACCAAACTAGAGGTGAATAGCCTATTTTTATTGATAACTACTGTATAATACTTGGCGTACTATACATATATTTGTAAAATCGTAAATAATTTAGCACCTTCTCCGTTCGTGTCGGTAATGGCGGCTGGCCCACGGTTGTCAGTCGCCAAAAAGCTGCCTGCACTAGTGATGTGCAGGCTGCGTGCAATCAACTAATGTCGTATGTCGTAACTACAGTATAAATACACTCATTCTCTAACTGCGTATAAAATATGCTACAGTATTAAATATTCGTAGGTACCTACCTAATTATTTGTAACATAAATTGATTTGAATTTTTAAGGTCTCAGCTAACGTTGGTAGAGACTAAAAAAAGTTAAAATTTAAACTTATTTGAACGGTCAGGAAAAAAATCGCTAAACATTCTCAGTGTTTCAAGTCGCTTGCACACTTTTATTGCATAAAACCATTATTTTTCACCATCTAAACAAATTAAGAACTATGTCCACCAATGTTTGAACAGAGTAACGATTTGAAAGATTGAGAATATTCAGCGATTTACCTACATAATGTTGCTCTCTGTACTCCTGATTTTCTGTGCTTCTGAAAATGACATACATTTTGGGATTAACGTGCACAGCTTATAATACATGGTAGGTACAAGTGTAGGTACACAATATTAATTGGGGTGTAAAACGATGTTTGTGGACACACCCGCCGCGCCGAGCAGTCCATGTTGTACACGCATGTAATATCTAGTACCTACTGCACAAGACTGGACGAAAAAGGTTGGCACTCACCTATCAACTCGGCACCCGACCAGCAGCGCCTCGAAGGTCGACGTCCACTAACTGGACCGGAAATAAGTGGACCACGCGCTGACCACGCGGCGATCACTGGTTGACCACGCGCGGTCCACTAGTTGATCACGTGACGTTTATGGTGTGAAAGCAGCGTCCGGCCGCGGACCACCTGTCGACAACGACGCCGAGCGGCGAGGCGGTGCTGGTCGGGTGCCGAGTTGATAGATGAGTGCCGATCTTTATGCTCCAGAAAATAACCCGTTTCTGCGATACGCATGCAGAAGTACCTACCCATTAAAAGTATCAATGCTTAAAGCGAATTTTCTTGTTCGACAACCAATAAACACATGTTTGCTACGGTTTGCGGCGCGAGTTTAATAAAAGGGAACATGTAAGTAATGATAATTGTTTCGGCCCATATCAAGACTAAGTGTACTTTGTTGCCCGCTTCGACTTTTAAACCGCATATTTTATTGTATTAACGTAATTTTCTGCCGGCATTTAAGTGTTATTTTTGACGGTTACTCGTATTAATGCGATTATTGGAATTGAATTTTAAATTAAGTTAGGCTTCTGCAAAAAACGAACATTCTGCTGGGTAATCGCAGATAAACTGTTATTTTTAATTAGTTTTATAGTTATCGAAACAAGTATCTACTTATTAAGTGGAGGTGTATTTTCATAATCAAATTGATCCAGTTGAAAGAAACCGTTTTCGCTTTAGTGACGTATCCTATACAAACCGCCAAATTTATAGTGATTTTTAGTTTAGATTTTTACAATGGCTTTACAAAGCATTTCTAGGGACAGAAGTTATTTGTAATGCCAGTGTAAGTCTATCATAAGTTTCTATAGAGGAACGTTTTTGGAATCATTTAAACTAATTATAAGCACCCAAAGAGGTAAGTATATTTAATTGATGGAATCAGGCGCAATTTTGCGGAAATCCATTGTTAAACAATTATAGATAGATAGATTGTTGGCCCCTTCTATTAACGATCAATTTATTTGGTTTATAAGTTTGGAGGTTGACAATTCCGAGGGTGAGTGGTGGATCCCTATCTATAATTGTGTAAGTACCTATATTAGATAACTATTTTAAATCGCACGACATTGAGGTACTAACTAACTTCTAAAAAAAATATTATAAGTACTAGGATAGCAAAACAGTGAGAAGTTAATTAACACTTAATTAATAATGCACAGTAGGCATTGCGAAATGCTCTCATTTGTTTTTACCGAAATCCATATTTACACGAGCCTGTATTTGAGACGGCTGTTCTGGGAACTGGGCGCGTTGTCTGTCACATCCAATTGTACGCGACCACCGTTTCGCAACCCTAACACATAAATTTCGATGCTATCTCCGCAACGCTACACAGTTATTTAAATGTACAACATCACAAAAGATTATTAACGCAAAGTGTCCGATGCGAAAAATGACAACCCTACTGAGTTTAATTTAGATATTCTAAAATACGTATATGTTGACGACTCAAGATAGGCCGCGGCTTGTTTGTGTAAAATTTTCGATAGTTTCGATTTCGAAAGCGCGCTTGCGTTCCAAATTCGAATTGACGATTGAACGGTTGTACCTAATAGGTGTGCTCTGAGCTGAGACGTCGGCTTATAAAGGTGTACAGAGTGGAATAGATTTCGAGCTCAGCCCTGCTTCACGCGTTGTCAGCCTGAATAAACTTCCAAATCGATTCCACAGCTGAGAGTGACACCCCTGGATAAGGCTGTCCCGCGTCTCGCTTTTCTACATTTGCATAAAGAATAGAAAGACGAATATTGGATGTGGGCGTGCATGCGGCGGCAGATTGCAAGCTTTTTATTTTTTTAATCACAATAGTCGTTTTAAATGGATAGTGATTTCAATTATCTTACTAAAGTCAGACGCGGTATAAAATTATTGGCACCTTAAGATTAAAATGTATAGGTAGGTATTACTTATGATACAAAGGACAGATAAAACAAAGTCATCAATGTTCTAATGAACTGACATTCCACATAAATAAGTCATAACAAACAATATTAAGGAAGCAACATTTATTCGCGAGAAATGGTCATAAAAATGTCAAATGTCAACATTATGCCTCCGCAACCGTTTATAGCGGGCGCGCGTCATTTAACACATCAACCTATTGGGGGCCGGCAGAGAACATTACAGCTTCGAGATGTCATAACTCGTTAGGAGAATGACGCTGTTTGGATATGAAGTTGCATTAAAATATGCTATTTCCTTACGATACAAGTCAGAAATAGAATTCGCCAAATGAATTACCATTACAGTGTATGTACCTATTTTTGGAAACTTCACTAATGTAGGTAATAATGATGTACCAATACCTATTATGTTTTAATCGCCACTTAATTGTTGAGTGATAGTGATGCGTCCTCAATGACACTAGGGCTGCTATTTATAAACCCGGTAAGCAATAATCCGTTTTTAGTTTGGCTTCGAATTTTGAATTTTGACTCAGTTCCGTAGTAAATTAGTGTCAAAATTATGAACGAAAGAAAAATAAAGCCTGGGTTCGTAATAAACCCGCTGAGGTGGGAATACAAGTAGGTAATACAACTACAAGGGGAGACGAGTGTCACTGCCTCACGAAGTAATTAAATGTTAGCAAACTAAGAACAGATCTAATGAAACAGAATCCCAGCAACAAATGACTCTTTCCATGAAAGGTTCTGGAACAAAATACTAACGATTCTACCGCTGAGATAATAATTTGAGTCAATATAGCGCTTTTAGCGACACGCTGGACAATCGATCAAGCAGCTGGTTGTAGGTCCACGTAATTTGATACACATCGGAATGTGGACACAAATAAAATCACTTAGCCGCCGAGTGGCGTCCTGTGGAGCACATCTACCGCTCACTGCGGTGGACGAGGAAATAAAATGACGCTGGAAGCGACAGGTAAAGAGGTCAGGGACAAATAATGCAAAAGAGACAACACGGACAGGGACCATAAAAAATAAAGGCAGTTTTTAAAATTATCACTGTCTGCCAAAAAGCAAAATCGATTCGAAATTGGAATACTGGCTGGCGACTTTTGGAAGATAATTTATAATGTTTTTGTTCTATTTTTAAAAAAGCTGCAGTGCAGAATAAATAGTGATGTAAGTAGGTACCTACTTGGTATTTTAATTTAATAAAATATTCGTATCATATCAATACGGATATAGTTATTCATATTAGTGTGGTTGTTTTTGCTCCGAGCGTCTCAGAGGTTTATAAGTTTTATAAAGCAACAGTCTCTTATTTTACTACACAAACATCTTAAAATATACACTTTAACTCCTCCATGATCTTTCCCAGTAAAACAAATCAAAAACGTCTACCATTTCCAAAGCACTGGCGTATCTGTTACTTCTTATATTTCAACGATAAATAAAACAGGATGGCTCGCTATTACGAAAGAAATGAAGTCTGTGGGTGAACAACGTTTCTCACAGTGGGACTTCGCCACTCTGTCCGATTAAAATGTAAAGGTGCCATCGTTTTTTGCATGGCTTTTAACTCGAAGAAGACATTCCGCCCACAATAAGTAAAACAATTGAATAAACCAATTCAATTACTTATAAAATCCCTTAAGTAATTGAATTGGTTTATTAATAGTTGGAGGCGTCGGTAAATTATTTTAAGAACGCTAAACCCTTGGAGTGTTATTAAGTGTGTACATAGTATATAATTAGGTTTCCTCTAGTTTCGATCATTGTTATTGTTTTGATTTCTAGAGTCTATCGGCGTAATAGATAATTTTGTTTACCGAGCTTTGTGAATCAATGTTGTAAATCATGGACTTAGATAAATACATGTACTATAGATTTTGCTAAGGCAATATAAATTACTACACTGTTTTTAATGAAATGCAGCAGGCAAATATCTCAAAAATACATAGCCTATAGTTAAAAGTTGCTCACTTAATGTAATAGAGCGTAGAGTCATATATCCCCACGAAGTAAAACGGTCCGCAATAAAAAACACACATTCAAAATCCAACCTCTTCGTGATATTTCCAACTACCCGACTAGAAAATTTGTAGGTAATTTAAGGCGTGAAATTGTTCCCGGCGTAGGTCTGTGGTGACAATATATCTTACTCTACATACCGGCTGTGGTAGGTATCTAAATCCAAAATTAGGTTACAAGTTGAGATAAAGTTGGAGAGGAATTTATTGTTAAAGTTTTTTGGAAACCAGCTTAATTGAACCCAATTAATTTAGTGTTGTTCGTATAAACACGGAAATTATAATTACAACAAAACCACTAGATATGAAAGCAAGCTTTGTTTGAAATTCTCATTGTTGAGCAAAAAATTCGCGAGCAAAATAGTGACCAAAATAGTTGTATGGGGGCGGTTTTTCATCCCGCATTTCGTTTTTTTTATTTGGTGTATACAAAACTGCGATGGCATGAATTGGGGGAAGTCTATTTCTAGCAGTGGGCAGCAATAGGCTGATGGTGATATTCGTACGTAAGCTTTAACACAAATCTTGCAAATTTTATAATAAACTTTTAAAAATAGACATTTGTAGGCTAAGATAGGAAACCACCTACTTATGAAAAAATATATTTTAATGATTTCGATAAAGGAAATAGGTAGAGAATAGGAAAGTTGAAGTAGGTACCTATTTATAATTTATAAAATCATCACTTTCAAAGAACAAAACGAATATTCATTCAATTAATTAAGTAATATTTATTCATTCAAATGATTAATACTGTGTATTATTTTCAAATCCTGAACTAAAAAAATCCGGGGTAAAAATTGTTTGTAAAATAGGTACAAACCTATTTTTTTATAAGTGCCGGTTCCGTGTTGTGTAAAATTCAGATGTAATGCTCCCCTGACTACGGTTCCGTGTTGTGTAAAATTCAGATGTAATGCTCCCCTGACTACTTTGTGTGGTAGTGATGTGTCACATTTGTCACAGTGGGCGAAAATGTTCTAGACGTTTGTACGTTTCTGAGGGTAATATTTAGCAACAAATGAAATATCTAGTGACGTTAATAAAAAACTATAACCATAATAATATTTTTTTAAAAAATTGTAAGACAGATTATAAATTAAATATCAAGCATGTTTAGTTGTCATACTTACGCTAATAAATTTATAATGGGTTTAAATTACATCAGCAATTCATTTAACTGATTTTCTAGCAGAATCCTAAAATTTCCGTAAAATGGTCACGATTGGAAATCAAATGTGTGATTCCACTAGAAAAAGCATAAAAATTAATTGCTTTTGCTATGTGGCGTTTTTATCCCCTCAGTAGTTAGTATAATGTATTTTATGCAACAGAAAAGGTTATTTTTTTCTTGCAGCCGATTGGCTGAAAAGCTAACTAACGAACCATACTAACCACCAACTAATCTGTATCCCACACAGAATTACAAATTAACATAAACCAAAAGCGAATTCACAGAATAAGGATGCACCGTGACAAATAGCTGTAGTTTCCACAGAACAAAGTGGGTTATATTTCGTTCCCACACCGTAAACGTTTATTGAATAAGTAAGCGGCGGATTTTATAAAGTGAGGTACCTCATGTAGTTGACGATGCTGCATTTTTATACACAAGATAACAATTTGTTTGGGTCTTTGTTCTGGAATAAAATATCGAGGATGGTATCGCTATTGAGATGTTCGGTAAAGAAAAACGTCTCTACGTGAAAAGTTTACATTATTTTATAGAGTTTAGTTTAGTTTCACTATATAGGTATTAAATTTAAAAGAAACCTCACTCACTGTGGTGAATTTCATGAAATTATTTTTGCAAATTAATTGCGTACCTTGTTTTTGGAAAATCTTTACCAATCAACCATAGAAGTAGTAACTATTACTACCCCTCTGCCCATTTTAGGGTTCCGTACCCAAAGGGTGCCAACGGGACCCTATTACTAAGCCTACGCTGTCCGTCCGTCCGTCCGTCTGTCCGTCTGACAGCGGGCTATACAGTGGTGGCCATATAATTAAGAACGCTTATTTATAGAGAAGATTTTATCAAACTAACATGTAAAAGTAACTGTTTGTATTTCACTCGGTATCGCAAAACTTTACCATACTAGCCTACATTCGTTGATACACATGATTTGCTAAAAAATAAATAGGTAAACTTTTTACATTAGATCTAAACCTAGTATTACTACTTACTGGCTGGTCACATAATTAAGAACGCTGAATAGTTTTTTATTTATTCAAAGAACTCTCTGTGGCTATGAGGTTGTAGTTCACTATAAATTCGTATAATTTTGGCGCCATTTGGTGCAGGTGATTGCTTCATAGAAAATAATGGGGAAAAATAAAAGTTGTGATAAATCTACAAGGGAAGTAATAATAAAACTTCGCGAGAAGAACTGGTCGTATAAAAAGATAGCCGACCACCTGCAATGCTCATAAACGATGGTTTTCCATGCTGTGAAGCATTTTGCCACGCATCAAACTACCTCAAATGTTCCGCGTGTACCTAAACAGAGAAAGTCATCTCGTCGAGATGATCGAAATATCGTTCGTTTGGCAAAGCAATATCCTTTTAAAGGGTCTAATGAGCTGAGAAAGGAATATTTTGGTGAAAACAACCCTTCAGCAATCTCGGCACGCACTATTCGAAGGCGTTTGGTAGAAGAAAAGTTGCACGGAAGGATACCAAGGAAGGTGCCCATGTTGAAACGATGCCATAGGCAGGCCCGGCTTGCATTTGCAAGAAGGTATGAAAACTGGACATTTAGACAGTGGAAAAGTGTTCTTTTTTATGACGAGACAAAAATAAACAGGGTATGTTCTGATGGAAAAAGATATGTACGACGCCCTCCGAATAAAGCATTTGACGCTAAGTACACAAAAGTGACATTAAAGCATGGTGGGGAAAATGTGAAGATTTGGGGGTGCTTTTCTGGGTATGGTATTGGACCTGTTAAGCTGATAGAAGGAAACATGGATCAATTCCAATACAAAAATATACTGGAAGAAACAATGTTACCTTATGCTGAAGACGTGCTTCCGGTTATTTAGACATTCCAACACGATAATGATCAAAAGCATACAGAACGCACCGTTAAGGAATTTCTCACATCGCAATCAGTTTCTGTCTTAGATTGGCCAGCTAACAGCCCAGATCTTAACCCTATAGAACATCTTTGGTGCGAAGTCAAGAAGAAGGTTTCAAATCGACAGTGTGGCAATTTAAGAGAGCTGTATGACGTTTTCTTAGAAGAATGGCACTCTATCTCTCTTTCGAAATGTCAGAAATTGATAGACTCAATGCCTCGCCGGTGTAAAGCAGTTATTAAAAGCCGTGGATGCTACTAAATATTAGTTTTAGTTTAAAATGTATTAAATTGCTTATTTTATTCACGCACTTCATATTCATGCGATTTAATTTAATATGAGTTTCATATAAAGCAACTCTCGAGCAGTTTAATAAATCGTTCTTAATTATTTGTCCAGCTCCATTACTATTTGAAATTGTTACTTTTGAGAATAAATAAAGTTTGTTACAAAAATAGTGAGCGATTTTATTCTGTAGTCCTAATCCCGTTTGCTCTATTCTTGTGGCTATTTCATAACATAACTATTTAGTTCTAAGAAGGAACAATAACTACACATGACATGACTCAGATAAAAAAAATCTGTAACTTCAAGTCGTTCTTAATTATATGACCACAACTGTATATCACGAACCGTAATAGGTAGAGAGTTGAAATTTTCACAGAATGTGTATTTCTGTTGCCGCTACAACAACAAATACTAAAAATAAAATAAATTTTTAAAATAAAGGGGGTCCTCATACAAGAAACTTGATATTTTTGACGTTTTTATTCTACGGTGGTACGAAACCCTTCATGTGCGAGTCCGACACGCACTTGGCCGGTTTGTATTTATAGATTAAGTTTGTATTTATGCATAGATACCTCCTCATTCTCTAATTATTATACATATTTACTTTTTGTGTTATCTCCCCACACTAAAAGGAAACTTTTTTAAAATTCTAAAAAAAATATTCCTAACACTAGTAGTAATAGGTATCATAATTTAATCGAGCCACATTATGCAGTATTTATATTCCACGCAGCTCACTTTAAATAAATTTATTCGAATTTGGAATCTTGTTTGGCATAAATAGATTCGTAATGTCATCATCGCGCGTTCTCAGTCACACGTAACGGCACTCGAAGTATTCCTTTCGTGTCCCAACTTAGTCCCAACCGTGTTGGTACAGTTTTTATCAACATAATAACCGAATATGTATTCAGGCGTGGTGCTTAGTTTTACTCCGACTTACAATTTTTTACAACCCTAGTTTTACAAATTCCAACCTTATTCGATTATCAGAAGGTCCAATTAACCGCATAAATAACATGGTGCAAGTAATAGAATGGTCTCACGGACTAGTGGCGCCGCCTTGCGGTGGTTTGTAACAACTAAAAGTTCCTTGCCCTTATTAGATAGTAAAGCTCATAAAATAATGCATAAACACGTAATTTACCTTATGACGACGTTAAAATAATTGGCTATCATAATAGTTGATTAATTATTAGCAAATACTATGTTAACCTGGCATAACCATCAACCAATTTCAGTAGGTAGGTACCTGACATATTTAGCCAGGCCATATTTTTTCTTAGGTATCGCATTAATTTCCCTTACTCAAACTACTCCTGAGTAAGATATTAATTACACCTATAATCTCGAATAACGTAATTCTGAATTGATTGCTTCGGATTTTGTAATTTATAAAAAGAAGATCCCTCAATAAAAGCATCGCGACGATGAAAAAATATTAATTATGACCCTGCGATACTCTGCACATTCAAATCGACAAGCATTAAACGAGTCGCTTCGGGTTCGGTCATTCCGATTATCAGCTGGCATATCTTCGCGCGCCAACAATGAAAGATAACCCGTTAAATGCGCACCGCACTCTAACATCTTAATAATCCGATGAAGGGCCATGTCGGCCCAGCATGACGCGTGCCCGACATCCGTAATTATTTTTCAACGGAGTGACACCTCACGCAGAAATAAACAATCCAAATGCACCCAGAAATTACGACTACATTAATTTGAACGTGCGAATAAATTATTTACTACCGAATCGAAATTTAATTATCGAAAACCGAAACCATTTCACGTCAAAGTTTGTAGCTCGAATTGTTTTTCGTATTCGATTTTTAAAGTCATAATAATGATTATTATTTCGATACTACACAGAGTTCCCTGTTGAAGCGTCATCACAATGCTGGTGACTAGACATTTGACAAGCGCTCTCTAAAGTCTAAAGTAATTCAAGCGGACGCGTCACGTCGATGCGCGTAGAAAGTCAACCTTTACGATGCTCGAGTGAACAAAACAAAACAAGTTGGACATGTCAATGCCCACGCCTTTGGTACGGTAACCTGATACAAGCAGGCGGATACATTTAACACCACCGAGAGGTTCGCAAGCGGTCGAATCGCGTGAGATCAGAGCATTAGGCGGAGCGATGAGCGATGCGGTGAGCGTAGGTCGAAGGACGCGTCGATAGTTTAGCGCAGGTAAGTTATTCCAGCGACTGTAATCTTGCTGGAGACTACTGAATGTCACGCACATTCGGTACGTGCTTTGTACTAGTTAGGGCTGGTTTTCAATTTACAGTAACGAACGAAATATCCAGAGACGTTACAAGAGGAATAATGGCATATAAATTACTTTAATAGAAGAAATAATACTCATACAAATTAGAGAAATAACAAAAATACAGTTCACGTCACAGAATAGCCAGATATAGCACCTTATTACATCGCAATGGCTAGACTTGTGCTCAGCGCACCACAATACGCAACGAAATTTACACATAATTTCTTTGTTTCTTAATTTAGAATCATTATTAAATGCACAAGAAGGAATTTTGCCACGTAATAATCAGAAATGATTATTTTGACATTACACGCACACACTTCAATTTTATTTATTAGTATAGATTTAGTCACTGTGTGCGCTACCCAACCTACCCATCCGCTCGCCCGCGTCATGAAAAAGGATACTTTAATATCCGATTCATTGTTCTGTTACAAATTTGTCAGTGATCTTAACATTAAACTTTTTCCCTTTTAAAATTTGAGACGGGTCCATAATCCCTTGTGCGGCTAGCGTTGTAAGTAAATCTTCGTCACATATTGACGTTTAGACCACACAAATAAAAATATTAGATATCGTATTAAAGGGCTAAGCGTAAGCATAACATGAGCATTGACTGTTGGTATTGATTACACTTTCTCCGAAGGTTTATTATTCCTTCCTTTTGCCTATATAATTTTTCCGTGAACACGTATTTCGAGTTGACAGGGTATTGTTAAAGTTCGAAGAATGAAATGCAATGTTTGAAATTTCTATCAATACACTTATTATAAAATGTTAAATAACTTTCTGTCAGATTCTTATTAGTTAAGAATTTTAGGAACTGCTCCTATTGTTTTCTTAAATTCTTGCAATATATTAATTCCGTGTTTAATTTTTTTTTTATTAGTTACAACTGGAGATTTTAACACGAAATTCAGATTTAAGAAGAACATAAGTAAACGCAATTCAAAATCAGTAGGTATAAATTTCTCGACGTAGACTATAAAAAGTCGATTAAAATTTTTGCCAAATTAAAGCTTATTTGCATAAAATAAGAATCGTGCGCATAAGGATCTGATGGACCGTCATTACTTGTCATAATTATTAATATTTCGTAGCTGTCACGCGAGGGTAACGCCTCGGGGTGAAGCTTAATGCTTCCCACTGATGATGGGTAGCGTCCACAGTAACCGATGCAGACGATAATTTGAGATAATTTACGTAATTCGGCACAATTTCCTGCGAAGTGCATGTTCTGCTCACCTGAACATCATTATAAGGGAGTTTAAAGAAATTCACTGCCGTTCTAATTCTAACTGCCTCCAGGCGCAGTTTATTATAAATTAAACATTGCTAAGCATAGTTATTTTAGTAATTTATTTTAAAATCGTGAAATTCGTTCGAATTGAAATTATCATTCGTTTATTTTTCCCATTTCTAATACCCACTCCACACGATATGATCTGATGCGCGATTGAGAGAGACAAAGCTATAAGAAAATACAGTTAGATCTCTTTCCTTTAAGTTGATCAGTTACCAAAAAACACACAAAAAGAGTATATACTCCTTTGATTTTTTTTAAATTGGAATTAAAAATTAAACGCTTGTAGTGCGCTGTTAATTAATGTCGATTGCACCACACAATCGCGTTGTGCATTAACGATATCGCTTGTCGAGGCAATACAGAGCACCAGAGCGCCATACATCGCGCGATGCCGATCGCGGCATCGCGACGACACGCAGGGGACACAGAACAACGATGCCCAGAGGTAGGACGCGATTTACGAGCTAAACGTAGGGACAGATTGGAGGTTTTTGCATTGCTTGTTTACTTTGGTGGCTGATAAGATTGATTGCTTGTGTTTAATGCAGAGATTGCAGATAACTATTATGGGCGTTTTTTTTGTTATTTATGACATTTACTTTATCTTGAAGTTGGTACTCCTATTCTTTCTTTAGATGAAATTAGTGAGGGTTTTAAGACAATTTAGCGTTTCCTCGGAACTCGTTGAGGATAAACCACAGGATCACGTTGGCGTCTTCATAAATTAATTCTGTTACTTTCAATACGCAACCTTTCAATTCAACCAAAAGTACTATTGGCCATAATCTCTCTCGTATGCTGGAGCTGTAAGCAGAATAATATAGGCCCACGAAAAATAGAATGAGAGTATGTAGTGCAAATAAATTGATTTTATACTAGTAGTAGTATAATAGTACCGCTTTTATAGGTATAGAGAGCGAATTCGATTGTGGACTGCGGCATTGCAGCGATGCCTTTGTCCAATTTTGCTTCAGCCCCATCGCTGGTACGTTCTCGTATTATTCTATATATGTACTTAAATTTTTCGTAATATCATTTTATCGAAGCAGGGCTTACTTAATATGAATATCACAGAGTACCTCTCAGGGGGCTTACCACAAGCTCTTATTGCTATTCAATTATAGGAACGTTTTAACGACGTTTTAATGACGTTTCTTATTGTCATGACAATAAGGTACGTCATTGCACAAAAAGTCGCTGAAACGTTAATACGTTCCTGTAATTGAATCGCAATAAGAGCTTGTGGTAAGCCCCCTGTTATTGGTTAATCTACGTCCGCACCGCGCAGCTTCGAAAGTTCATCAGATAATGAGTACATTTGTTGCGTGTGAAACTAGAATTCCATTTCGCACGAACCTACGTTCGCGTAAGCATCAAAGCGAACGCTTGCTCTTATACTGCAAGCTTGTTCGATTAATCATTTTCGACTTAAAATGAGGACTCTCAAAGTGTTGCAACTTTTTTCTCATAGCTCATTATTCCAATAGTAAGTACCTAATTTTATATGGAGATTTTTTATTTTTTAACTTATTATAAAAACAATTTGTAATAATAAATCGATGCTCTCGTAGTTACTTGGAAATTACACTTTCATGTAATTCTAGTACAAAATTACATCTCGGGAACGTCGCTTAACTTTGCTCTCAGAATTCTTTAAAATCAATTCGTTTTTCTGCTAAATTAGAACACACATTTTGCATGACCATTTAACGGAAATTTTGCAAAGTTAGATTCTGCTAGAAGATCAGAAAAATAATTGCAATTGTAAGATTGTTATGACATCTTGTGGCCAGTGTTATATGAATCATATAATTCTGTTACGTATATGAAAAATGTGTTATTGTGATTATATGCATATTGAGAAACACTGGCATGAAGCGTTCTAACACTTCATTTTGTCGATCCAAACGGGCGATGCCATCTTCGGCGTAAAGCACTTTCTTAACAGCTCTTTTGTAATAAATCCCGCGGAATGTTGCGTTGCGACCGCAATAATACGAATCAGATTATGTGCAAGGTGTATTACCTTTTGTTTAACGGCCGTGCCCTGCCTCTCGTAATTAATGTGTAAAATGTCAGTGCTGCCCTGCTTGAAGTACAAACACAACTCCAAAAGCACGACTTTAGTTGTAGTTTTATTTAACTGCGAGTTGCTTGTTTTTTGTGGTGTTTCAAAAAGCGTTAAAGTGATAAACGTGTATTGAAGGTGATAAGTTATTGAATGTTGTAAAATTTATATCAATTTCTGAGTCATAATAATAATGAGATTTGCTTTAACTTAGGTAAGTACGAATCTATTCTAGGTATTCTAGCATAGATAGGTACCTATTCTAGGATACCGAGCAATAATTCGTATAAAATTTAGATTTCATGCCGAAGAAAATTACGGTTCAGGAATTAAGAAAGTTGTGTGATATAACTTACCGCTTGCTACAAGTTTCCAATGTGCAACAAAGTTACTGAAACTGAAAACTTTACTAAATGACATTTGGCGCTAAATGCTTAAATAGCATCCAGTTATAATACTAATGTCGCTTAGAAGCCATACAGCACTAATTATTATAACAACAATAATAGACAACACGCAGCGACTGTAAACTAACTCAGCTAAGAGTGCGGAACCATTCTGGTTTGTATACCAATAAACATTACCATTTGTTAAATCCAAACTGAAAGGCGTCTACAAATAGATCCGATGTATATTAAAATGCTTGCATCAAATCATCAAAATTAATACGTCTAATAAATAAACGAACCCATTTGCGTTCCAAGAGATATGTAAACAGACACCGTGGGCTATAGAGGCTATATGTGAACGTTAAAAATTTATATTCGTCTAATAACTGTCGAATTCCTGTTGCAACAAATTACAGTGAAGCGTTGAGTTACTGAATGGGCGATGGCAACAATATAGTATAGTAATTCCAAAGAGTTTTGAATAGAGTCCAACACTATTCTGGTCGACGGCTGATCTTTAGCTTTATTTCGTTTTGCTCAGATCGCTTGCCGATAGAATGCCGGTTCCACTATTGTGAGAGAAATGTTTCGGATAATGTACGCGTAATAAATTACTATTTTTTTATTGGTGGAATTAAATTCGCTATGTGTGAAAAGGAGAGATTAAAATATTGAATCTGAAATGCTCAAAGTTTTTAAATAGTTTTCATTATCAGTGAATGAGCATATAGAGCATTTCTGCAACGCATTCTTAACTTATTAGAAGGCAAAGAAAAAATTGGGAATCACAAAAGTAAAACTGCAGACAAGAAATACAAATTACTACTACAAAATATAAAATAAATACAAACAACCAGTTCTCTAGTCGGCCGCCATCCCAACTTACAAACAAACGTAAATTCAATAACCAATATCTACGTTTCAAAGCGCTTCGATTCGTAAATCCTAACAGAATCTAGCTTTTCAAGCGGTCCGGACTGGTCGCGGAGCGCAGCTGCGTCGGGCGCTTGCATCTCAATAATGAATGCATTGTCCGTTCATACGTACCCGATCACAGTCGAGACTATTTTCGCTCAAACCTGTCCGCGTCTGTCATGGAAAAAGTGACATGGAGTTGTTACAGCAACTGGAAAGTTTGAATGGACGCGTTTTTCTTCACAAGACGCAAAAAATATGACTTATTATACGTACAAGAAACACACAATAAAATTACTGTGTACATAATTCATACCTATAGAAAAAGTAGAGTTGCTGTAGGTATATGTGAATTCCATTTGTAAAAACCAACATTATTTTGCACTAACTTGTTACTACCAAAGTCTAAAGAGGATTCCAATTTAGTGAAGTCAAAATTTCGGACTGAAATCTTCCAAACTGTACAAAATACAATTTTTATAACAGTTATGAATGGTTAAGTTATTTAAAATGGGAACAAATATTCCACAATCTATTTATCATTTCTTATACTACTGACATCATATCGGTAACCCTTCAAACGACTAGAGTAATTTTGTAGTTAAGGGATCTAATACTTCGCTTTTACGACTAAAAGCCTTTCAACCATCAAAAAGTTGTAGACATGAAAACGCAGTAAAACGTATGATGAAGCCAAAGTAAGAAAAAATGGTATGAGGTTGCTTTTATGATTCAGGAACACTACCTTTTCCATGTGGTTTCGTCTCTTAATTTTAGGAATATTATAACCAGATAAATATTGAGCACTGAAAGATCCTAATGTACCTATAATGACTCATGACTTACTAAATGAACATACCAATTTTCGTAAAACATAGCTAATAATTATGTTTCTGATTTAAACAGTAATAATTCAAGAAAATCGGTTTTTGTTCAATAAAGACAGATAAAGGAGTCACACGTATACTTCTGTTTGCAGGTTTGTTATCAGCAGGTGTGTTTGGGTATTAAATTATTTAAGATAAAATAACTTCAATTTTGTATACCTATTGTTACATACAAAAGGTTACAAGAAAATTACATTTTAAATTAGGATGATCACCAAATATCACACATCTCCATAGCACCGCAGTCCCAGTGCGTCGTCATGAATGAAGACACATTTGCCAACGACAGCAAATCCAGTGGAGTTATTTGATTAATTCCAAGCTAGGACTACTGAAAATCAAGAGTCATTTATTTACACTATGTAATTAATCTGTGGCCAAGAATACCAATTACTGAATGAGTTTATTTTTTGTTCGTTGATACAAGAATTAATTTTGTGTAACATGAAAGATGTACCCCCAGATTTATTGAAAGCCGCTTTCACTGGCATTAAAAATAACTTTTGTTTCTAGAAATGCTTTGTATAATCTATAGAGATTTGGCGGTTAGCTCAATAGCTATCAAGCAATCTTGATTATAATTATCATTTATTAGTATTATGTGCCTGTGATGTCTAATTGCCGGACAAATGTCTTCTTCGCCTTCCTCGACTCCCGTCTATTTTGGGCTATGGTCAGTTACTCTTTTTTTGTGAGATCCCGCTATCTCACTTTCGTGTAAGTACTCCTCTAAGTTTTATTTACCAGCCGTTTCACGTAGACTAATAGACTTAAGATTAGTTTTACTTATACCTAGGAATCGAACCATGATCGGCACACCACACGCACAACTACAATATTAATGAGATACCCCTAAATTCTCCTAACAATTATCTTGGTTCTATTTTTGTGCCTTTTGGACTGTAATTGGGAACTTAAGTACAACGAGGATCACAACGGATGAGGGTAGTTAATACTAATAGCTAATAGGGTAGTAACCTGTAGACTTAAGCTTCATTGAGGTACGTAATTGAATGAGTACCTAAACTACAATTGACACCTTGGAGACATTGAGAAACTCGGAAAAATATCTTAAGCACTTAGGTACGTCCGTTTCGTCTGTGTGTCCGTCCGTCCGTTCCGTCTCTATAAAGTTCGTGGTTATATTGTTGCTTCGCACAAAAAGCCATCGTTTTATCGATGCCTGACATTGTCCGCTGCCCGTCGTCCGTATCGTGCCGTGATGTCGTCGCCGCGATACGAACAATCTTGCAATTTGCGAAATATTTGGAATAGTCCCGTCGGCGGCCACCAACGAGGCGGGCACGAGGCAGGGTATCACTGGATGTGCGGTCCGCGAGCATTAGATAAATCACTTTGTTTTTATCTGGTGAATAAGGTGAACTGGTGGTCCGCGAATTAGACCACGAACCTGATCAGCGTAAAAAGGACAGGCAATAAAAATTCAACGTGTGTACTGGGATCACATGTGACATTCTTGGTAGCAGTTGAGGTAGGGATGTACACAGAACAGTAACAGAGATACTAGGGACCACTAATTTCAAAGTCAAAATCATATTTTTATTAATAAACTTAAACTCAGTGCCAAGGTAGGGACCTATAGGTTGGATTTAAGTGTTTGCAGTGGTTTTTATGTAGGTAAATAAATAAAATGCCAAATCTCTTTAGCGTTATCACACGGACAGGGAATGAAATTATCGTGACATAGAAACGGACTAAATAGTTAATTTTAAAAACAAGCTGTGTTCGATATCGTTATAGGTACCTACAATGGCAAAGTATCTTAAATATTAGTAGCACTATTGTCTTTAATATATCTCTCACCACTACCTCTGCACCATATCATTGCCAAATCATTCCAACCTTTCAGGCAAGTCATTATTTTTTGTCACAGATACCAGTAACCACTTAAGAGTTCTGCAAGTTGTCCCAAGTGCCTATCTGTGTGTCCCACGCGGGTGGTCGGGACACCCGCTTCAATAATGATGCCTCTGACGTAGCGTGGCTCCAAAGACTGCAAAAACCGAATTACCGGAATCGTGGGCAACAATAAAATGTACAAAAGTTTTGTACAAAATTGTTGACGTTATCGTCCACTTCCCTGAATTTTATTACGTAATCCTATTCAAACAGAAACCCCGAGAATCATAAACCATTATTGTACTGCACTAATAAAATTGCCGCCGCTTACTTTGCCCCTATAAAATTTATTCCGTATTGTAGCAAGTTGAAACAGTAAAATAAAAAAAAATATTCTTTGTATCTTTACACTTTGTCCACGAATTAATTAGAAAGGATAGTTGTTAAACAGTTCAAAATAGTTCTACTGCAAAATAAAATTGTTTTCGCAACAACAAGCATAAATTATGTAATTATTACTAAATACAAAGGTTGCTTAGTCTAGTATGCAAAATATCAGCAAAAATAATTTATAGCAGAGCGTGGTTTCGATCCACGGACCTCTGGGTTATGGGCCCAGCACGCTTCCACTGCGCCACTCTGCTCTTGGAGGGGATGACGAAATAGAGCTTCTGTTACTACAAAAGATGACGCATCTATTATAGAAATTACCCAACTTAACAATACTATTATAGTTAAAAATATTTATATAAAAGCAAGGTTGCTTTTGTTTGTATGAGTACAATGTACCTTATAAAATGATGCAATAAAGGAAAATAGTGGATTCGTGAGAGCGTAGGCATTATTCAAGCGAAATTATGTAATTCACCATAATTATTATTATTAATATCGAGGCTAAAGAATTTGAAGAGTCGCCAAAAGAATCTTGAAATTAATAATTTGATGATGTTAATGTTATTTTAGGCTGAAATAAATGGGTCATTCATTAGCCCCCCTAGACAAGTGGCATGAACGCTCATCGAATAGAATAGAATCATGATAATTATCAATAGAATTATTACAACTGTGATAGACACTTTGCTTCATTCTGTTAGAAGGATTTCGCAGATTCATGCACAGGCGTTGAACTCGGGGTGTGGGTTTTCAAACGCTACTCAGTTATTATCTACCAATAGAGTCGTTACAATGTTACCCCATGCCAAAACTAAGCAATGCTATTGGTGGAATTTTTCTTCGTGTTGAATCAATCCACTGTCATTAAACGATGAACCATATTTATCGCGTAACTTGTATAAAGCAGAGTGGCGCAGTGGAAGCGTGCTGGGCCCATAACCCAGAGGTCCGTGGATCGAAACCACGCTCTGCTAAATTACCTTTTATTGTATTCTTGCATACAGTACAGTCTCTGTGACTAGATCGTTCTACCTTTATCGCTGTAATAGACATAATGTAGAGTCCTTTATTTTGAAAACTGTGTTTTTAGGGTTTCGTACCCAAAGGGTAAAACAGGACCCTATTACTAAACTCCGCTGTGCAACCGTTTGTCTGTCTGTCCGTCTGTCATCAGGCTGTAACTCATGAACCGTAATAGATAGAGTTCAAATTTTCACCGAAGGTGTATTTCTGTTGGCGCTACAACAACAACAACTAAAACTAAAATAAAATTTGAAAATAAAGGGGGTCCTCATACAACATTTTTATTATTGAACACAGCGCACTCTAGTAGCGTATATTTTTTAAAACATATGATTAGCTTATGACTTGACTATACTTAATGCTTTGCTACTCGATAATATAGATGGCGTGGTAGCAAACACTTTTTTACTCGATAACAAACGGCGTTGTTGCATAAAAAAATTATATACCAGGAAATCTTATAAATTTCAAATTGTTGGCAGGTACCAAAGCAATATCTAATACCTACATTTTGGTACGGAACCTTTTATGTGTGAGTCCGACACGCACTTGGCCGGTTTTTTTATTACATGGAGCTAGGAGGAGTAATATTTTAGTCACCACTAGTATAAGCAGAGTGGCGCAGTGGAAGCGTGCTGGGCCCATAACCCAGAGGTCCGTGGATCGAAACCACGCTCTGCTAAATTATCTTTTATCGTCTTCTTGCATAGAATCTCCTTGGGTGTACGATATCTTGAAGAGTCCTTTTTTGGAAACTGTGTTATTGATTACATGGAGATAGGACTGATGTTTTGCTTGTTACTAGTGTAAGCAGAGTGGCGCAGTGGAAGCGTGCTGGGCCCATAACCCAGAGGTCCGTGGATCGAAACCACGCTCTGCTAAATTATCTTTTATCGTCTTCTTGCATAGAATCTCCTTGGGTGTACGATATCTTGAAGAGTCCTTTTTTGGAAACTGTGTTATTGATTACATGGAGATAGGACTGATGTTTTGCTTGTTACTAGTGTAAGCAGAGTGGCGCAGTGGAAGCGTGCTGGGCCCATAACCCAGAGGTCCGTGGATCGAAACCACGCTCTGCTAAATTACCTTTTATTGTATTCTTGAATACAGTATCTGTGACTAGATCGTTTTAGCTTTGTCGCTGTAATAGACATAATATATAGTCCTTTTTTTGGATATTGTGTTCTTAATTACATGGAACTAGGAGTAATATTTTAGTCGGCCTTAGTATAAGCAGAGTGGCGCAGTGGAAGCGTGCTGGGCCCATAACCCAGAGGTCCGTGGATCGAAACCACGCTCTGCTAAATTATCTTTTATTTTAGTCTTGCATACAGTTTTTGCGAGTGTACCAAATTTACGTAGAGTCCTGTCTTTTGGAAATGGTGTAATTAATTATATAGAAATAGGACTAATATTTTTGTTTTTGTAGTGTAAGCAATGGCACTGTGGAAGTGTGCTGAGCCCACGACTCAGAGATTCGTGAACCGAAACCACGCTCTGCTAATAGAGTACCTACCTGTTATTATTTTAATTCTGAAAACAATATTTAAAATTCGAAGAGAAAATAATATAGCGTGTGTTTTTATTATGTCTCGTCTCGATACATTTTCTACCGTTTCAAAACTTTTGTTAGTTGATTTTTGTTATTTCAAAATTGATTTGAGGCTATCGGCAGCCCAATTAAGTTCAGTCGTAATCATTCGACTGTAACTTTTCTGTTATTATTTTGAACATCTGTCAATTTCACGGGACGACGCTTCGGGTCGAAGGAACAGTACCCACCTTGTCAGATTGTCTTTGTTCGTCTCTAGTTGAGCGGAAGAAAATAATTATGCCGATGAATTGAAGAAGACAGCGATTGGATGGGATGTAAAATAATTATCGATTCTATAATTTGTTCGATTTGTATTCACAACTGGCTTGGTGGTCCCTAACAGTGAGTTGATGTTGGTAACAAATTTGTTTTTATAGGACCAAGCGGGTAATATGACCCATAAGTATTTACTTGATGATTTTGACGTCGGTTTTACATGCATTTCTCAAGTTACCAACTCTATAGTGGACAATCCACATTATGCTGAAATATTTCTAGTAGGAGTTGGAATGGTAATAGACATTGAATTTTATATCTCTACAATCATCCACGTTTGGAAACAAGTGGCTTTATCTCTTATTTCGAATCATCGACTTATCTTAGTTACTTTAGTCCTACATTAAACAAGGCTTTTTGAGAAACAAAAACATGAACAATGCATATAATATCTTAAACTGGGTAAAGCCAATTTTAAAACTGCACTGGCCAACTTTTTATTCGCGATTTAAGATCATAGGAGTGATTTACGTTGCTACGAAATTGCTCTACATCGGCTGTACATTAAATAAGAATACTATTTGTACTATTTGTTTTGTGTGTAATTTTCTTGTTAAGACGATACAAGAAAAAAATGAATTTTAGTTTCGGGGTGTGGCTAGCGTCGCGTGAGCTGCCGAAGGATATATCCCTCTCGCTTAGCTAGGACAGAACAGCTATGGAGTAGACTATAGTATAGTTATTTTTTGAAGGAACAATATTGTTTAATTCGTACAATTAAAATAATATGTCCCAGTGCACCTTTTAAAATAGATGAAATGGATGAAAATATTCAAATATATTTTTTTCGTTTTATATGGGATTTTTATGTCGAGTGTATTTGAAAAAAATAATTTAATTTCTATGTTGTTTTTATTGCTGAAGACAAAGTAAGTCAAAAGAAGACAAACGATACCTACAATATGCTGATAGATACGTATAACAATATTTCGATCGTATAATAGCCTATAACCAGCGGACGATCCAGACGCGTCCAACGATATCTCATTAGTCAAATTATTATGATAAAAATAGTTTGGACGTTATACGGGAGCAGATGAACATACATACATATCGGTCAAAATCATAACCCTCCGCCCACCGTAGTCGGGTAAAAATGTACATACTCTGTGTCAGTGACTGACTGCCGGATATGAGTATCTTTTTCATGTTTCGTAGGCAAAGGAATACTTTGGTACTTAACTTCGATGCCGATCATGAAGTCATCAGCGGTGTCATAATATTTATTTTTACCATATTTAATTTATTTTTTAATTTAATTTTCAGTTTTTATTAATTTTATTGATTTAACCATGCATTTATTTATTGTTTATCTTTTTATCTTTATTTTTTTATCTATCAAAATCACCCTTAGACTGGTTACCGCCACAGGTGACAAGAGGGCTGGCTCTTTCCTTGCTCAAAAAATTCGCTTGACAACAGGAACAGCTTGAATACAGGGAGGACATGCAGCCAGTATCCCACGCGGACGGTATTTGTTTAATTAGGGGTAGGTTTTTATTTTATTGTATTTTATTTTAATTTATGTTATATTATATTGTATTTTAATGATAAAACATGGTAGGTAGGACCTGAGGGTTGGCCAGTTAATTACTTAAAATACACTATATTTATTTCAAGAAAACATTCATAAGATCTGAAGGCGTCGGACTCGCACATAAAGGGTTCCGTACCACCGTAGAATAAACACATCAAAAATATCAAGTTTGAGACTTGATATTTATTTTTAAATGTTATTATATTTTTAGTATTTGTTCTGCACCGGCAACAGAAATACACATTCAGTGAAAATTTCAACTCTCTACCTGTTACGGTTCGTGAGATACAGCCCGCGCTGACAGACGGACAGACAGACAGACGGACAGCGTAGGCCTAGTAATAGGGTCCCGTTAGCACCCTTTGGAACCCTAAAAAGTAGCCTATGTTCTCCGCCAAGACCCAGTCTATCTCCATACCAAAATTCATCAACATTGGTTCAGCGGTTTAGCCGTGAAAAGGTAACAGACAGAGTTACTTTCGTTTATAATATAATAGATTGAATAGGACGGACAAACATTTTCCTATCCATATCTGTAATGTTATTTTTTACGATAATTTATTGATGTATGATATATTTATTACTTGCCCATCCATACCTACAACAAACGCAATAAAGCGACTCCATTGTTTTGACAAGCAATGTATTCCCACTGTCGGCCCAAGACCATGCTGCAAGTATATAACAGTAAGCGAAATAGGGAGTTTTTACAGAAATGACACGAATAACTATGAAATGACAAGAGATGACACAAAATGACAAGAGATGAAAAGAAATTACACAAGACAAGGAAAAGCAAACGAAAATCACGCTGCAGTGCAGGTCGTAGGTTCGATTCCTGCCCAGGACATGCATTTGTGTGCATGAACATATCCGCATGTCCCGAGTCTAGGTGTAATTAAGTGTATATTTAGTTTGTATTTACAAACAAAAAGTAGTATATGTAGTAATATCAGTTATCTGGTTTCCATAGTACAAGCTCTGCTTAGTTTGGGATCAGGTAGTCATGTGTAAAAGAATTTCCAAGGATATTTATTTATTTATCATAGGCGTCGGCGGACTGTAAATACTGTACTGTACCTGTAATGTGGCACGACCGTAATATTTTTTCGTAATATTTTTTAAAAAATCCTTCACAGGTCCGACGTCGAACAAGTCCGAGCGGACACTGACAATACAAAGTTAGAGAGAGACATGGTTAGTTCAAGTACTTAAAATGTGAGATGGCGATATTGTGCGCGCGCTCGGAAATAAACAACGTAAGCGCCAAACCACATTTACTTGAATTAAAAAAAAACTACTTCATGAATTAAAATATGGTTGAAGGGTAGTTTAGCTATCATTATTTGCTATGTTTTAGAAATAATTTCGTGATCTAAATCGTAAAAACATCGTGGTAGCAAGGAAAATTGTAAATAATTAGAGCTCATTTCATAATTTTTTTTTATCGAGAAAATTTCATCAAATCGTGATTTGGATTTAAAGATACTCAAGATAATATAGTCAAAAATCATACATCTAAATATAAGATTCCTAGTCCACATACTTACTTAAAGAAAAAGTAGAATAGAAAATCAACCAAATTTCGAACCCTCCTCTTAACCTCTGGACATTGGTTCTTATTAAGTCATCAGAATTATACCACACCGGTGATGCAGTGCGTGTTTTGTTTTGTACAAAAAGCTGAAGGCATTTCCCATGAATTGTTTTAAATTTCGTTTGAAATTGAGAGACCAAATATTTACTGCAAAACTTTAATTTTACAATACTTCATTTTGTTGGGCTATCATACACCATTACGCCCCCTGCAGGTACAAGTACGTCCCCTGTCCCCTGTACGTCTATGAAAACGGTTCCAAAATAAGTTGAGCTCCCTAAATGACGACTATCAATAATAAAGAGAGCTCAACTTATGTTGGATAATGTACCATAGTCGTGCAGGTGACCGTTACATAAATAAAGTAAATCCGTTAATTTTTAATATGGACATGTTCCGCTACGTTCCAGTAGAAATGAGCCTTTAAATCCGACCGGACAAACATAATACGCTAATCATGGTAACTATAAACGTAAACAGTTTCCTTCTTAAGTTTATAGTACTCATTAGTGATTTATCTGTGAGAATATCAGGTTTGGTGAATGGACTGTGTTAAAAATGTAGGAGTCACAAAAAGTTTATACATTTATATTTACAAATTGTAATAAGTGCGTTTTATAGCAGTATTTGGAAAAAAAAAGTTTTAATTCGATTTTTTTATGACCTGTGGACTTTTAACACAGGTAATATTTTTTTATAAATATACGGCACCATCACTTTTTCCGACACATTTCTAACATAAACTGAGATCTCTTAATTACGGGTATCAATAATAAAGAAAGCTCAGCGTATGTTAGAAATGCTTCCATTGACGTGCGGGGGACTGTATACTTATATCTAAAATTACATTAACTTAAACTAAATAAGTAAGTAATTCCCTCCCTTAACCTCCCTCTGTCCCAGCCCCTTCAGGTCGGCAACGTGCAAGCAATGCCTTTGATATTGCAAGCATCTATAGGCTACGGTAACGGCTTAACATCAGACGGGCCGTATGTTTATTTGCCACCTTAGTCCCATAAAAAAACAAGAAATTCAGACGACGCCAAGAATTTGCAAAATACCTAAATAAATTCACGTTGGTTTTTCTCAGTGAACGGATTAAAGTGTGGTAGCGGGAACCATAAATCTGTGGATTAAACCAACCTATCTCGAGATTGCAATCTTGCGGGCGCAACCGCTCGCCATCGATAATTGTACCGATAACCGATATCCTCGGAAAACGTCTCAAAAAGGTCTAGGAAAGTTTAGATAGAGTCCATTGTTAGAGTTATATTAACTTAGTTGTTGTATATTCAATTATAACTTTTCAGCGTAGAGTCCATTAGTGACGCGTCGAATCTCAAAAAATATAAGACTACACTACATGTTCATAGTAAACTTAGCATTTTTTTCGTAATTAATTTCGACTCTACGCCAGCACGTCTCATGGACGCTAAGCTTTATAAAATACAGCGTCTATAATTTTAATTTTCACTCTTGTGTAGACTGTTTGTAGAGGTACGCAAAAATGCTGCAAGTATGATAATATACTGATAAGATTTGACCGTGGTATCGATTGCATTTGAATAACTCGTACGCATTTTCGCCCGAGCGTAGCCGCGGTTTATACCTATTTCAACAATATAGGGAAGACTTAAGAATATTGTTTATTTGGACTTTCAGTTGTGCGAGTTCAATCGAACTTATTGAGGAGAGTCGGCGCAAAACCGTCTTAATTACATTTAAATTTATGTCTAGTAATTAATTTGATAATTGATATACATACCTATCCGTTGGAATCGTCATAGTTGATAAAGAACTAACTGTACTTATTAACCCTATGTAGTTTACTTACCTTTTAATTTGCATGTGCCATTTTAATGAAAGGTCAATGCTATTTATGTAGGAACCTAGTATATTAAAAAAATGCAATAAAGCATATTAAATTAAAATCCAAGGGAAATCTTTACAAATAAATTAAATTGAAATGTCGGGTGGTAATGTCAAAATAACAGCTTTAAACTTAATACATAATATGAAAGTACATACGGTAGGTACTTCTAACAGAAAAAAATCATTTTTAGGGTTCCGTACCCAAAGGGTGCCAACGGGACCCTATTACTAAGCCTACGCTGTCCGTCTGTCTGTCTGTCTGTCTGTCTGTCTGTCTGTCTGTCCGTCTGTCTGTCAGCGGGCTGTATCTAACAAACGGTAATAGCTAGAGACATGAAATTTTCACAGAATGTGTATTTCTGTTGCCGCTACAACAACAAATTCTAAAAATAAAATAAAACTTAAAAATAAAGGGGGTCCCCATACAATAAACTCGATATTTTTGGCGTTTTTATTGATAACTCATAAATTAAACAATATATAAAGAGAAAACTAACATTTTAACCATGAGTGATCATTATGACATATTTTAGATAAATTGTTGACAAAAAAAAGAAATGTAAAACTACATTTTTGACCCATAAATAAGTTTTAAATTAATAGTACCAGTCAAAGTAGCGCCATCTAACATTGTTATGATACATTGATTGGCATTACAGTGTCATAAGTAGTATAATAATTCGAATGCAATACTAAAGATCATCTTAGCCGTATGGTTAAGGCGTTAGTCCACGTGTATGTGGGTATTAGGTTCGAATCTTACTATGAGTTGTTTTTTTTTTGAGTAATTCGCATTTTTTTTGTCGCTCACAGCTTAAATTCAAATAATGTTAACACTAAACTGATTTGTGCAAATACATTGTTTACGTACGTAAACATATTTGTAAATCAAGTTTCAAATGCATTCGGAGTTTCAAGCACAGAGTATTAGAACTATAGATGGCGTTGTAATAGTTTTTCACAGAATGTGTATTTATTTATTTGTGTACTTTATGTACCTATTATTGCAGGTGTGTACTAACAATTATGGGACTGAGGTGGCAAAAAAGCGTACAGCCCGCCTGATGTTGAGCAGTTTTTTTTTTATGGGAGTGAGGTGGCAAAGAGTAAATAATTGTTGCTATAACAAAGATAATATAAAATAAGAACCTCATAATATATAAAATAATAGTACCGCTACGCACCACTAGATGACGCTAGATGAGCTCCTAGATCGCGCTATGGTTTCGTTTTTCAGATCGCAATATAGTCACGACCAAAATTCGCCTGCTATTGACAAGTTTTGCGTTATCTCTAGGTTTCGATCGATTGGAAATTGTTGTATTGCTTTCATAGTATCATATTTGATGGCAGAACACTCCCGTTGCCTCCGACTATAGTGTGCGGGGATTTTAATGTAGACTTACTGGAATCTAATGAGAATGCACCTTTAAAAAAATATTTTGACCATATTGGTTTAAATTCAAAACTTCCTCGTGTTGTTACCACAACGGGTTATACTCAAATAGATAATGTGTTTAGCAATGTTGACTTGAATGCTGGCACATACTGTGCACTCTTTAGTTACCATAGCCCTTTATGGATACAATTTCGAATTGAGCAATAGATTTTATCAAAACTATCCGAAAAGTCAGAATAAAATTTGTATTTCTGTTGCCGCTGTAACAACAAATACTAAAACAGAATAAAAAAATATTTAAGTGGGGTTCCCATACAACAGACATGATTGCCGTTTTTATAGAATGGTACGGAACCCTTCGTGCGCGAGTCCGACTCGCACTTGGCCGGTTTTTTTAAATTATTTGTCTGTATGTTTGTTCCGGCTAATCTTCAAAATAGCAGGTTCGATTTTGACGGGACTTTCACGAGTAGCTTAGGCTATTTTTATTTTAGCAAACATTAACAAACATTTTTGTTAAATTCCACGCGTACCAAGTCGTGGCCACAGCTAGTTGTAAATAAAATAAAATATGTATACTTAACCAACTATAAAATGGTCTCCTTAACCAAACCGAGTGGGTTCGTAAATTCGATTGGCATATTGAAATAAATTGCTTGTAATCTTATACCCAAACAGCCAGAAAACAACTGAATGAGCAATATCGGGTTACCCAAGAGGAAAGAATGGTCTCACTCTTGGTCCCTTTGTGTGTATTTTGTCGTGCGTTTTAACCTTAGGAAGTGAAAGAACGCGAACGAAATGAATCGATATTATTTTAATTATACGACTTATGGACTTTGGTTGACGCTACTTCTTGCTAAACCCAGCACACTCTATTTTAACGTAAACGCATCAAGAGAAAGCATTATAACAATATCATTAACCTCCAAGTCTATAGAAAGTTATTTATAATGGACTTACACTGGCATTACAAATTACTTTTGTTCCCTGAAATGCTTTGTAAAACCATTGTAAACAGGCTAAAAATCTCTATAAATTTGGTGGTAACTGTGTTGTTTTTTTATAGGTCTGAGGTAGCAAACTAACCTACGGCCCGCCTGATGCTAAGCAGTTATCGTAGCCTATATATTCTTGCCATACCAAAAGCATTGCTCGCACTTTGCCGAACTAAAGGGGAATGGGAAGGAGGGAGCAGAAGTGGATGGGGATGTTGACTTTCGGCTTTCTCACTCATGGTACGAAACGCAGCTGTAATAGCTGCTATACGCCGATCTTCTGTGAGTGGTACCACCCTCGTCGAGCCAGCCCGTATATGATCTGCAGTCTGGCTACAGTTTGGCTCTACCACCTTCAAAACCACCTTGTGTGGTACCAAACTAAGCTAGGGTTGTATTATGTGCTATACATTGGACTAGGACAGTCCCAGTTACACCCAGAACAGGAGGCGATATTATCAGTGCCCTGGGGGCTTACCACAAGCTCTTATTGCGATTCAATTATAGGAACGTTTTAACGACGTTTTAATGACGTTTCTTATTGTCATGACAATAAGGTACGTCATTGCACAAAAAGTCGCTGAAACGTTAATACGTTCCTGTAATTGAATCGCAATAAGAGCTTGTGGTAAGCCCCCAGTTAATTTATCCCTGTAAAATAATAATTCAGTCAAACGAACAATTAAATTTACACAAGCATTTAAAGGTTTTACGATTAAAAAAAGTATTTATGATTGTAATTTCAGTGTGGAAGGAGATTACCGCCATTAGTTTCACTAATTACAAAATTTTACAACCACAATTTGGTTTTACGACTGTTAAAACATTTTCTATAGGAGAATTTTAGTATAAGGTATCATGGATCATAAAGGGATGATTACGGTATACACCCTATAATTTTATGTTATAAAATATTGTTAGCAAAATTTGGTAACCTTTTATATCATCTGATATGATAATTACAGCGAAAGGTAATTACTATAGGATTACATTATAGATAGAGCATGTACCTAAACTGAAACGCTGACGACTGTTTTGCGTATAGCGTAAAGTAGGAGTAAGATCGACATACAAACGCATGTGGTGGTGTATGGCCACTCAAGCCTCTGACTGCCCCCGAATGGGGATAAAAGTCGTGACGTTATATATATATATATATATATATATATACAAACGCATGCAAATTTACAAGCAAAAACTGCTCCATACAAATAATCAAATCAAATATTTATTAATTTTAGACAAATTAATTACCCCTGCATGAGCTAACATGCCGTCTAGCTGGCACAAAATAATAATTTTGTTTAATTCTATAATTTTGTGTAAGCTGTCCTATTTAAATAATAACTGCTAAAGGCATGATTTTTTTAAATTAATTTTTAATGTATCTCATACCTATACATGTATATGTATAAACCCCTAAAAGAATAACAAGGTTTTTGTTACATTCCGTATAGATGAATGGGGATGTAAAATGCCGCCAACATATTACCCACTGACTCCCGGCGAATATTTAAAGAAAAAAGCCGCAAACTTTGAATAAGGTAAACCGTGGGCGTTCTGACAATGAGCACGTCACTGACTGCCCTTTGAGCTGTCAGCCTCTTGAAGAAACCGGGGCAATTACATTGAAAACTCCCGCAATGCTATCTTTAACAAAAATAATACTAGCTTTGAGCCAACTGACGTAAGGGGCTTATTAGCACGCCCGCTGTGACGGCCTGTACGCCCGCTTTGTCTTAGACTCGGCCACAATAAATTACTTGTTTCCATGTTAAAAAACAATAATAATATTCCGCTAACAACCAACATTTGTTAGTGACAAGACTCAACATGCTAACAAAACAAATCAAGACCAACAAATTGTTGGATCAAAGGAAATATCTAATGAAAGGAAATGTGCTATAAATTACCGGCTTCTGTTTTATGGTACATGATGAACACTTATTAGACGCGTCTAATGAAACCCTGATTGAACATTAAATTGCAGCGTCGTAAGTAAATTAACGAATACCACCAAGTGTTAATCGTGAATCAGAGAAGCCGTCGAAGAGCCGAAAGCTTCACGCCTGTGATTGGTCAGCTCTGTGTAGGAGGTATGACCGAACCCACACTAAACCCATTAAGATCTCAAATTACCTAGTACGCCCAAACCTTGGATCGTGTGACTAATCGGCATTAAAGGTGCTGTTATGTCTTAATTAAATTATTCTCATAATTCCGTGGTAATACTGTTGCGGTCCAGAAATTTTACTACGTTACAAATTTTGTACAATGGAGCAATTTCTGAGGCGAATGGGAGATGGACTGCGTTAATTAAGGGTGTTACATACGTAGTTAAGTTTTAATGGACCGCTCGGGATTAAGTTCGTTGTAAGCAGTGGAAAAAATTGAGGCTGTTAATAAAATAATTGCTGTAAAACGCGATTGCTTTTACAGCCGTTGAAATACAAACTCAGCGTTGGTTGTGCGAAAAGCTTATTTTTGGGGTTCCTAACCTCAAAATTTAAAAACGGAACCCTTTTAGAATAACTTTGTTATGCGGCTATTTATCTGTCTGTCAAGATAATGCACAGTTCAAACCACTGATGTTAGAAACATGAACTTTTTTCAGTAGCTACATTTTATAGCGTACGCATCTAAGGGGACAAACTAGGGGGTAAAAGTTTGCATGCGGGTCCCAAACTCCTCTGAAGGTAAAAACATGAAAAATATCAATAAGGACTGATAAATAAAAAAAAAAATTGTCAGTATTTTTGAAAAAATAATTCTGTATTAATTTTGTACTGAACCTTCAGAGCGAGATTTCTACTCGCTCTTGTCCGGGTTTTTTTCATATCAGCCGGTTAATATTTTAGTGGCAACAGGCTTCTTCTATTACTCATAAATGGGATAGTTTTGCTGGCTCAACCACGTGAATAGCTAGGGGAAATAAGGGTTCCTTCGACCGTTAAATTTACGACTTGTCCCAAGGAAAGCCTTGTCTCCTACTCGAGATCTCTTTTTATAATTTATTTGGTTTGTTACGACCGCACTTTCCAAGACCGCTCTCATGAAAATGTATGTCCCCGGTGGATGCACATTGGGAAATTTGTCATGACTGAAATATGTAGGTATTACTTTTTAATCATCGCGTAAAGCTTTTTAATAAGTGCCTCTAATTTCGATTCTTTTGCTTTATAAAAATATAAATATTTTTTAAATGTTTTATCTATACCTACCACCGTATTCCATTCGTCAAATTTCTTTGTCCAATCTCGATGCCCAACATTTGATCAAATTTCTTTGACGGATGCCCATTCTACTCGTCAAATATCTTTGTCCAAGATTTCTTTGTAATTTGAGAAAAAAATATTGAAATTTGTATCTTCTTGCGTAGTTGAAAATCTTTGATCTAATATCAGTGTTGCTAGTAAATTGGATGAAATCATCCAATTTATTTGATCAAATGTACATTGGACAAAGATATATGACGAGTGGAATTCCAGCCTATAATACTACATATACATCTCAGTGGTACCTATCATGTGGTCGTGTCCAATCTTTTCGGATGGCGACTCTGCTCACAGCGTGTAAAATTTATGGAAATTGCATTTCCGCATTATGTCCGATATGAGGGTGAGACGTAAGTACGCGAACGAAATTTCTTTTGGGAACTAAACCATTATATGGTTATGATTACATTTACCCAAATACATTACCAAGAAGGAGGCATATGACCATTCAAAATAGTATGTCCTACTAAATGGAGTCCGCGGGCATAGTACCTACGACTCAGTCTTAAAAATATGTCAGAAGAGCTAGACAAGTGGCTGACGTCTACAAGCGTTCGTTCAAATCGGTGCGCTTCATGTGTGGAAATGACATAAGTCACGTGATCAACATAGTAACTGGTTGTTGATCTACATAGCGACGTTTGACATTTCCATACATTGTGAAGTCTATTCTATTATATTCGATTAGCGTTCATGCCACTTGTCTAGCCCTTCTGCACCGCCAATACGGTTCATTCACGCATTAAAATGCATTCAAGTTGATTGTCGAATTGCGATTGTGATAACAGAAGATTTCAGTGTGAATGATGCTGCATGCAGTAAGTACAAGTATAGTGTCTGCAATGTTTGGAGGTACCATATCTGCTATAGTCAGATTTTTAATTAAACGAAATAAACTGAGAGACTTTTCAATAAAACCGGCCAAGTGCGAGTCGGACTCGCGCACGAAGGGTTCCGTACCATTCTATAAAAACGGCAATCATGTCTGTTGTATGGGAACCCCACTTAAATATTTTTTTATTCTGTTTTAGTATTTGTTGTTACAGCGGCAACAGAAATACAAATTTTATTCTGACTTTTCGGATAGTTTTGATAAAATCTATTGCTCAATTCGAAATTGTATCCATAAAGGGCTATGGTAACTAAAGAGTGCACAGTATGTGCCAGCATTCAAGTCAACATTGCTAAACACATTATCTATTTGAGTATAACCCGTTGTGGTAACAACACGAGGAAGTTTTGAATTTAAACCAATATGGTCAAAATATTTTTTTAAAGGTGCATTCTCATTAGATTCCAGTAAGTCTACATTAAAATCCCCGCACACTATAGTCGGAGGCAACGGGAGTGTTCTGCCATCAAATATGACACTATGAAAGCAATACAACAATTTCCAATCGATCGAAACCTAGAGATAACGCAAAACTTGTCAATAGCAGGCGAATTTTGGTCGTGACTATATTGCGATCTGAAAAACGAAACCATAGCGCGATCTAGGAGCTCATCTAGCGTCATCTAGTGGTGCGTAGCGGTACTATTATTTTATATATTATGAGGTTCTTATTTTATATTATCTTTGTTATAGCAACAATTATTTACTCTTTGCCACCTCACTCCCATAAAAAAAAAACTGCTCAACATCAGGCGGGCTGTACGCTTTTTTGCCACCTCAGTCCCATAATTGTTAGTACACACCTGCAATAATAGGTACATAAAGTACACAAATAAATAAATACACATTCTGTGAAAAACTATTACAACGCCATCTATAGTTCTAATACTCTGTGCTTGAAACTCCGAATGCATTTGAAACTTGATTTACAAATATGTTTACGTACGTAAACAATGTATTTGCACAAATCAGTTTAGTGTTAACATTATTTGAATTTAAGCTGTGAGCGACAAAAAAAATGCGAATTACTCAAAAAAAAAACAACTCATAGTAAGATTCGAACCTAATACCCACATACACGTGGACTAACGCCTTAACCATACGGCTAAGATGATCTTTAGTATTGCATTCGAATTATTATACTACTTATGACACTGTAATGCCAATCAATGTATCATAACAATGTTAGATGGCGCTACTTTGACTGGTACTATTAATTTAAAACTTATTTATGGGTCAAAAATGTAGTTTTACATTTCTTTTTTTTGTCAACAATTTATCTAAAATATGTCATAATGATCACTCATGGTTAAAATGTTAGTTTTCTCTTTATATATTGTTTAATTTATGAGTTATCAATAAAAACGCCAAAAATATCGAGTTTATTGTATGGGGACCCCCTTTATTTTTAAGTTTTATTTTATTTTTAGTATTTGTTGTTGTAGCGGCAACAGAAATACACATTCTGTGAAAATTTCATGTCTCTAGCTATTACCGTTTGTTAGATACAGCCCGCTGACAGACAGACGGACAGACAGACAGACAGACAGACAGACAGACAGACAGACGGACAGCGTAGGCTTAGTAATAGGGTCCCGTTGGCACCCTTTGGGTACGGAACCCTAATAAATAGAATAAATAAGGTTCAAATTCATAGAACAGTGACATTTTCAGCTGTCAGTTTACTCCGTCTAATTAAAAATCAGACTATAAAGTAAGGTACATCAAAGCATTTACCCACCGTATTATCAAAGTATTCAGTACTTATATGATTTTTATTAAGTTTAAAAACTTAAGCGCTTTGCAAGTAATTAAAAAGTAAACTAACAATTTCTCATTAAGCATGTTAATAAAAAATTAACTCCCACTACGGCGTTGCAATCTCTTTAAAGTTATAACAGGATCATAAACACAAAGATCCTCCGGGTTAACTCCGCAGTAATAAAAGGGAAACTTCATTAAAGTTGGCCAAAGATACTGGCCAACAAAGACATTACCAAGAAAGAGGGAGGCACGTGACTGGACATAGTACTACTCAGTCGCTCACGGAAAATAATAAATAATAAACATCCTGGGACATTATTTTTACACACGGCTACCCTGATACCAAACTAAGCAGAGTACAAGCTCTGCTATGGAAAACAGATAACTGATTTAATACATATACTACTTTTTGTTTGTAAATACATACTTAATATACATAATTACACCCAGACACGGAACATATAGACATGTTCATGCACACAAATGCATGTCCTGGGTAGGAATCGAACCTACGACCTGCAGCATGATAGGTCGAATCTTACCAACCACGCCAACGGGCCCGTCAATAATGTTGAAACACATGTCGATATTTTCTTCCGGTGAATTATGCCTTCTTATGTATTTAA